>NMRB01000060.1:261713-320265 GCA_002633025.1 Notospermus geniculatus
ACGGTGGCGCTGACTGCTGGAATCGTCAATCAGCGCCACGTCGACGTCCAAGGAACCAGGTTATGGCTGCGAGAATCGTTACCTACTGCTGTTCAAACTGCGTACAAAAACTTGGAATACCATGCCGAAGTATGAAATTAACACAGATTGAAGATTGATAGTTTCTTCGTCTATTCAGTTTTGCTGGTTTTATGCAGGCTAATATTTATGGAGTTATGGCGATGTTTTTAACAACGCTCTACTCCAAATGACCTCCAATTCTGTGCGTAGGACGAAATTTCTTAAATGATTTCTCTTCACTCGTTTGTTTATGCCAAAATAAATTACACTAATGGAAAGCTCAATGTCTTAGCTAAACACTGATATATGGTTTATGTGGTTGAATTTGAACGGTCTCCTCGATAAACGCACTTTTGTGCGAGGTGTCCGATTTCTCGAATGAGGTACTCGAGGAGACTTGTTGAGGGCCCCGATCGCCTATTATTTTCCCGCGCGCAAAATAAATCTGCCGTAGAAAAGGACCTTTGCGGGTCGACTGTTAGTGGGGATTTATAGTGAGATGTTGCGAACATGATTTGCGAGTCCTGTTGTTCCTGACGGTATTATTGAAATTAATCGATGCCGTGTTGGCCAAGGACATGGTGGAGGATGGAAAACGCGGGCGTGGCGGAGTTCGTCCGATAAGCGCCAACAACCTGTCATCTTCCATGACAACGCAAAAAGTTTCTGGATTTCCGTGCTGATTCCCTGTGTTTACCCATCGATTTTTCACGAACTGCTGATGTATAGTTCATTTCAGTACCCAGGATGGATTTTAAATTTATATCTCCACAACATTCTACCCACGGCTGGAGGGTTTATCTTGTCGAAATTTGTCAGATTTTGTGTCTCGAAGTGAGGTCGGCACATCGGCATGATCATATGATGATGCGCGTAGGCCCCTAGGCCTAATGCTGTTTCCTTTAGAAAAATTCAATTTCGGGAGGCCCACCTGTGTTCGCCCATCGATTTTTATCAAACTGCCGGTGCACAGTTCATGCCAGTGCCCAAGGTGGACGTAAAACCGTCTCTAGAATATTCTACACATCGCTGGGCGGTTAATTTTGTCGAATTTTGTTACATTTGAGTCTCGAAGCGAGTGCACGGTCAATCGCCAGTTCGCCGTCGGCTGCCGGCGTCGTCTGCTTCGGGCATGCGCATACGTGTTCGCGAGGCTGATTGGCCGATTCAACAATGAGCCTAGTGCGTTAGCGCATCTGTACATTTTGCGTGCACAGGGTAAGATCGAGACAGCCATCGTTCCCCATCCATCCTATGCTCGCTTCCAGGCGGCTAACTGTATCTCGTAGCATTGGGCAGGTGCACAGTGGATTTTTTAGGGGAGGAGAGGTTGGAAGTGTGTTCCGAAATCGGCGGACGGTAAAGAGAGAAAACGCACAACTCTGTACATTACACACACGCACGTGCATTAACCATTGAGTTCGCTTCGCAAAGCTGCAGCTCACTATCAAAGCCGAATTAATGCCTGGCGATCGCCGGTGGCTTCGGGGATTGTATGGCTAAACCAATGGTAGAGGGAAGAGAAGCCGAGAGTTGTTTGCTCGTACTCTGCCCTCAAAATTTTGGAAACACCATGCAAACTTCTTCTCATTTGTAGTTAACACTTTCTCTTATCTAGTCATTGTACCACTGTCATTGCCCAGGAAGCAATTTTTTCCTGAACCTTTCAGCAAGTATACTGTTCATTTCGTAGTTGCTATTGTAGTCGCGAGAGGGACACTTCTTTTGGAGTAAAGCATTTTTTTCAATGCGGATGCACTGTTAAAAATGCTGACAACACTTTGCTGGCAGCAGAGTAACACAGCACTTTTCTGTATTTTGACAGCACCCGTTTACTGTATTTTGACAGCAAAATTGTATGAATTCTACAACAAATGCTGTCTTTAAAACTGAGAAACTGTAATCTTGCTGTTAAATTCCAGTGAAAAAAACAGCAGTTTGCAGTGAAATGAATTTTACAGCAACCTTGCAGTGAAAATTCTGCTATAAATTTACAGAAATTTTTAGCAGTGTGGGGGATGATTACGTCGTGGGGGTAAGGTTTAGGAATAGGGTAAGGGTATATATTATTAGGGTCAGGGCTGGAAACGAAAAGGTTTATGTAAGGGTCAGCATTATATGGGTTTAGTCGGTAAGGTGTTTGCCTAGTAATCCACAGGTTTCGAGATCGGTTCTCAGCTGAGGCCGGATTTTTTCACTGCTCTCCTCTCGTAATTTTCTTTTTACTGATTATTTCTTTATACCGAAAATACCCTAAGTCCGGACACAATTGCTGATAGGTTCAGGAGAAAAAATCGCATGGCAGCCTAGTTTGTCTGTTTCAAGCTAGGTACATGTACAGTATCGGACATAATTATTACAACAGGGGGAATTCAAGTTTTTAGAACAGGAGGAATTCAAGTTTTCATTCAAGGCAAAATTTCCGCTTCTCTATTCCAATACACTGTACATAGTATCTATATCAAAAGTATTTGGAGTCAGTTCTAGATATGCACTCCTCTATTCTGATAGGTTGTCACTGAATTCACATACTGGATATCACGAAAATATCGAAATTTGACACATTTTTTGAGATTTGTTATTATCAACATTTTGTCTGGATATTTTGTGGCATTTTTTTTCTCTTGCAACAACATATTGAATGGGGGTATAATCTGACAGCATTTGGATACAGAAGTTGATGTTCATACAGACATTCACTCATAGTATGTATATCAAAAGTATTTGAGTATTTTAGGGACTTCAGAGTTATTTATATTTGCGTCATTTCGGTAGTTTACATGCGTAATAGACGCCATACGCAGGCTTAATGAAAGCCCTGGGTCTGTTGGAACTTTTTACATGACCATCTCTACCATACTTTTTTATGAGTATTCTATTATAAAAACATTTTGTCTGCTCTTTGTAGGTGCCACACAGTCGCCTCCATCCCGCCACGCATTCGAAGGCAAGCTGGCCGGACTGACGATATTAAGCGGAGCAATAACAGAGAATCAGATTGACGATTTCAAGTGTATGATATTATCTACTGCACAAAGTGGTGCAACCTAAGCAGTGCAACCTGTTGCACCACTTTGGACGCAACCTCTTGCACCACTTTGGACGCCAGCATACTGAAGTTTGGCTTCACAGAGGTCAGTTCTTGAACGTGATGAACGAATTCCCACCCTGTTGACAGCTATTCCATCAAATAAAATTCTAGCGAAATGGACTATTTTTCATCACTGACGATTGCAAAAGGGGAGAACACCGACCAGCTGACGGACTAATGTGGAGTCCGCCATACATTTTTGAAGACGAGTGACTTTGGTCGGCATGTCTTTAATGTGGGCATGCATGGATTCTTTTCGACGCCCGCTACATTTATATTCAATATTTCATATATAACATGTATAAAAAAAACTTCCACCCGGCGGGAAAAATCTGCCCAGACTCTGATGAGGTATTTTTATGTGGCCTAAGATATAGATAACATAGGCCCATGCCTACACTCGTCCCCAGTGGCCTCGAGCTTAATACTAGTTATACGCTTAACCACTGGCACAGATGGGGCCTAATCATGTTTCTGAACACTAGATGGCGCAAAATGTATTTCACGTAACTAGGGGAAAACATGAAACATTTTCTTATTGGCTGCTTTGGTCACGTGACAAGTATCGTAGACGTTTTGGTGTTATTTTGCACCACTTTTTGGAAAACATTCACTGCGAAATGAAAAGTTAACATACATGTACCAACGTCATAAGTGACCCGATGCGGGAGAATACCGGTGTAAGTATCATGAGTATGGTGGTGTTTGTGCACGTACTTCGCCGTGGTGATTGCGTCCATAGAAACAACACGGCCTAAGCTTGTTTGAAAGCTGATCGGTCATTGACTGCTTGATCGAGCGCGTTCGTCAACAACTGGTAGTGACATCTAGGTGTTCAGAAACGGACTTTGGCACCAAGTGTTTCAGTGGTTGAGGGTGACAGCTTCGAGCGGAGGCCGATACCACTGAATTATTGAGTGTAGCCCATGCCTATCCAATCCAGTGATATCAAGAATGCTGGCTTGACTCATGTCCGTTGACCAATGTGCTTGTGCACGATGTGGAAAGATAGAAAGGAAAGGAACAGATTATTTGTATTATTCAAAATGAAGCTAATCAAACAGTTGAAAAAGAATGTGCACAGATCGTGTTTGAATTTGAATGTTGCATTGTGTTCACTCTTTTTAACACATTTCCGACTCATTACCAACTTTCAAAACCATCGGCAGTGCGCAGGCGCGGCCATGACGCTACGGCCACGGCCAGCGTATGTAAAGTCAATGAATAGGTGGCAAAGGAAAAAGCCTTCCTTATGGTCACATAAGTAACGGAAATGAAATATTTCACCTGGATATGGCATCTTGAGTTGTCCTCAAAGGCAGACATATCAATTTTAAACCGAAAGGAAATAGTTCATACGCGTCCTTCTTGCTGTTGAAAATGAGTAGTCTAGTGTTATTATGAGGCCTTTAGAAATGTGAAAAATGCTGAAATACTCGATTTTCTAATGCAATTTGACAAAAAGTATGAGGAGGAATTGTTCTATTTCACCTGGCTTGTTAAACTAGAGGTGTTGGTCAATAGAATCCTATTGAAAAGTGTTCTTTTTCAAGACATCCATCCACTTCCATTTTTTGCTTGAAATATGGTCTTTTCAACCAAATTTTGCTCATAAAAGTCCATAAAATCGGATTATTATGCACCAAAATGACCAAAAACGCACACTCTCCATCAGAAATCAAGCTCCAGCCAGACGATTGTACTTCAAGAGCTTTAGTTTTGCTGACCACACTGAACCGAGGTTTCCGTGGGTGCAGCAGTCTTGAATGCGAGCGCCTCTAGTTGCGGCCAGCCGAACTAAAATGACAGCGAAAGTTGGTAATGGACTCCCTCCCAGGGTCGGAGGTTATCAAATAAATTATACGACATGAAATAAATTGTTTACTTAATAAATTACCGAAGGTAGCGAACGATCGAACAAGGAGCAAAATGGTCATGTAGCGAAAAGACCATGAACTACCACAATGAGGAACCGGAGGAACTAGTCCGTGACGTGGCGCTGACGAACAACTCAGTTAAAACTATGAAGTCGAAAGTTAAGCCAACATTGTTTGCCATTTAAAGCCGCACAGTATAGCCAGATGGGTCATAATCGGCGACCCTGTAGCGGCCAAACATGAAACTACGAATAAAATTATTTCTGTTGATACATAGTACGTTTATCCCGCAGGTTGCAGACATTGGGTGGTATTCATAAAACTTAGTAAATGCTTTTACTTAAGATTTGCGCAGCGAAGTCCAGTGCAAATGTACTGCAAAACTTTAAGAAAAAGCATTTGCTACCTTTTATGAATATCTTTTACGAATATCAGCCATTTTTGCAGCGGCATCCCAAACTTGGATCCGAAAAGAAAGCCATACCGGTAGGCCTACTCCGTAAAACACTAGCATCGCAACATATGACATAAGTCATACATGTGTCAAACCACGATGCGACACAGCGCAACACGCAGCATTGGGGATTCCCCCAACCTCGATGCAGGATAATGCTATATGTGGTTCTATGGTACCGTAATTATACATTACGCACGCCTGTAATGAGGTTGCACTATGATTTCGGCCGAACTGGGAGTGAGTAGAGGGCTTTAATTCTGAAACCACACCCAACTTTTTTCAAACGAAAATTCAAGCGGGAACATGTTTAATTTCACCGATAAAATTTACTATTTTAGCGTAAATAACAGACCGAAGAGCAACGTCATTGATTCTGAATGACGTATCGCACATAACGTCACGGACAATGAGCGACGTCAGTGACGTTTTCGAGGTCGCAACGCATGCGCTTTTGTGTTAAAACTGAGTTGTTCCCCAGCGTCTCCTTTGGGCACGCCGGTTCCCCATTACACCCCCGCCGTCAAAAAAATTGAAATACATGTAATGCTAAAAATCGAAATTATGCAAAAAAATGCGGAGGCAGATATCCTGTGCGGGGAGGGGCTGGCCTAAATGTCCGGGGGGGGGGCAGATANGTCATGGGGGGGGGGGTAAATGTCCGGTTGGCAGATGCCCGGCGGGCAGATGTCCTGGGGGCAGAAGTCCTACGGGGTTGAATGTCCGGGTGGCAAATGTCCGAAGGGCAGATGTCCTAGGTGGCAAATGTCCTACGGGGGTAAATGTCTGGAGCAAAAATCCGCTGGCAAATGTCCGGGGGAAATGTCCTAGAATCAGGAATACCATAGAAAACCCCAATAGTTGGAAAAGCAATTGAAATCGAAAATAGGGTCTTCGTTTTATAGTTGATAAGGTCTTCGTTTTTTGCTGAGTCTTCGTTTTATAGTTGATAAGGTCTTCCCTTTAAAGTTGGGTCTTCGTTTTATAGATGGGTCTTCGTTTTATAGTTTATAGGGCCTTCCTTTTATAGTGGGTCTTCGTTTTATAGACCCCCCCCCCCANCCCCCCCCCCCCCCCCAGGTCAGACGGCGTATGACACCAACTTTCGGCCCAATTCGATTTTTGGCTTCGCCCCTAGGCGGGTAAAACCGAAAACGCAATTGTCATCGGTTGTTCTGGTACATGTACATTCACCCACAGGTGAGCACATGGTCCATACACCATGCGTGTCATAAACTACGCTATGTGATGTTGCCTAGGTGATGTTGTGTGCATCGAGAAAGGATAGCTGACGTTCCGACATGGTCGACCGACTTACGCACAATACAACCACGGAAACTATTGTAGTCCAACGTATTCGATAAGTCAGCGGGAGTATTCAGTGTAAAATGAGAATTGCCAGGGCATTATATTATGGCCTAATTATGGCTACGTATAGGCCGTTTATATAATTGAGATTGCAAATGCAGGCAATGACTGGGACAGTCAGGACAGTGTGAGCGCTGACAAACCAATGAAATATGTGTGCTTGCCGTAAACTCACTGCGGCTGGTGACTGATGACAAGATACAAGGGATACCGTACATTAAAATATTTGTGTTGTTCGTTGCATCTGTGAGTACTACTGCTGTAGGCGTTCTTTTGAGGCGACTTCTAAAATGCGGATTCGGCGGAATCAGTGGAATCGGTGGATTAGGGTTATATCGGTGGATTCAGTCATGCAATAGTGGATTTATACTTTCATGACTTATTGCAATTTTCGTAAATAACATTACAATATAATCGGCATTTTAGTATTTTCCTTGAAAAAAGCCTCACTGCACTACAGGGCTGATATTCATAAAACTACTTAAGTCTAAGTGTGATACTTACCCTTTGTTGAACACAAACGATAAGTACATACACAATATACACAAGTGCTACTGTGTAGTATGCGTTAATCCGTCGGCCCGCGAAACTTGTTCGAATGGCAAATCGTTGAATATCCGGCCCAGTTTAGTTGATTACGCAGCTCTCCATACAACACCATGTCAATTATTCAAATGAATTTTCTGTTGGTGCACTATCGCCTTTCTGGCCCTCTTTGGCCATGTCGAATTAGCGGAACCAGCGGAAACAACGGAATCAGCGGAACTTGAAGGAAAACAATGTTGTTTTTTTTTAAATAATAACTGCACTGTTCAAATAGAATTGTTAGGCGCACGACATGGCCCCTTTCTTGTAGCGAGTAGGCCTTGGACAACGAAGAAATGTGACACGATGGTCATTCACGCAAGCAGTGAATGCAGTACGAGTAGGCCTAAGCACTATGAAATTGACCGGAGCACGATTGATCAACCCGTCATCCGCGAGAATAATTAGCCTGAACCTGAATATTATTCAACGATTTTCCATTCGAACAGGTTTCGCGGGCCGACCGATTAACGCATACTATGTTAGTATGTTAGTGCATCTATGTGCATAGGCCCTACGCACGTGCTTTGCAGTCAGGAGACAGACGTGTCGACTAGGCCTATGTCGAGACCGATTTCAGGCTATCCCTTTGGATAGAATGGTTGGTAAATAGGCCTATAGATATTAAAGCATGTGACACGTATCATTATAGGCCATTACCAACCATTCGATCAAGGGATAGCCTGAAATCGGTCGTCGTGGACATAGGCTAGTAGGCCTAGTATAAATGGCAAAAAGTCGAACTTTACACATTCAAGCATGTGTAGGCCTATTAATTGCATAACTGAATCCGCCGTTTAACCTTAATCCGCAGATTCCGCCGAATCCGCATTTATGTGGCCTTCTTTTGAGGTATGCTCGTTAGGCTACTGTTTCTTTCTAAAAAAGGCTAAACATTAGTCAGTGCCTGCCGCCAGATGATGCGGTTCTTCGTTTTGCTTCGACACCAAAGACATCTACATTGTATACACCCACCGAATACAAAGCACTGCTGTGCAGGTGGCCAGGTGTAAATGATGACTGAATAACAGGGCCGAATCCGGGGGAACCTACGCCCCCCCCCCCCCCGATTTTTGGCAGAGCAATGATTTGAAATTAATCACATAAAAAGATTGCTCTCAGATGTCAGGAAAATGCATCTAAAAGCACTTAAATTATCATTTTTTTCTGAGGAGGGCCCCAAGACCCCCCCGTTTGGGCTTCGCGCTCTCAGTGCTCACCACCTCCGTCGCGCTCCGGGGGTCGAGCTACGCCCCCCCCTTCTGTCAACTCTAGATCCGGCCCTGGATAGTTTCGCTCAGGTATTTCAGTCTGATTTGACACCAGTAGGCCTAATAAACACCTTTCGAAAGTGTCCATTTCGACTCTGAGGGTAAAAACAAATGTGAAAATGCCCTAAATTTTGACAGAAATTGCAGAACTAACTGCCAGAAACGCTTGAAATTTGACAGACATATAATGAGGGCCAATTCAATGAAAAACTTGTGAAAAAATTGGGTTTCATTGATCAATTTTTGAATATTTTTTGCATTTTTCTTCAACTAAACAAAATGGGGTTTAAAGTGTCTGTTAATCTACCTATTGTTGTGTAGAAAATTACCAATTTCTCAAAAAATTGATCAATGACGCACAATTCTCAATGGACTGACCACCACCCTGCAGATGTCTGCCGGATTTCAAGCGTTTCTGGCAGGTACTTCTACAGTTCCTGGCAAAACTTAATGCATTTTCCCCATTTGTTTTTACCCTCAACGCCGAAATAACCGACTTTCGAAAGGTGTCTATACCCAACCAATGAGGAACTCCCGACCAATGAGGAACCCGCGAACTAACGCCACGACGTGGCGATTTTCTACAGTAGCCTATTTCCATTTTCTTAAATTTCACGGTCCTGTTTCATTTACAAAGTTCTCCATATATCACTGCAGCCCTTTGGTTTGTCAGAAGTGCCACATTATGCAAGTATTGACAACGTCATTTGGGGAAAATCCCGCGGAAAATTGTGTAGAAAATATGTACGCATATGTTTTGACCTCGATCCAGGCTTTCTTGCGCGTCCGATAGCATTGTGTGGGTAGCCTGGCCTCGAGTTTTGGATTCGCAGAAGGGCGCATGCATTATATTGAGACGCACCTTGATGAGTGGATCGATATTTTAAACGCACCCAGTGAACCGCGTAGCGGCTCACTAATGCCCGCTGTACACGATCAAATTTTCATCCACACATTATGTATTGTACGATCGGGGACGAGGTATAAAACAATAGTTCTTATAACTTGTGTTTTATACCTCGTCCCCGATCGTAGAATGCGTATACTGTGTGCAGAAGTGTGATAATGGAGCCGAGGTATAAAACATAGGTTACGGTTAAAAACTTTTTTTTTGTCCAGAAACTAAGTTTTTGCATCCAGAAACTTGGTTTTTGGACCAGAATGTTAGTTATGGAGCATAATGATAGTTCCGGGGGACGCAGAACTAATGTTTCAGATTGGAAACTTGGTTTTTGCTCAGGAACTAAGTTTTTAGCCGCATAAACTAAGTTTCCGGCCGTGCCGTCCATAAACTGAGTTTTTGCCGAGCAGAAACTAAGTTTTTGTCCATCTGGTCTTGGAACTGCAGTTCTGGAGTTGAAATATGAGTTCCAAGAGCAAAACCATAGTTATGCGAGCAAAAACTTAGTTTTTGGACCCATAAACTAAGTTTCCAGAGCAAAAACTTAGTTTATGGAATAAACGGACAAACCACTCCATAGTTTCCTGTTTTTTCACAAGCATGACAAGTGTTCCACTGTTGATCTGTTTTTTTGTGATTGAGAGAGTTGCTTTTTTCACAAGTCTTTTTGACGGTAAGGCTGCGAGCGACTGACCAAAACCAACTCTTGCACGTTCGTACAATTTTTTTTTCACCTCATGTTTTAACCCATTTTCCATGTGCATGCCTTCGTGATGGCTATTTTTCATCTGGTTCCTTTCAGTTTCCTGTTTTTTTCACAAATGTTCCACTCTTGCTCTGTTTTTGTGGTTGGGAGAGTTGTTTGTTTCACAACTCTTCCCCACTCTATCTGCATCCTAGAAAAACTTGGTTTCATGTTTTAGCCCATTTTCCATGTTTTTTCCATGTGCATGCCTTGGTTATGGCTATTTTTGGTCAGGTTCCTTTCAGTTTCCTGTTTTTTTTCACAAATGTTCCACTCTTGATCTTTTACAGTAGTTGAGAGAGTTGTTGTTTCACAAGTCTTCCCCACTCTATCTGCATCCTAGAAAAAGTAAAAAGGGAGTAAAAACTAAAATAATTTGTCATCGGGCTTCCAGAATTCGAGCATATTTGCTGTGATTTGCTGGTTAACAGAGACCAGTTTCCGTTTTTTTTTCACAAGTGTTCCACTTTTGATCTGTTTTGGATGGTTGAGACAGTTGGTTTTCTTCACAAGTCTTCCCCACTCCATCTGGATCCGTGCAGCTTCCTATACTATTGATAGTGGGTGAATGGAACTGGGAGCGACTAGCTCACACGTTGGCCCCTACATACACCCGAATCACTAACAAACATTAAGATGTATGTCAGATGATAGGGACAGTGATTAAAACGGTATAACCTCATAGACTTTAAATTTGACATCGGATATCCAAGATATCCAAAACATCGCACAAAAAGGGCACATAAATGACAGTATAAGTACAGTCATCTCCGATATTTGCAAATTGTCGACCCCAATCGGGGCTGGGGTCCGAAATTTGCGAACATCATAGACGAATTTCGTTATACTGTCGGGCCATGAAAAGTCGTAATGAATTCATGACCTGGTTAGAAATATTGAGTGAGGTTAGGGTAATCAACCCTCAGAGCGTTAATTAGGTACTAAAATTTTATACTAGTACACCCACAGTAAACGTTATATTTCACAACTAGACTTCTGTTTGGTAATAGAAAAATACATGCCAGACATGTCCTTTAACGGAAAATGTTTCTGTAAAGAAACTATTAGTTTAATTTCCCCGATGTACACCTTAATATATTTATTTAGTAATAAACTTTTAGTGATAAGAAATTGACTGACTAGTGTACATCGGGCGTTAGTAATAAAAATGGTCCATGGACCACGTGCTCACCTGTGTGAATGTACCAGAAGAACAAATGACAAATGTTAAATCGAAATGTTGGCGGGCAAGCCTTGAGCTCCAGGTGCAAAGGGTACCCAGACACCTGATCACACTAAATCAGAAGACATTAGGTGAAATAGCCACGAAACGTGCCACCAAATGACAGAATTTTGAACTTTGGCCTCTGTGGCCTTGAAAAGTAGGTCAAATCAAAAACCCATTACACGTCATGTATCCTCATTAGCTAAACCGATGATGAAAATTTGGAGACGATCCAGACGTTAGTTTACGAATTATCGGAATTTGAGTTTTTGTTTTTGACACCTGGTGGCTTGGCTAAGAATCAAATCGGACCGAAACTTGGTGCCATAGGTCAACTGACATAGGGCTGTATATCTACCAAGTTTCAGGTCAATCGCCCACGCAGTTACGTAACATGCCACCAAATGGCAAAATTTCTAACTTTGACCTTTGTGACCTTGAAAAGTAGGTCAAATCACAAACCCATTACATGTGTCATGTATCCTCATTAGATACACCTATGATAAAAATTTGGAGATGATCCAGTCATTAGTTCAGGAGTTATTGCACATTTGTGTTTTGGGTTTTGGCCACCTAGTGGCCACCTCTCCCATTCCTGAACTCGGAAAAAATGACTAAGTTGAAGATAATGGGGTGGGGTATGGTCAGAAACAGTAATGTCCTGTCCGCTTACTTGTCCCACTCACGAGCCTGGCAAAGAATGAGAGCGTGCGGTATCTTCAACTTAGGATTTCGTCATTTTGTCAGAGTTGAGGAATGGGACAGGTAAGTGGGAGTTTAGAGTACTAGGACTCCCCATTCGGAACTTCCGAAGGTAACTGCTCGGCAATTTCCGTAGACACTCGCATTTCCCCTCGGACACAATTCCAAGCAGCCATCTTGAACGCGCAAGGATTCCCTTCATTTTCTGTGGGTTTGGATGCGGTCGCCTCATCACACCCTGCGCATGAACGAAATAGGTCACACAAAAACTTTGCGTTATTGATCAATAATTGGCATATTGGGTGATATATCGGTAAGTTTATATATAATATGCCTCAACTTATCCAGGAAATAAGGTTCGATATCTTAACAGGCCAAAATTCGGCCAAAGAATAGTCCCACGGTCGGTCACGTGGGTTTGTTGATAAACAACATGGCTGTCTTGGACTTGTGTCCGAGGTGAAATGCGCCGTCCAGTGGACAGATAAGCAGTTCGCCTGAGGTCGTTCCGAATGAGGACTCCCATTTCTTTCACTCAGTCATCAGTTTGGTATTTCATCTTCGAGAAAATTCTGTTTTATTGGTGAACATTTTTTCAATAGGGAGTTTAAGAAATCTAACGATAAACGTAAACTTTACGACAACGTTATTTTTTGTACCGAGAGAGCAATATAAAATCTAGTGAATGTGCAGTATGAAAAATAACGTTGTCGTAAAGTTCACGTTTATCGTTTGATTTCTTAAACTCCCTAATGACCACGACTGAACGTGTATTTCTATTCTGTATTTCTAGGTCAACTAAAGGATGCAAATTTGTGATGGTGCGTCTGAGATGGTTAATTTCTTCACATCGGAATCACAGGATGCGCAAGAATACCTTATTGTTTCTTTGTTTCTTGTTTGGAACTATTGTTGTTGGTCACCGTTTCTGGTTCGGTTTATATTCAACACTTGTAGAGGAAGCGGAGGGGGCATTCCAAGTCTGCATCTCGCAAGATTATTTCAAACCGAGTGAAACTAAAGTCAATCCACATGACTACACGATGCTGAGGAAGCCAATCGGATGCAATGAAACCCGACCATTCTTGCTGATACTAGTGACATCATCTCATGAACATTTTGACAGACGTTCAGCTATTCGGGAAACATGGGGTGGTGCAGCGATGAGTGGGACCTGGCCACACAGGCCTCGTGACGACATTTATAATGCCAGAGTGTATTTCGTGTTTGGGAAACATTCGAAAGGGAATCAAACGATGGAAAATTTGCTCGCAGAGGAAGCCAGCATTCATAATGACATCATACAAGAGGATTTCTTAGATACTTACGAGAACTTACCTAAGAAGTCAGTGATGATCCTCAAATGGGCAAGCCAGTATTGCCCGACTGCTGAGTACGTTATGAAGGCGGACGATGACACCTTTATTAATGTAGGTCCTCTTGTAACTTACATTAAGAAAAACAAAGATGCGCAATCGAAAGTAATGGGATGGCACGCGCCGTGTTCACTGGTTTTGAGGACTGGGCACTGGGGAGTGTCAAAAGAGAAATATCCTTTAATTACATACCCTCCATACACAATTGGAGGCACTGGATACTTTTTTCCGTCCCGGTTTGCGCATATCTTGTATAATGTCTCCCAATACGTCCCAGAAATTAGGCTAGAGGACGTTTATGTTACTGGAATACTAACTCAAGCTAGCCGGGTAATAAAAACAGGACATGTGAGGGGATTTCATCTTATCTCAAGGGTACACTGGAATGGGTGTTCCTTTATCAGTCGCATACCGGCATTGGCAGCGACAGATCTGCCTGTAGAAAAAATAAGGAAGTTCTGGGACTTTATTACAACCCATAAAGTGTGCTATTTTTAACATCCTTCTCTTGGACGATGCGGCAAAAAGAAAAGGAAGACATTGGGTTTGGAGGGGAGAAACGTTTTCCATTCTCCCTTGACCGCACTAAAAACACAGAAGGAAATGGAGGGTGTGTTTCAAATTCAGTCACCCAAGAAAATAGGCAAAATTAAACGCTGAAATGATCACAGAGATTTGTGCCATTGATTTTCCAAAACTCAAATGTAGTATTTGATAATGTAGACCTTTAACTATTAGTTTCTCCATCTGGGATGTACAGTGTACACTCATCTGAAGGAGGGTATCAAACAATATTGAGCTTACCAGCAAAATCTATCGTTCCGTCCGACACCAAAACTACTTTCTACTGTCAGACTTTGAAGGGTTAATAGATCAATTAGTTTGCAGTGCCATAATTTAGAGCTCCATGATACCTAGATCTGACATGAATATTGTAGACTGTTCCAAGAAACAGCCTTTCACCAGGTAAAATACACCCTGGATGCCTGGACCGGCTCAAATCAAAGAGTGCTCGTCACAGTTCACCTTGAATACGCAGACAAATACCCCCGTACCGCAAACGCACGTCGACAGCTAAACATGTAGTAAGAACCGCTCAGAAACTTGAAAAACAATCTCATGTCTATTGTCAGCCCAGGCATGCAACCCCAGCATTTGAATCCGATAAGACGTGTCAAACTCTATCACCTAAACTGTGTGCCGTGTGTACACTTTATCCTCGCTTCTAACAGTCTAAGAGGTCAGTCCAGAGTACTCATGACTAGGCCTTTGTTCCATACCATAATAGAAGCCGGAGCTTCGTTCTTTGTTCGACCAATCCGAACGAAGAAGTTTCTTGGAATATTGCACTCACAATGACCTTCAATGCCTAGCCTTGCTTTGTATGTGTCACCTCCTGGACATTAATGACTGACCTCTTAGAGGCGAGGATAAAGTATGTGAGTGACATCTGGTCGGACATGTCAAACGAGGACATCATGATCATCATGTCTAAAATGAATGCAAGACTTTGGCGGACTTACCACACGTGGAACGATGACTGTGCAATCCATGCTAGGTTGCATCAGACTCAAGGGGATTCTTAACGAAATAGAGGCAGCATTTGCATCTTCTAATTTTAAACATATGACTTGTGAAAAACGGAAGATCATCGTGTGCTTAAAGCTGACGTCAACGAACAAAAAGTCCCCATGCGACGAGCAAGAGAATTGCAAACGCCCTGCAGACACCTCAAACGAAGGCTCAGAACATGATATACCCCACGACGCCAGGAGGGCGCTACCTTATTTGTCTTCAGGCGACAGAGCTGCCAACATCTCCGCATACCTCTTACACTACTCAAAGAAAAAAAATTGTGCTCATTTATACTTAAAGACGAAATTCGAGCTGTCGATCTTCTGATTTGTAATCCACCACTGTATCCACTCGGCCAACGAGCTAGCTAACAGAAACATGATTTGTGTTCGTCATAGACGTAGACCTTCGTCTTACGTAATAATACTACGAATAAGAGAAAACATGAGATGTCTACTCTTCCAACAAGTTCGGCGGCCGAACGGGTAAGACGGTGGAGCAAAGATAACGCGGCGCGGGTTCGATTCCCAGCTGGGTAAAAAAAAATTCTTTCAGAAAAATGTTCAGCAAGAGGTCACCAGAGGATGTTGACACCTCCAAAGCTCGAAGGCAGGTGGCGCCCTCCTGGCGTCGTGGGGTATATCATGTTCTGAGCCTTCGTTTGAGGTGTTTGCAGAGCGTTTGCAATTCTCTTGCTCATCGCATGGGGGCTTTTTGTTCGGCCAGGTCAGCTTTATGTCCGACCACATCTAACTTCGACCCAATGGAATGCGTAATTCAGGAAATGAGACATGAATTTGGGATTATCAATTATGCCATTGGACCTGCGTAACAGGTGACGATCCGTTGCAAACTATTGGGTGAGTACCATTAAAGTCTGTTTGTATAGTCTGATCGCGCTGTCGATTGGTTGTTCAAGAGTTGCCTTTGATTAAAGATCCTTGCAAAATCCAACTACATTGTAATATGTTACCTAACTTCCGCATTCCATTGGGTCGAAGTTAGATGGCTCTGGACTTTATATACCGTCCATTAACATATACTCACCTTAGAAACCCGATTTCTATTTCATGTCCATTAATATTGAATAATATATTCAACATGAATTTTATTCTCGTGATTTTCCTGGTATATGCGGATAAATTTTATTTCATTATCTGCGATTTTTATTCCGAAATGGACACCACGGCCCATGTGCATAAAACAACTTAAGTGTAAAAATTCAAGGGATTCCCTTAAATCACCACTTAAGTGGGAATCTAAGTTTAAGGGAGCTATGCAGAAGGCCACTTGGGAATAGTAAAAGCCTTAAACTCGCACTTAACTTTAAGTGTGGTCACATTTCCCTTCACTTACTCCTTAACATCAAAACTTTGGCAGTCACGTGTTGGAAAAGGGCTGCCCATGTTGTTTTTGAGCATTATGTTGGCTGAAGAGGCTAGGAGAAACGGGCCAGAGTATTCAGCTGCAGTTTGATCAATTTCCAAGTTCAACTAAAGTACGTTTAAATCATCTGGACCCCGATGGGCGTAACCGGACAACAATGAATTTAGGGTTTACTCTAAACGGTCCAACGCACATTGTTTTCTAACCAACTGAACCTTGGTTCGAAATAGAACACGCGACTACGCAGAAAGAAAAAACTATCTCATCTCGAGATAAAATGAATCTCCAACTCTTGTCCCTAAAATGAGTTTCTTTTGCAACTCGAATAGACATAACTGGGTCTCCACTTGAGATGACATTGTCTCCAACTGGTTAAAATGATTCTCAGCTGTTTCCATCGGATTGTCTGTTGTCTCGAATCAAATAAACAAGTGATGTCTCCATATATAAAAAAAACGTTTCACACCCAGTGGGTTTCGAACCCAGGACCCTGATCGCAAGTCGGACACCAGAACCACCACACCAGCGAGCTTCTCATGAGCAGATTTTGGCAGTTTGTTTCCAATTTTCTCCAGCGGATGCCCTGTCCCATCGACTGGAGAACTGAGAAAACTCAAAATGAGTAGACTTTGTCTCCACTTCAGAATGAGACTCCAGTTGAAGTTATCTCCAGTCGATGCAAGAGAGCTTCCAGCCTTAGAAAACTGGTACTCATTCTCGGTTCGAGTAGCAAAGGAATTCATTTTAGGGACAAAATAGTAGGCTGGAGACTCATTTTATCTCGAGTTGAGATCGATTTTTTTTTCTGTGTATGCCTTGACTCGAAATTGAACACAGGCATGGTGCATGGGATTGGCTGGAAGTGTCCTGCCAATAAAACGCATATTAATAGCCCGACTTCACCAACAATACCAAGGTCTGCCTGACAACAAAAGGGTCCTCCCATCGGGGTCCAGATGATTTAAACCTACTATAAGTGCCATTCGCCGAAGGTATGTGGAACAAACATTATCATGTTCATGACTGATTTACTGCTGGATGATATTGAACCCAGAACAGCTAGAAACAATTGCATCCCAACATCACTTCAAGTATGTGTGGCCTTGAGATTTTATGCCTGTGGGACATTCCAAGATGTTGTGCAGACACCATCTGCATTCACCAAAGTACTGTCTGACGCATCATTCATTCTGAAGCCCGCGTTCCGTCGAAAAAAGCGGAACCAGTTTGTCTGATTTCCACTGCATCACAAAAATATTCAAAGTGGAAATGGCATTTTATCATGTTTATGAAAAAGCACACTTTCCCAGTTTAGTTGGTACAATTGCATCCGTGTTACTACCCCACATCAATACGAGGATCAGTACTATAAGGAAAAACTTCCATTCAACAAGTGTTCAAGGAATATGTCCAAAGAGAAGGCGAGCACAAAATTCGACACACAATATGATAAATGTGTATTAAGTCAATTTCCACAATATTTAGCAAATTTTCGACTCCAACCGGGGTCTTCTTCAGGCTGGAACTTTACAATCTGAAACTCTAGAAGTTTCTTGAGGTTTTTTTCTAGAGGTTTTTTCTAGAGGTTTTTTTCTAGAGGTTTTCTATAACTCTAGAAGTTTTCTAGAGTTTCAGATTGTAAAGTTCCAGCCTGAAAAAGACCCCGGTTGGGGTCAAACATTTGCTAAATATTCTGGAAATTGACTTTATATACTTTTTCAAGGAATATGTGATGCCAATATGAAGTACTGCAGTCATGTACAGTCCTCCAAATTAATAAATGGAAACAGTGTTTTTCAAATATCTTCAAGATAAAACAAGATAATTGAAAGCGGTTTTCAACATACATGTAGTCTAGTATATTTTTACTTGGTCATATATTTCATGTATATAGCTCCACCTAATTTTTACCCTTTGTTACGTAACAGACAATTTTAAAAAATGTCCAAAAATCAACTTTTTATTTCTAGTTTTTTTCAGCACAGTTTGAAGTGTTGTGATGAGGTGATTGGTAATGAGACTTTTTGCGAAAAAAATTATTGAAAATATTTTACCGTTTTTGTAATATCAAAAGGGGCTGGAGGAAAAAAGGGCCCATGTCCAACGTGTGCATATTTCAGAAAGTATTGGTCCGATTAGGATAAAATTCGCAGTGGTGATACTTGATAGCAAAAGATTAACAGTCACCATGCAGAGAGAACAAAAAGCCTAATTATCTAAAACAATGCATTTTTGAACCTGAACAAAAAACAGAGAAATAACTGTTTTTTTTTCTCTGAATCGGCATAGGTATTGAGTCATTGTTTCTCATTAACTTTCCAGCTGAAATCTTCACTTGCGTTCACACAATTACAATAAAACAATGATGTTTACTTCAACTTTAGACTGGTACCCGGTCTTCTGGGCAGGTTGCATTCGAAGACCAGTGAAAGCAAATGATCTAAGCCGGATTCCGGACTAGTGACGTCATTCTACAAAGGTGGGTCAGGTGACATTTTGACCAGATGGAGGCTCCCACAACTCCAGGCATGATCTCGTAAATCATGAGTGAATTTCAGAAAAACATACATTTATGCTTGAGATCAAAGTTGGCTTTAGCTCAGGTGAATGAAAGAAGGCAAACAGCTTACTGCTGCCAAACCCATGCAAGCTAAATGCCTGAAACGGGCAGTGAACGGTGATACAAATGCTATTTTGCCTATAGGGCTTCCCCGAGCTAAATATAGACCAGCGGGCGCCATGATGGTTTTATGCATTTGCTTGTATGTCCTAGTAGGCTATTTTTAATCAGGACAGTGTTCGGTCTACTTCAACTTCTAATGGGTGTGCTTAATAGCAGGAATGACAGCAACAACCACTTCGCACTATGCAGACCAACCACCATGTCATGGTTGGCTGATCTGCTAATTGCAAGTTCAGGTCAAGATTATAAGTGAAATTTGAGGAAGAGTGTAATGAGCTCCCCTTTCTTCTTTTGAAAACTTGAAAAATTGTGCAGTCATTCGTAGACGGAGAATTTATAGAAATATTTTACTTTCAAAGTTTTCATACTATTTTTATCACAACTTACATGTAAGTATTCGGGATTGGCCAAGTTACAACATTGTCAAAACATTGAGAAGGGGGTTGTTGGAGAGAAGTTTCACTGAGAGCGACAACAACAACGAATTAGGCCAGAAGTTTGTAATGTGAACACTAGAGCGGCGCCACCGTCGTCTGGTGGGCTGAAAGATAGTGTCGCACCGCCAGCCTCTGATCTCGCTCCGCTACCTACGCTTGGATCCGAGTCTGGCCCCCAGACGTATTCATTCTGGTTATGCTAAGGGTTCCATCATGTCACCACAGGTGGCGCTCACACACAGACGTTGATTCAAACGGGCCATGAGTATTTCTTGCGTACCGCAATGAAAAACTGAAACAATGTCTCAAATGAGTCTTATCGAGCTTTATGACACATATTATTTACATTTTAATAACTTCCTGACCGTTCCTGCCACATATGTATATAGGAGCTGAATCGATGCTCTGACTTAAGAATAGTTCTGTGTTAAATTACATCCGGGTATGCGCGTCCTGGATTGGGTGGCGGGTACCCGGGTATCATGACGAAAATACTTCGATAGGGGCCAGACCCTCGGTTGTCTGGCTGCGCGTGACTAACCGACGGTCTGGCTGCGCGAGACTAGATGAAAGAAAGAATTGTCATGATGGCCTCCTGGTTCATCATGTTCATATGAAAAATAAAGTTACCGATTTGAAACGAAGATTTTCTCTGGTCCATTAATGAAACATGTATTATACAATGTAGAAACTATCGTAGTTAAGATCCCATTACCCTAAATTCCAAATGTTAATGGTCATTAAAGGTGGAATTATCTTCGATCTGGCGCACTTGATTGGAACTCGAAAACTGGTGGCCATCATAGGAGTAACATAGGTAGGCCTATGTCGTATCCTGCTTAGGCATATCATTAAATCATTAAAGGTAATTCACTTGCTATTTTGTAATATCGAAGCGAGGATTACTGGATTGTCTGTACAGTAAATAGAACGAAAACAAACTCCGCAAAACCCAAGAGAAGGCAGGAGGCTGTTCAAAGCACGTGATACGCCAAGACGGCTCATCGTGAAATCGACGACCAGTTTACCATACACAAGGATATTTATAACTCACTGATGAAAAATGAATACGACGGACACCAACTTCACAACCGAAGAGATGTCAAAAGGGCCTGTGGATCATTTGCTATCCAACAGTACCGAAGTGTGTTCTCCTAGGGAATTGAGTACTGTTGTCTACATCATACACGGGCCGGTGACGCTTGCCATCGTAATGCTAGGGATCGTGGGAAATCCCTTGGCCTACGTTGTCCTCAGTCGAGAGATGCGGCCGTCATCCATCGCTGTGCTCCTCAAGTCACTCTGCGTCGGAGATATCTTCTTCCTGCTGTGCACGCCTGGATACACTCGGGCAAAACATTTCTTTCTTATCACACGGAACTGAGGTCGGTATTCATGATTACGCGAATGCATGCCAACGCCGCCTTCTGGTCGTGTAAGACTATCAGTGTGTACCTCGTTGTTTTCGTGTCGGTTGTGAGATGCATAGCTGTATCGAATCCCCTGAAAGCAGCTTCTATTTGCACAGTCAAGAGGACAAGACTATCCGTGGCATGCTTAGTGTTCTTTTCAGTCGGATATAACATTGTTAAAATCTGGTATCGCGAAGTAGCCGGTTGGGAATGGGACGTGTGTCAAAAGAAGAGGTTACCAGTAATACGTCAGAAACTACTTAATGACCAATACTTTTATATTATTTACGTGAACATCCTGTATTACCTGATTTTGTTCATAATACCTGTGGGTGTCATGCTGTACTCCAGCATCCGCCTCATCAAAGCCCTGAAGGAAGGAGACCTCAGGGAATGTGACCAATGCCAGAGACAGTCAGACGACGTGTCACTTCGTGTCATCGCCGTAATGGTATGCTTCGTGGCATTGGAGTTCCCAGCTGTTATCTTAAACCTTTTGTACGTGATCAACACTCATTACCCTTTCTCTGACGCGGAAATTCTGTGGCAGATAACGTCGTATTCTTACATTTTAGGAAGCATAAATTCATCACCATCAATTTTTTTCTCTTCGTCTTTACGGGGAAAAACTTTCGGCACATTGCATATAATCTTATAACTTGTCGTCCTCCAAACGACGAACTCTCAGGTTCTCAGACCACTACAACTTAACTGTTGGCAAGTGTCAGGAGGCATTTTACACGTAAGAGCACGTCGAATTTGGAGGGGCGGAACGTAGATGCCACTAAGAACGAAGTATTCTTAATGACCAAATGGTAACAATCTGAAGAGGTCGCCACCATCGTTCCTTGCCTACGACCGCTCTGAAAAGGGCTGGAATCCAGCACAAGATTCTTGTGCTCATCGATTTTACAAATTATTTGATAAAGTTATCACACCGAAAATTAGAATTTGTTCCAGTATTTGTAAAAATACTACTATTTTAACATTCCTTTGGCGAATAAATGTTTTATTAAGGAATAAAGTGCGAACTCTTTCGAATCCCTACGCTTTTGGTTGTGCAACGGTCAGAAATTCATCCGCCATCAGCAATGCATTTGCACTGTGCAAAAGTAGTACCGGTCTAGCCCTTTCCAGAGTTCAATGGGGCATTGAACTCTGGGTACGAGATTACAAATGGTAACTCAGGACACTATCGGGTACATCGAAAAGACGCATTCAGCCATTCAACGAATTTGATGGAGACGAAGTTGACGAAATAGACAGAGAATTACAGGTATATACATGTACATGTAAGTGTCCGGTGTTTCTCGCCCCAAACCAGTTAGATCGATTCCCGTCCTTGCCGTTTCACTCCCGCGGCGGTACTGTCCGTTCCACAAAAAAGGCAGACACGGCCCGCCATTTTGGCTTGCTAAAACATGACGTAGCTTGGGCTATTAAAAGAAACTCGTTGGGAAACCGCCAACAAGCAACACTGAGAAACTAAGGGCCGTATGCACCAATCGAAGATTATCTTGCACTCAGGTTGAGCCACAACTTTTCCATTGTCACATCATGCCCTGTCAAACCTGTACTATTCACATTGACTTCGAAGCTGTAGATTTTGCAGAATACGCCTCCGAAGTTTGGCTGTCTAATGCATTTCCCATTAAACTAGAATCCTTCTTTCGCCTTTTTCTCAAAACGGCGCTTGATTTGAGGACATGTCAACAAACCCCGCGAGCCATTCGCTTTAATATCCATCAGGGCTTCCTCCTTTCCGCTCATCCGAATAAGCATACAACTTCCCCTCGTGGCGTCTGATGCTTTGCACAACCGACATCAGCAACAGTTTTGAACCAAGTTGCTCCAGTTCGTGACCTTTTGCAGCCAGACCTTCCAACAATTTCTGCAGAAAATAAACGACACAATCAACTTCACTCTGAAGAGAGTGTTCAGCCTATGTGCAGACCAGAATGAAAAGTGACCTCACCATATGTTTTACGTCTGTTGCATTACGTTTTATCGTTTTTATGTAGTACTTTGTTTAACTAATAGGGAGGTTTAGAATCAAAACGGTAAACGTAAACTTTACGACAACGTTATTTTTCATGCTACACATTAACCAGATTTTATACTGCATTTCAGTACAAAAATAACGTTGTCGTTAAGGTCGATCTATACCCATTGCGTGACGCCGAACTGCCCAACTTAAACTCGTGATAATTCATTGATAACAATGATTACAAAAACATTTCTAATCGTTGAAGATGATACCCGTACGGGTGCCGACAACTCCACATCCGAAACTGCAGGTAAAACAAAACGCTGACAACAAAATATCAGCAAAAATAGGCTAGTAAAAATACGAGATGACCCACCACTAATTGCAACATGAACGAAGTTATGTTTTTTGGATACCCCATGGCTATCTGTAATATGGGAAAAAAATAGGCCGAAAAATATTTGGTGGAACACCGTTTCCATGGCAACCGTTTGATATGCTCAAAAATGACCTTATTTGGCCGATGAGATCCCAGTATCCACATTTTTTAGATGTAATACACATCGTTTTCATACTATAGTGGTTACCAAAATGAAAAATGATGGAAATTTATACATTTTATGTTTGTTTTAATATGCTTGTAGTGTTCCATTCTGTTTCCATGGCAACCAATGAATGTTTTTGCATACAGGTTCAGTTTCTAAACGCATTTTCATTGTCACCACATAGACAGGCCCCGTAAGTTCTGAAATTATCATACTATAGTATATTGTAGTTGGATTTCACTGTCATCATTGTGAACAACAGAGAAACCCGGCCCTTTGTTGCCATGGCAACGCATTCAAAATATTCTTAGAAGACACATTTTGGCCTATCTTCTCAGCTGTAGTCCAGACGCTGGGAGGGGTTTCGTATACAGGAGGGAGGGACGAGAGAACTATTGCTTGTTTAGTCGAGTGGTCGTTTTTTGTAAATCTCCATTTTGTTTCCATGGCAACCATTTTTTGAAGATTTTGTCATGATAATATTTTGCCATATGTCTTGATTCCATAGCAGTAGAAATGAGATCTTGGTGTCCACATATAGGTTTCTTGATGCGCTCTAAACAATTATGATAATTAGATGCCCATCAGATGTCAAGGTCAAGGTCAAAAGTCAAGGTGAACTCAGAAATCAACGAAAATATGCACATCCGCCACAAACAGTGATGGGGTAGTCCTTTTATAAAAGATGTTTCATGAGAATAATCCTTAAAAAAGTGGATCAAAGTTGATTTTGTGGAGTAGACTTATTTTATTACATCGTAAATAAAGTTTAATATAAGAGAAGAAACTTTTTTCACAGATTTATCCTGGGCCTTTTGCACAATTATCGTCGTCAGTTAATCTCAAACCTGATGACCCTGCTTGTTCGTTGGCATTTTACCGTAGTTACCATAGCAACACATGAATTCTTTTTTAGGCTGCTAAATGGAGAAAATATGCAAGAACTGTTGTATCATCTCCTTCAGAGTTTATTTTTCTGGAGAATATGGCAATATATTGATACATAACCAGAGCATCATTTTTTTTCAGTAATAATATTTAATATTGATATTAATATTTTCAATAAAATTTTTATAACCAGTTGGTTTCCATAGTAACAATATAATCAATTTCTCGCCTGCATAAATATCTGAAAAAAGCAAAGTTAAATGGTGAAATTAGGAAAATGAGCCAGTTTTAGTGACCGAATTTTGTTGCAAGGTTATTGAAGTTAATCTGTAATTTTTCTCCTGACTATATGCATTTGCAATGTTGGGTTGCCATGGTAACCAATGAAAAAAGCTTGCTGACCGAAAAATCTCGAGATGTGACATGACGAAAGTATAACGAAATAACTGGCTTCCAAACCGACAATTAAATCCAACTGCTGACCTTTTTTTAAGTTCCCCTGATTTATTTGAATTATGGTATATAATGCTAATCTTGTTCATTTGTTGCCATGGTAACAGTTGACGAACAAACTTCAATGTACATGTAATTCATAGATCACACAACATGACATACATTAATGCATCAAGGATTTTTATGAGGAACGCACGAATAATTATCTTGATGCCCGTTTGATGTTCTTGCTTATCCTTAACATGCTTTACTACTGAAATGTCCAAAATCAGTTGCTGTCATTACCATAGCAACCATCAGAATCTATAAGGGAAGGGAAAACTGTTGAAGGTGAAAATTGATTGTGTGATCTTAATCAACAATACTTGAAACAAGATATGACCATCCTCCAACTTGAAATCGACAGGAAACAGAATTCATTTTTTGTATCCATGGCAACATAAAACAAAAAAATCGCTAATTTTGAGCAACTGCATTTGTACACATCTTTTGAGTCCACCAGAAAAAAGCAATACACCATGAGAGTGTTCTTGGACACATATCCCAATCAATATTTCGGTTGTGGCTAGATTAAATGAATTTGGGGTGGGAGCTACAGATTTATCAATCTGGTTGCCTTAGTTACCTTGGATATGCATAGCTGCTGTAGTATGTTTATGTCTTTAAGGCAACGGAAGAAATAGAAAATACTTAATTCTCCCTTCAAACCCATCAGTGGAATTTCAGAAATGGTTCTGCCAAAAGCCATTATTATGAGTTCGGCAGTTCGCAAGCCATTGTGAGTCATATCTTAAGCAAGTTTCTCTCGTTGGTTACCTAGGCAACCAAAAACTACACGTGTAAATAGTCAACAGTAAAATGTGAAGACAAAATAGAATAGCCTGTCAACGAAATTCCGAGGAGTAAAACTGGTTTAACTTCAATTTCTACTCAGTTAGCTTTGGTTCTATCAGATATTCATGCATACAGGAAATTTATTTCACCGTAACCATGGAAACGACTGATTATAAAAATTCAATATTCCACATCAAAGCGTTGGATCTCTGCTAATGCAATATATTCGCCAAATTCTGAAGAAAAATACAGTGTGGAAGAGACGATACCGAGGTTTGTGTATTTTACCATCATTTTACAGCCAAAGTCAATCTTGTTGTTGTTTGTTGTTGCTATGGTAACCATGTTTCCCGCTGTTAGACAAGACGCAATTAAGTCAACAATAGACAGAATAGTAGGTTTAATTAAAACTCAGGTTTCTAGTAAGAATAAAGAGGGAAACCATTTGGTTTTAGCACCTGTTTGGCAATTCAGTTATAGAGCTCAAGACTGCAATGGCGTGAACTTAGAGAAACAGTTGCCATGGCAACAAAATTGATCAAATAAATAATTTGGCACTAACAAAATATCACATAAGGAAAAAGTACATAATAACACCATTTTTTGTAGATCAACTTGAGTATATTGGGACGAGCTTTCGACACTACCGTGCCTTCATCAGGTCTGACAACAACGATTAACAAACATCAATATAGCAGGCACAGTGGACAATACAATGATTAAATAATTCTAAACATCTGGCAAGCATACCACTACATATGCTTGCCAGATGTTTAGAATTATTTAATCATTGTATTGTCCACTGTGCCTGCTATATTGATGTTTGTTAATCGTTGTTGTCAGACCTGATGAAGGCACGGTAGTGTCGAAAGCTCGTCCCAATATACTCAAGTTGATCTACAAAAAATGGTGTTATTATGTACTTTTTCCTGATTTCAATCTTCTTGATCAACACGGCTACCTCGAAAAAAAAATATCACATATAAGATGTTTGTTGCATCCACCAATTTCTATTGCCATTGATCAATAATTCACTGAAATATGGCAGAAAGTTTTTCTTTTTCCCACAATAGGTCGTGACGAAACTTTATATCATAGATGGAACAGCGTGACTGTCAGTGACTTCAGATAATCTAGGTGATAAGAGAGTAATATAATTCATTAAAATTGGTGGAAATCCGTTGCCATGGTAACCAGGAAAGTATAATAAATAGGCGATGTATCAAAAACATGTATGTTGGATGATGTGTATGATCGTTCCTAGACTGGTACCCGGTCTTCTGGGCAGCTTGCATTCGAAGACCGGTGAAATCAAATGATCTTACGGCGGAATTCCGACGAGAGTGACGTCATTCTACAAGCTCCAATAGATGGCGGCTCCCACAACTTGGGCATGATCATGATCATGATGATCTCGTAATCATGTGAGTAAACTTCAGGAAAACATAGATTTTTGCTTGAGATCAAAGTTGGCTTTAGCTCAGGTGAATGAAAGAAGGCAAACAGCTTACTGCTGCCTAAAACCCATGCAAGCTAAATGCCTCAAACGGGCAGTGAACGGTGATACAATTGCTATTTTGCCTACGGGGCTTCCCCGAGCTAAATATAGACCAGCGGGCGCCATGATGGTTTTATGCATTTGCTTGCGTCTGTCCTAGTATTTTTCAATCAGGACAGTGTTCGGTCTAGATCGTTCCAAAAATTCGTCCAAAAACGACCGCAATCAGTGAAAATATAAGGGAAAAATCATTTTGAATGAAAACCTAGTGTGGTTGCTTTGGCAACGTTTTTCGACTTTCCGGTCGTGCGATTTTGTGCGATTTTTGATATGTTGTTGTGCAACGTCAAAACTACCAGAAACCATCAAAAAAACTTTTGTTGCAATTTGTTCCAGGTTTTTCATATTGACCCGATTCAGTGGGAAATCGGTGAAAACCTAGGAGTGGACATGGTTTTCATGACTCTACGACCCACATTAGACAAGTTTTGGGCCGTTTTGGCCCATTTAAAGTTATAGGGGCTCAAAAAGCATTACCGGGGTAGGGGTACCCCTGGTGTGGGTATATGGAGTGCATATGGCTCAACGTAGTATGTTTATTTCAGTAGGAAATGGGTGAAAACCTAGGTGTTGACATGATTTTTCATTACTCTCCAACCCACACTAGGCGAGTTATGGGCCATTTAAGGTTATATGGGCTCCAAAAACGGGCTTGGGGTAGGCGTATCCCTGATTCGGGTACATAGGGTGGGTTTAAGCCAATAAGATATGATTATTTCAGCAGAAAATGTGTGAAAACCTAGGTGTAGGTAAAGGTTTCATGGCTCTATGATACATAGGAGCAGAGTTTTGAGCCTTTAAAGTATGTGGGAGCCCCCAAAATATGAATGGGGTAAGGGTACCCCTGAATGGGGTATACTGCTCGAAGCTATTCCAAACCTCTTTTTTCTGGATGATGATATGGATAAACATGGGTATAGGTCACATTTTCACTCTCCTAAAGTAAAAAATGGAGGAGCTACTGCGATTTAAGTGATTAGGCTGCAGCTGGGACTCGATTTGGGGTTAGGGGTACCCCATAGTGACATAAAAGGAGCAGCTGGTATGCGGTAAAATTACTTCACTGATGTCCAGATTAAAGAAATATGTGTATTAGGACAGCATATTTCTAATTATTAGTCAGTGATTTTAACTTCGGGCATGTTTTTAGCATTCCAGCAGGTGCCGAAACCATGAACGGGTAGAGGTGCCCCGATTTCGCATGGAAAATATTGTTCTAGCTACTCGATATGTAGATATTCTGAAAGGTTGACCATGAAAACATGGGGAAATATGTTGGTTTTATAGCAATCGGGCGAAAACTGACTGAGCTAGGTCACTTTGAAGATCACCATCATGCAACCCAGGTGGTCAAAGGCATTCATGACGTCCCAACTTCAACGTCACAGTAAGGTATGCTCCACCAAAAATAATGAAGCCTACTTTTTTTCTCAAAAGCCTGAGTACTTAAGGTTTCCAAAAAACGATATTTCGTCCATGTTGCAATTTGTGGTGGGTTGGCCCTATTTTTGGCCTAGTTTTACTAGCCTAAAAGGTGGCAGGTTCCCTTCTAATCCACGTATAAGTTGATTGGCTCAGGCGGGAAGCCGTGCCACAAATTTTCCATCTTCGAAAAGAATCGGCCAGTCGGGACCCTTGTATACGCAAATGCATGCCAAAGGTAAATGGCTGATTTTAATCACCGATATCACACCATCACTGTCGAGTGCAAGAACGTGGGAACCAATCGGAACACCGTCCTGTTACTCAGTAAGGAGTAGAATGATTGGCTGATGGGAAAGGTTATTGTTAGGGTCAGCCTTATAGAGGCTATGCACTGACGTCATCAATGGGTATGACGCCACGCTGGATGGAACTGCGCAGGTAAAAACCGTCAAAAGCGCTGCGCAGTTCCATCCAACATGGCGTCACGCTGGCTGATGACGTCACGTGCATAGCCTCTATAGATCAGTTCAAACTAGGTCATCGTCTATGTCGTCATGGCGATTTCTTAGCAACTAGCACATGCGCAGTTGCCGTTCTCTTGGTCAACAGGGAAGCTGGTGAGTTTTCGTTGGTTTCAACTGAGGATTCCGGCAATCGGCGGCATTTTTGGTGGTTCTCTTCGATATTTCTACAGGGCAGCCCTTAATTACGCTGTGAAAGGGTCTGGCACTAGTTGAGAAAAGGAAAAATCATTGGTTTCCCCGCTGTTTCACCAAAGCGTGCGAGAGATCGAGCGAAGAATGGAGTGAATTCGCGATCTACGGCCATCGCCACTGTGCATCGCCATTTTTGTCCACTCGGAGGCCAAACCTGGGCGAGTTTTTTTGTATATCTCACCCAATTTTCACGTTGGTAGCGATTTTCTGGACCGCCTGGTGATTATCTCGAGGACTCACATAGGCCTACGTATAACCACACAGCTGGGCGAAAAGCCAACAGAAAACGGCAAAATGTGCGACCCACCGGCAATCCTTCGTTGAAAGCCATTAAAAAATTGACTTCCGTCTTGGACAGGGAAACTGCGCATGCGCGAATTATCCATGGCAATGACCTAATTTCGAAGTTTGAACTCAACATAGAGGATACACGTCCACGATTTGGCACTCGACAGGCCTCCACATGCAGCTGACGTGTCAATGAACACGCCCGCATTGTCATCGCTGCATGTCATTACATCACTGATTGTTGTACCTACTATGAGTTTATAGTACTGGTAATCGCCACAGCATCGCCATTTGCCGCCACGATGCTCAAATGTGTGGTGCCACCATCTTCATTAGGGTCATAATGACCGTAGTATTCCGGTGGATGCGTACGGTCATCGGTGATCTTTGAACGGGTAGCTTCGGTGAACGTTTCCGAGAGCAGTTCATGGAAGGCCTACAGGGGAGGAAGAAACAAATGAATGTATACGAGGTTCCGGCCAGCGAACTGGATGGTCTCAAAATATGTATTGTGTATTACATACGGGAGAATCCAACTTAGGCCGAGTTTACATCGGATGACACGCGACACGAACACGCCGGCGAACAAAGGTTTCATGGGGATGAATCCTTCGTGAAGCCATTGTTCGCCTTCGTGTTTGTGTCGCGTGTCATCCTCTGTAAACTCGGCCATACCTCGACGCGAGTCCATGTCATAAAAATTGAAAGTGAGGCTAACGTTATTTTCCAATTAATTCTCAATAACACACCCTGTTTCTAGGCCAAATATAACTAAAAAATTGCACTCAATTTCTAATTTTACGTTTCTATCATTATCTACAGAACTGCTAAAATATATCTTATTGCTTTTGAGCAAAAATCTCTGCGGAAACATGAGGCTACGATATAGAAAAGGGCCTCGGTGAACCATGTTTTTCGAGGGGTGACATTTCAGTCTGCCCCCTCCATGGCGGATGCCATTTTCTTAATGTGTCAAATACACACACTGATCATAAGTATTATAACATCGGTTTTTTCTTAATTTCTCTTATGCCTTTACTACTTTCACATCTATTTTTAAGTATATATGGGATGGTCTATGGCAAAACCATGCTGTTGGCAATATGGATTGAAAAATCTCACTTCATGATGAAAATATCAAGCCATGAAATCGAAATATCAAAACATAAAAATGACAAAATCTCCATGTGATACCGGATCACTCTTCGTTTTCACAATAATGAAGGCTGGTGATGAGCAAGGATTTACAAGAAAAAAAATTGAAACAAATCAACTGTGAACAAAGATATTTGATATTATCGAAAAATATCAATAAATGAAAAAGTGAGATTCTGCATGATATTCCACTGCGGATGAAAATCTGTCATCCCATGTGTCTCAACCATTCCAGTTTCATCCAATGAAAGGCCACAGTTATCAAGAAAATTGAAATTTTCTAAAAAAAACGTGCTTTTTGACAAAATTTGTCATTTTTTTATATTAAATAACACGAAAATGATGAGCATTTTCAGCGCATTTTTTTCACAGTTGTGAATGAATTTCAGTTGTCTTCATTTTGTAAAAATCTGGTAGTCATGCTCTTCAAACCTTTCGAGGTAGCAAATGGGTGATATTTTGATATTATAATATTTTCATGATCAATCCACTTTTCCTCAAACCTTTCGAACCAACAGGTTTATAACAAGTCAAAGTATCACGTCCACATTTGGGAATCAAACATTGATGACTGACTACCGAGAAATTCAGAAAAACCTACTAGTATGTTGCAATACTTATGATCAGTGAGTGTACATGAGTGACTTGAGTGTAATTGAGTGACGCTTACTTTGTGATCATCTATATCTCCCAACTCGAAACGTTTCGCGTAGGCAAACTTCCAGGCTTCTATAATCCGATGGTAGGTCAAGATAGGGTCTTTCTTGATGGCGTCTACCGGGAACTCGTAGCCTGAAAAATACGACATGCAGAACTTATGCCCAGGGGCAAAGGGCTAAAATGGGGGACCAGCGGCTGTAAAAAGCCACCCCTTGGTAATGTGTTCGGGGGACTCCCCTCAGTAGTCTCGGTCACCCAGCCGCTGTTTCGAATCTGGGGATCGAACAAGCGTCTGGGTCATAACGCCACATTTTCTGTTACGAGCAGACCAAGATCCTGGTCTGGATGCTGATTGGCTAATAAATCATTCCCATCCGCCGATTCATCCCATTTGAAAATGACAATCCGGCTGCTAATTGGGCAAGAGAAGTGATCATGTGATCTCATCATGGCGACGACCATATAATGTCAGTTGGGTTTTCTTGACCTCGTCTTCCATACGGATACACAATTCCTGCTCAGTTTTCAGCCTGAAATTCAACGCCACTAATTTGATGCTGTCCCGGACGCTGTCTCAGATTACTTCGCCAATCGATTCATTGCCAGATTTAGACATTTTCGAAGGTTTTGAGGTGAAATTATAATCCAATAATGGAGGCAGCCATCTTGTCATGTGATCTTCTCCAGCACTACCCACAATGCACTGCATCACAGTAATAACGACGTTATGTGCCAGAGGTTTGTGTAGCAGTACTGTTAACGCGAGAGAACTACCAGTTGTTCCGGCCGCCATGTTGGATTTGTTCGTCTCGCGAGATTTGGGCCGAGATCATGCGAGGCTGGGCTCAGCTCTTGGCAGTCTCGATTTGTGCCGGCTAGTGGCAACACATCAATTTGCTCCGCTGCTGAAGATAAGAAGAATGGCCATGAAGTTCAGCTAGACCGACCGTTCGACAACCATGAAGACCTGAGGCTGCCAGTTTTCATTTTGGTGGTATTTTGCTTAGTTTGTTGGGCGTTTTCGTCATATTAGAATTCGCCCGTCCGCCATCTTGGTGCCCCGCCATCTTGAATTTTGGTCATTTGGCGGGCGTTTTCATAAATTCAATTGAGTTTGGCCTTCGTAGTCACGTTAATAGAAGTTTTGTTTACTACTCTCCTTACGGAGGGGGTATTTCTGGTTAAAGGTGCACCTTTCCCGCCGATTCAGGCCGTTTTTATAGTTAGTATTTTAATATTGTCCGTTGTGTACTCATAGTTGTCTTGTCAGTTTGTTTCGTTCAGTTTGGTGTTTGGTGCTGTGCCTCCTACCTAACTCAATGAAGATTTTTTCCGCTGATGGTTTGAGAAGATGGTACAGAAGGCCTAGAAGAGTGGTGTGGCAGGAGGAAGAGTCTCAAGCCGGAAGCGACTACCCGAGTGTGCCAAGTGGAGCCAGTAACCTGTCTTCGTGTTTGTTAGTATTGTATGCACCTCCAAAGATTTTACACGGATTGGAGTTTGTATTAGCACAATGTGGACCTTGTTTCTGGTTGGAGTGGACTCAGTTTATTTACTCGAGAGTTCGAGTCCAACCGAGTGAATGGTTGAAAAATAGAAGATATCGTCATAGTCATCATCGTCCTTAGTCAAGTTTGAATTACATCAACACCTACGTTCTTGTAACTGTCTGAAGATAGAATTAACCTCCTACCATCGTTTATCGTCAAGATTCGATACTTTATGTCAACCTTCACGTCTTTGTTTATCATCATAAGATAGATTCTACATCGTCCTCCATCAAGAGCAGACTATTCGACAGGGCTAGTCCATTCGTGATCGTCATCGTCCTCGAGGAAGTTGCCAGTGTCTAGTCAGATCTCGTCAACACGTCATACGTCATACGTCATAGACTCCTCTACGTCGTGAGTTCCAACACCGACTTTAGCGACCTCTACACCAGAGTTTTCTTCATCGCTCGTCCATCGTCCTGAATCGTCAATAGTATCGAGAATAGTCGCCTGTGTTTCGTCAGATCGCCACTTGGTGTCACTACTTCTGCAGGGTAAGCCACTAGTCGGCCGAGACTGTCGTTTCTGGTGCTGAGGCCGAAACTAGTCTATTCCAACCAGACTCAGAGGTTCACGTGCTTTTGGGCATTATTGCCTTTTAATTTGTGAGAAGCACTATTTGTCTATACGTCCATTTGGATAGCAACTAAACTTGACAATCTATTAATTAAACTTGCCCCTCTCTGACTTGGTTGTCACTGAGGAGACCTTGTGGGAAGCAAGGTATTGCCACGGACTTGGGCACGAGGATTCATCAGCCAGTAGAAGAGTCCAGCTATCAGACACGTCATCGAAGGAAGAAGTTACCCGTCCTATCAAGTTCGTCGACGTGAGGATTGGTGATGGTGCTGCGGGTTTGCCGTCGTTCTTGCTGGAGCTTCTCTTAGTGATCGGCGGTTTCCTCGAGAGTTTACAGTCCTCTATTCAACTGTCCGGGTCTATGGTAAGATTCTTTCGTATCATATTATTCGCCACAACAAGTACTGCGAACGAAACGGCTGGCTGCGCGAGACTACCCCCTCAGTCGCACTAGGGTGGGTGGCCTTTGAGATTTTTGCAAGACGCCGAAAAGTTGACTTTGAAGTTCAGGACACTGACTTTATTATTGGACCCAAGAACTGATCGTTGTACAGGAGAATGGAACTCGATGTACAGCTAACTTTTGAACGGTGGGATTGTGTATTACTAACAGATAGAAACACAGTGACTCGTAACCAAATATGCCTAAACATGTTTTTTTGAAGTTTCTAACTAGTTACGTAATTGCAAACGGCGACTTTATGTATTTTGACCCATTTTGTGTTAATTTACATAAAAATTCTTTTCTTATTACATAACAATTAATAACATGCTTGTTTGCTTCTAAGGCACCATGTTTCTATCTGTTGATAACACATAATGTGGTCTAAATCCAACAGTTCAAAGGCTAGCTGTACATCGTGTCCCATTCTGCTGTACAAAGCCCAGTTCTTGGGTCCAATGATAAAGTCGTCAGTGTCCAGAATTTCAATGTCAATTTTTCGGCGTCTTGCAAAAAATATCAAGGGCCACCCACGCAAGCGTGACGCAAGGGCGAACACATTACGAGGGGTTGGCCTTTTACAGCAGCCGGTCCCCCATTTTTGCCAAAAATGGGGTTTCGCCCCCTGGGTATTAACGAAAGTATTTCCATGAAGTGTTTTTACAGTACTGTGTAATACACAATGAAGATTTCACGGACCCCATTACCAGGCTATGACTTACCGTCCAAGAGCTTCATAATAAAACCTACGACAGCACCGGCCGACGGCGGAGGTAGAGAATGTAGTGTTAGACCAGCTCGTAAAGAGAACTGAACTGGGTCTCTCCATTTTACCACGTCTTTTTCGAAGTCGTCCAGAGTGATTATCCCGCCTGAAAAAGTGCAGTCGTGTTTCTAAGCTAAATTGAAGTCTTTCAATGATATAGCTAACATCAAAAATAGATAAGAGTCCTCTCTTATCTATTTTTGCTAACATGAAGGAATTCAGATATGAAATAGAAACGGGTTTCCAAGGTGAAAGTCATCACGTCCTTCTACCAGATTCGAACCCACGGACTTCAGGTTGGGAAATACTGAAAAACCTCGTTAAAAGAAGTGCCACGAAATCGCGGGCTAACCAGCGAGATTTGGCGAGACGTGGGCAAACAAACAGACCTCCGTCCTTAATGTCCTCGATTATGTCATTGGCAAGAGCTCCGGAGTAAAATGCATCCTTGTTTTCAGATATAGAAGTTAAGGTTTTTCCCAACATAGGATTCCTGACCTTCTCCCCTATGCTGTAGACATCTCCGGTAGCTGGGTTGATGAATAGTTCCCTTGGGAAAAGAAGCAGATCATAAGGACATTGGGAAGAAGCGAGCTTGTAGTGCTAAAACCAAAGTCCAAGCGTTACGTGTCGGTGCCTTGGCTTTACATGTCGGCTATAGGGCTTTTCGGCAGAGACACTACATGGTAGTATTGGATATGACTTACTAGTACATGTATATCATAAAGGAATCAACCATAAAGGTTCAACTTACAAATTTAGCATTTTATAAATGTGGACAATATCCCTTTAAACCTCAACAGATTTGCATTTTGACTATTCCATATGATAGGCAAGATCGTTCTGCACGTTCACTGCAAATTTTGTTGAATCCCGACTAGTTGATCTTATGATACAAAAGGACTGAATTAATGAGAACCCCACGAACGATGTGAGCGCAGGGTCATCTGTGTACATTTGAATAGGCTGACGTACATTTGCAAATGGAGCACAAATTGTCCGGAAAATGGCTTTGTTATCCTCAGAAATGGAATTCAAAGTATCAAGTTGACAGGTTCATGTACCCCTTCACCACAAAAAAAGTTGAAGCTCGTGCCTATTGCGTAAAGCCAAAATTCAGGCAGTGAGAGACATCTGGTGGCAACAGATGAAGTGTATCCCTCAGTAAGTTCATCGTTCGCAGTTAAACCTTTATGGTTGATTCCTTTATGCTTATATTGATTGGCAAATACCCCCGAACTTGCCCAGTCTTCAACATCACAAAAGTACTCACCTGAGTTTGGAATTTTTCTTAATCGCTTCTTTTTCCTTGACCAACAAATCATAAAGACCTTTGCTAACTGGAAAACCGTCCATACACAACTTAATGGCCGGCTGAAATAATTCCTTCCACGGAAGTTTTCCGAAACGGTCGTGTACAGCTTTGTAACCTGCGATTTCGCTTGGCACGGTCATTGTTAGGGAACCTTAGAGTTAATGTTGATAGAAGGTAAAAATTTACATTTTATGTCGACATGTAGGCCTAATATAAAAATAAAAATGCTTTCAAGGTAAATGAGGTCAAATCTCTTATATTCTCACGCGATTCGGCGATGTGTGGGTCGACATGGGGTAATCGGATGATACAAGATACTTTTGGCAAAGAAATACAGGGTGTATCAAAAAAAGGAAACCCAACTTAAAATAGTCACTGTGGCAAAACCATACATTTTACAGCATGAACCATGGTATCATCTAAAGGTAGACGACAAATACTTTCTGACGATACTTCATTCATGAATTTTCGGTTACGCATCACTGAGCAGCAGTGCGTTGGAATTTGGGTCAATTTTTGGAGGTGACTCACTCTGATATACAACATAATTAACACTGACTCTCGTTTTTTTATCTGAAATTTTATTCCTTATGTGTATTCAAGAAATTTCCAAACATATTTCACTTTTTCACTGTCCAATGTCCTGCACATGCCCCCTCCCCTCTCAAGACACATTTGGCATCGACGTTTCATGTCGTTCACGGCTCGTCGGATGGTACATGGGTTCTGTCGCAAAACTTCAACCTCGTGCTCAATTCTCTGGTGCGAGTCCTGCAGGTTGCGTGGAGGAGCTAGCCTAGAATCCATTCACGCCATTTTCGTGCCGCGCGATGTCGCATTCTTTGTCCACGACCAATGCGGCGGAAACAAACAATGCTTTCGAGCGTCTGCCGCTCGAAAATCGCGTGAATGGACAGACAGCCTTACAAACAGTTTATCCTTCAAATACTCCAAGAGAAAAAAAGTCATTAGCCCTTTTTACACGGTGCCGGTGCGTTTCGGATCGAGACTAGATCGAGGAGGGTTCGGTTATTTTCCCGGACGTGTAGAAGCAAAACAACTGACCTCCACCTTCCTCGGGCCAGTTCAGTTCGCCGCGTGAGTCTCGGGAAGGTGGAGGTAGGCGCAGGCCGGTTATTCTCTCGTGTTAAAGGGAACCGACCTCCACCGGCCTTGTGCGGGATTCAGCACGCTACCTGAGTGACATCACTGGCGCACTTGCTCTAAGTTATCTGTGAAGAAATTACGCCGGAGATTTCTCAAGCACTGCTCATGCTGTTAGAAGCATAGTTTCTCGATTTTAGTGATTATTTCCGGGTTATTTTTTACTTACGATAACTGTAAATATTGACACACGCCATCTAGTGGCACGCATTTAAACGAATCGACCTCGAACTAGATGGAGGCGGGTTACTGAACCCGCACCGTGTAAAAGCGATCAATCCATCCTGAACTGAACCCGCCCGAGGAGGGTGGAGGTAGGTTTCCTCGAATCCGCACCGTGTATAAAAAGGCCTATTGACTTGGAAAGTCAGCCACGTTGGATATTGTTATCAACCTGAGTTGACCTGTTATCTGCTATACCCATCTTCGATAATCGAAGGCCGATCTGCTCTCCACTGCGTTACATCGCACATCACCCTTCGAGAAATAGACCAGTCGGCGGCGTATCTTGGCACCATGCCAACTTTACCGGTCGACCAATAATATGGCACTTTATATCGGGTCTTCGGCTACAACTCTTTGTACCACGATTCAAATTTTACAACACCGATTCTGATTGGCCTCTTCTTCTCGAGGCGGCAGATACGCCGTGGACCGGTCACTTTCTCGAAGGGTGATGTGCGGTGTAACGTAGTGGTGAGCAGATCGGCCTTCGATGATCGAAGATGGCTATACCTTGCTATGAAATGACTGTACACGGTTCGGGTGGAACGGATTTTGTCCCCGTTCTCCTCAGCTAGGGCTTGAAGCCTACGAAGAGCCTATGTGTACAGTACGAGGAAAGTGCCGTGACGGTATTTTGGTTTTAAATGAAGTGATTATTTTGTATAACAAAGAGATAAAATCAGATGTGCGGTGACATGTGTTGCCATCTACAAGAACGCCAGTGACCTGCGAGTGCCTGATACACAGTAGAACTATGTGAACTTGAACCTATACCATGAATCTGGGTCATCTTGGTATTACGAGGCTGACTGAAGAGGTGTAATAAACCAGACATGATGCTGCCGTTTAGAAAGTCAAAACTCCTCACTGACACTGCTCAAGGATTTGACGATTAAAGATAATGTATCACGACTTCATTGTTTACATTTAATGTTTGTAAACATGGGTGTTTACATTATGTTATTTTGGACTTTTGGGACGTGCCAGCCCACCAAATTAAATACGTCAGTGTCAAAAGAATTTCCAGAGGGACATGCCACCAACAAATTACTCATAAGACAAAGAAACACTGAACATAAACAAACAAAATGTAGGCCCCTAAATAAACAATGATTTTCGTGGTCCGCCAAAATATCCGTGATACATTATCTTTAACGATTAACAAACGCACCCATCTCCAAACACACTCTGCCACAGGATATTCAAGAACAAAAACACTCCCTCACACAAAAAGGGCCGATTTCGCAAAGGGTGTTTAAGACTTAAGCCTAGTTTATACTTCGACGCACGACCATCGGCGTCCGACGCACGATCAAAATCTGGACGCCGACATCATGAAGTAGGTTTATTTCGGAGTACAGATTTTGATCGCGCGTCGGACGCCGATGGTCATGCGTCGAAGTATAAACTAGGCTTTAGACGCGTGTAACTTCGTCAAATGCATGGTGGAAGTGCGTGCATTTAGTGAAGTTACACGCATCTAAGTCTTAAACACCCTTTGTGAAATCGGTCCAATGTGTTCGCCACGGGTCAATTTGCTAGTTGACCTAAATTTCAAACGTTGGTGCTCAGTGATGCGTATATCGTAAATTCATGCGTGAGGTATCACCGGTGTTATATCTGCCACTGTTTCAGTGGGTGAGTGTGTCCCCCTTATTGTTTGGGAAACGCTGGCAGATAGATCGACATGTTTCTCTGTGTGTCCCCTATTGTCAAGTCGCCGCTTATTCCGTCAGACAATAGGAGGGAAACACTCACAGATGGGGAACACTGGCCGATGTTACACCGGAAAGCATTGATGTCTACTTTTGGATGGTAACATGGTTATTGCTAGAAAATGTATATCTGTGCCGCAGTAGCTAGTTAAATTTGGGTTTCCTTTTTTGATACACCCTGTAGATGAACACGAATCAAGCTTGTTTTTAATGAGTTTGGGCCATTCAAGATTTGTGATTATCCACGAGGAAAAAGGAATAATGCTTACCGAGGCTGGATAAATCCGGTTTGTCATCGAACATCGTTTTATGTGATTGCAGTGGAGCGACACCTCTGGCGTCAAGAGCATAAGATTGCATAACATCCCTGAAGTGATATAATATGTCAAGATTGCCTAAACATCCCTGAAGTGATAGATGTCATTTAAGGGCCAAAACCTACGCTAAGGTATTTTTCAGAAGCCCGCATTGTTGCTGTCAGCTTACAAAACCTCCTTACTGGTTTCTAAGACAGCCCCGTAAGTGGTTGTATGAGTAGGAATTTTGCACGACTGGAGAAAGTATAATTAGCGCTTCAGTCGAATAGGATCCGGATTGTCGTCGAAAGGGTCATTTGACTACAGTTATGCCTAGGTCACATATCCAACGGGCCCCGTACGATTTTCCCCACCCGGCGGCTTGCCGTGGATTTTAGAGACCGTACGGGTCCATTACGAATTTCATGTCTACAGTGCGTGTGGTGACATTAGGGAGGTTTCGAAATCAAACGATAAACGTAAACGTTAACGACAACTTTATTTTTGTACCGAAAATGCAATGCAAAATCTGGTCAGTGTGTAGTAAGAAAAATAACGTTGTCGTAAAGTTTTGGTTTATCGTTTGATTTCGAAACCTCCCCATTTTTCTACGGCGCCCGGCGGTGCCCGATGAAAATTGGTGGAGAGTAATCGCAAGACACCCGTCAACAAACCGTAAAGGTGCCGGCGGATGCTATGCGGTAAGCTTCCGGCTCCGTCCGATGAACAGATGCGCCGCAAGGCGTCCGGCCGGGGTCCTCATTGCGCACGGCCGTGCGGCACCCTTGAGCACCGCAAGGGGCCCGCCAATCTTTTTTCACGATAATTGGCAGAAAAAATCGTGCGGAGCCCGCCATGTCACCGACAGGAGCCCGCACGGGACCCGTAGGGGCCACTACGGGCTTTCTACGGCCTACCGGTCAGATGAAAACGCCGGGAGATTTGGGAGCAGCCAGCTCAGCACCGCGGCGCCCGTACGGCAGGTGCAAAATGTCCCGGTGCCCGTGGGAACCGTGAGGGAGCCGGTCGGGCACCGTACGAAATTGGCCAAAATGTCTGTTTTTACTCGCCGTACGGGCCCCGGAGTGGATATGTGACCTAGGCTTAGCGGTATGAGCCCGAAGAAAAAGGTTAACCTGTCAGACATTCTATTTACCTTCTGTAAAAAGTTGCAAAAAATCCACCCCCTATGCCCGTACTGTGAGAATGTACAACGCCCAAGCTGAGGAGTGTAGCTATCGCACAATCAGCGGCTGAACCTTGGTGCTCAGCAAGAACTATTTACCTTCTGTAAAAAGTTGCGAAAAATCCTCCCCCTATGCCCATATTGTGAGAATGTACAACGCCCAAGCTGAGGAGTGTAGCTATCGCACAATCAGCGGCTGAACCTTGGTGCTCAGCAAGAATCTTGCTGGAAGAGACAATGAAAGTTCGGAAAACAACTTAGATGGATGCATGGCATAACGGGACAATTCAGGACGACGGACCAACATAATGCTCTCTCTGCCAACTGTGCCATACTATAAGGTGGCACACAGTGACCAAACCCACAAAATGGCTGAAAATGGTGAAAATTTAAAGCATAGGTTATTATAGTATTCAAAACTGTTCTTTACTAAAACTCTTTCAACTAAACCAAGAACGTGCAGCATTTACGACTGCACATACCTGGGGAATATTGCAAATCACCGTATTTATTATTTTGACGAAAATGATTTTATTTCGTCATAAAAAGGAGACACAAAACGAAGTTACCTCATGGCTGATTTTCGTTCATTGTCTTGACCGGGATGGGTGAAACCCCCGAGGATCCACACCTGGCCTTTAGTAAGGCTATAGGCATCACAGTATTCTACTCACGTGCCGATCGCCGAACAGAGGCAAGAATCGGAAGCGACTGTTGCATTTCTGTATTCCCTTTCTACTCCGGGACGTGATTTCACTGCCACGCCTTCACATCCCTCATTTGAACCCATTTTTAGTTGCGAGGATGACCAGTTGCGCCGGACGATGTTCACGCTACCAGCTACTAACACTTCTCTGACCGTGACTGGGATGCACCAAGAACACTTTCGAAATTAAAAAGTACAAACAGATTCGAATGTTCAGATGTACTTTAGGTTGACAAACGCAGTTTCAACGAAGCTGACTGGCGGGCAGGCATTGAACCTACATGTACATGTAATTCAAGACAGACCCAATACTGATCGGGTCGGAGGGAATAGCCGAAGTCACATGTGGTCCACGTGGAGAAATGACCTTTCTGTCTATTTCATACTAGTGTTGGCACATACGGTTGTTAACACATATATTTATAATTGTAGCGTGCCTGAAATTGAAAAAAAAATTAATAAAAGTTTCTATTCGGCCTTGTTTGAGTTGGGCCAGATGTTATTATAAACACGGTTGACGACAAATTAAACGGAAGGGCAACGCATGTGTCACGTTCTCCATAAAGCATGGCGCACACCTGCGATTTTTCGTGCGATTTTTAAGGAGACTGCCCTTCCGACTGCTAGACCGACTGGAGATTTGCAGGATATGTCGCCTAGTCTGCGGCAGATCGTTGCATCAAGCGACCAGTCATTGCGTCCCAATGACAGCGGTCTTAAATGGATGAAAAAAAAACCATAGCATGTGTATGCAAAGCTTTAAAAAAAAACTTGGCAGATCACCTTTGAATTCGATTCTATACTTGCCTTCAACTTTCAGCCGTATTTTGCACAAGTTGAAACCCCGGTTGAAACCGACGGAATGACGAATTGGGTGACGAAAAGAAAAAAGCAAGTGGTGAGGTCACCAACCTGAGACTGAACCCGTGGGGAGCCTTGACGCCCTCATCTCATATTCGTCAAGTTACACGGCCTCGTTACGTTATCAAGATGGTCCTTCATGAACAAAGAATGATCAAACTTTGTAGACTGATGAAAAAAAGTCTTTTTGTTCGACATGCTTGTTTGACACATATATAATACTAATATAAGCAAATAAAGCAACATGTAGGCTAATGTTGTCCAACAGCCTGTTTGCTGAACATGGCCTTCAAAAAATTGAGTGTTGAGTGCCAAATTAAGTGTCATTGTCTCTTTCAACAATATTGGATAGGCCTAATTTGATGAAATAGGAGAAAAATGTAGCTCAGCTGAAAATTCCTGGTGTTACATTCATGAAGATGTCAAGCCATCTATCTACATTAACAACAAATCTGCTGGAACCTGATAAACAGTATAACATCAGTCTCGTCACTAAATTTCAGGTAGTAAGGCAGCTGTCATGGCTGTGGCCTCGCCGAAAAAACTGCGTCAAGCGACTGGTCCTATTTCAAATTTCCTCCGCTAGAGGCAGCACTCTCGCCAACGTTACCGTCCGCTCTGTCCTGCTGATGAATTGTCATGACAACTATCTCTGATGAAATCATTCCGAATAAATCCATTCATCGCATACACAAGCTGAATCAACCAGAGAAACTGGTGTATGGGTCCCGCGAGGATAGGACTGGGGTCTTGGGTTAACACGATCGGAGGCTCACCGGCTCGGGCAATGGATTGACGAGGCGAGAAGCAACAGTTGTTTGGCTCATAACCAAACCTCTTACACAACAAATGCTCAACGTGAAAATCATCTGCCGAGTGGAAAGCTCACGGATATGAATACTTGCAATGCGTTTTTTTTTCTTTGACATGGGGTAGCCGATACGTTTTTGGAGCTCGATATCTGGATTTACTGCTGTGTTCTATTATCAATCCTGTCTTTTTGTGATTTTTATCCTTTGTTCTTAAGCTGTAAGCAGTCTGTGATGGTTGAGGCAGTAAAATTTTGATGTTCCGTGGAGATAAATCATGAACGTGCTCAAACGGTGAATGAGGATTTATAAACACAAAAAGGTAAGTCCAATTTGTTTTTCTTTTTATAAAATGTTGACCTGCAATCAGTCTTAAAAAATTGCGAGGTGTGGAGTTTCGGACAGTGATCAGGAATTTTGTGGCTTTTGCACTCGACAGCTGCCACCTACCCCTCCCAAATGTACCCCTTGCATGCAACGCCACCTATGGTGATATCGTGAAAAAAATTGAAGGAACCTGTACTTAGCACCACCTCCGAGGGGCCTTCAACATGATACACTGTTTAGTTTGGACATCGATAAGTCGTACATCCCTCTCTAATCTATTCCATTGAGAAAAAGGGACTCGCAATGACGGGTACATCAGAACTCCGGACATCCATTTTCCTCCCTTCCTGGTATTATCGCACTATGGTATCAGTGGCGAAGTACGTTTTCGTGTCATATCTTGCTTTGTCGACATTTGGCAAGCTCGTGCTCATTAAGCCCATTGTTGACACATTGTTGACGGGGCTGATCACGCAATACAATTTATCTGGCGGCAATACGGACTCAAAGTGTCGCATTACACAAAACAACAGCTGGTGTAATAGATATACTAGTATGATATATAGTATGATATATAGTATAATAGTATGATATATGAATCAGATCAAATCAACTTCCATGTAAATAACAGATATTTGGTCAATTCGAAGTATAACACGTGTAGGTCAACGACCATGTAAATAACACGTGATAAGTTACCAACCAATCACCTCCATGTCACGTGACTGGAGAAAAGTAGTCCCCATGCGAATCGGCTAATTTGGTTCCCGTTGGTTATCACCTTGGCTGCCGAGGGTCAATTTCCCCAACTCTTTCTCGATCACCTCAAACCATCTTCCTTCATTTCTCATCCCCGCGGGGCAGGGCGGCCTATTAATCATTCCAGAACACTGACAAAGATGCCACTCAAATCAAATTATATTCTCACTTTGACTCGTTTTTTCAGAGCGACACCGCAAAATAAAACGCACCGTTATAATAAGAAAGCAATTTATGTTTTGGTGGCTGTCATGGCGATCATGACGAGAGATATCAGTTCTTTTTTTCGTGTATTTACGCAGTCGACTTGAATTTTACTAATTTTAGACAGCTGATATTTGATTTAATAAAGTCAGAAATGTAAAAATTCGACAGCCCGATCTGCATCGTTCGTCAGACGAAAGTGATCATTACTGACAGTTCCCCCATGATCATGATGATTCTGCCGCTTCTGTGGGGACCCAATTCGACAAACGATACAGCAGCGTAAAGCCTGCCTCACTTCTTTTTTGAAATCGGGGATAGCTTTCATCAGAAATTGAACTTCCAATTCCAATTCATTCAACTCCTTACAACAAGCGACAACAACAACGAAACTACAGTCTCACTCTTCTTTGTGAGAGTGTGTAAAAACCGTGCTCACCGTGTTCGATGTCACCCTTTGAAAATGTTCACGGTGCCATGAAGAGTGGTGATTTCCCTTGGCTCTTGTAACACTTCCAAGCAATCCAATTCTCGTCATCTTCACTGAGGTCAGAAGTTTTCATGAGGTCTGACAAGACGAAGGCGACAGAAGACTTGTCTCTTGAGAGCGAAATTCAATTGAGTTTTTTATGAACGATTTTTTGAGGATTCCTTCGACGAAATTTCAATTACTCCTGCCTACTTTGCGGTGAAGATATTGAACCTCCTACAACTCATTCTATACGTTGTGTGAAGCTAAGCTTCTCTGATGTAATCGGCCATGGCTTTCTCAAGTGTGCCATATACATTATTTTGACAGCCGTCAGTAATACGCAGCTTCCCCCGGGGATTGTACTTTACGTTTTTGCTCGGTTTCTCCCTAATTGCAAATCATGTATGGTATCGAGCGTGATCTCTCCCTGTGGACCATTTTTCAAATTTTGAATGATGAGGTGCATTGGATAACGGGTAGGAAGTGTGTGAATGAGATTTCGTCCTGAATTTAGGAAACATGCGGGTCGTTAAGTGATGAGGTGCTTTGGATAACGGGTAAGATGTATGAGGTGAGATTTAGGAAACATGGGGGCGTTGAATGATGAGGTGCTTTGGATAACGGGTAAGATGTATGAGGTGAGATTTAGGAAACATGGGGGCGGTGAATGATGAGGTGCATTGGATAATGGGTAAGATATGAGGTGAGATTTAGGAAACATGTGGGGCGTTGAAGGATGAGTGGGCGCTTTGGATAATGGGTAAGATGTATGAAATGTGACTTACATTGAGGTCATGGAACGATGAGAAGCATCAGATTACGGGTAGAATGTACGAGATGAGATTTCGTCCTGAATTTTAGCAACATGGCGGCCGTCGAACTCCGTATTGTGGTGTGTCGGCGGATGAGTTACTCAAAAACAAACTTAGATTCGTTCATCATGCCTTGGGATTTTTCTACTGAGTCTGCTGAAGGACTCAAAATTTTGTGGTAAAGAGTAAATAGAATTTCGAAACAACGTCCACTGGAAAAAATGACTCTTGAGAGACTAAAGGTCGCAATGTTACTTCAGGAAGACCAAGCTCAATGGAGATATACATGTAATATGACGTTCGTCTGCTTCGTATAAGTCACGTGACCTTGTGATTGGTCATATCGATTTTTGATTACAGCCATCTCAGAGCGAGGAGTTTCCTATTCGAGTTTAAGTCGGTTTTGATTAATTCATTACCGTGGCTGGCATGATTTCTTGGCAGTAGGGCATGGATTTCAGATAGATTTGTCTGTGGAATAATCCCTACGTGGGCTGCAGCGATTGCCAGATCGGGGAATCAGCTCCCGAAATTCTTTTTCTTGGCAAAGGAGTGGTTGGTTTGATTACAAGGAAGACGCAATGACGCAAGAGGATAATTTCAAGGTCTGCTGCGACAAAGATAGTCCTGAACGGCAGAATCGACCATACCGGTACCTTTTTTTCGAACTCTTTCAGCCCAGATAGTGCTATCGTAGAGTTACATGAGAGAATTTGGACGACGGGCTGTTGCCAATACAGCGACTTTAATAATGTGCCCGCGTGACAGGTGACAAAAACCCATAGTACCGGTACCTATCCATTAGAGTTTTCGCAAAGCCCCCGAAACGCCAACGCGAACGTCTATCCTTTTTTTCGCTGCTCTCTTCGTGGCATCGAACAATGGGTTTGGCGTTCGCGTATCCTTTTGTTCGCTGCTCTCTTCGTGGCATCGAACAATGGGTTTGGCGTTTCGGGAGCTTTGCGAAAACTCTATTGTGCCCCACCTACCCGCAACACTACAAGCAATGCATACACGTACACGCACGTGAATATCAACACTACAACTGAATGCATTCTGTGTGGCTAAATGGCTAACAACAGGAAATCCGCCATTATAGCTCATGTGAATTGCCAGGATGGCGCAAGGATGAATATTTGATAAATAAAAACAGAAGAAATAACCAGCTCAATCACGGAAAGCGGTTTGTCGGTGTAGAGAGTCAACATAGATCAATTAGTTATTCATCAACACATCGTAGGCAATGGAGGTTTGGGACGTGTCGTTGAATAATGACGATTAGGTGTAAGAATAAAAAAAACTAGCTGCAAACATATAGATATGGAATTTCCCATGGGTTAAATTCCTGTTTTGTTTTGGACCCATGAAGACGAAATGTAAGAGCCGCGCTAATCTGAGGCTGAAAGAGTAAAGTCGGATGATCTCTACTGTTTTGGTGTCAGTCTATAAACTGAGTCCAAACGTCAGTCCGCTCATGCTAAAGGCCTGTCTCCATACATAATGCGAACGCGACCACAGATTGGAAGAAGCTTTGTTCAGTAGCAGCAGGTCGAGGAAAGAACAAAAGCTTCTGCCGCATTCGCATTTGTGGTCGCGCTATGTATAAACAAACGACGATTGATCCCTCTTAGCGTCCGCCGAACCGACAGGACAAAGATTACGTGACTTCCATAATTAAGTATAGACTGAAGACATTAATTAGTAAATGGCTTAGAAGTACGAAACACTGTTAGGGGAAATCACACTCTGCCTAGTAATGAACACCGGGATTTAACGGCTATCACGGGAGAGTGGAAATGAGAGGTGCGTGGCCATTGGCTACATCACAAGAGAGTGGAAATGAGAGGTGCGTGGCCATTGGCTACATCACAAGAGAGTGGAAATGAGAGGTGCGTGGCCATTGGCTACATCACAGGAGAGTAGAAATGAGAGGTGCGTGGCCATTGGCTATTGGCTGTACATTGTACTCGTATCGTATCTGATTGCTGTATAGATGGGTTCCCGGTATCACCGGTAGGATAAAAAACTGAGATCAGTGGCACCTGTCTTCCATAATCACGTGATCGTCTGAAAAGCTGCCGACGAAAATCGCGTCTGGTTGGTTAAAAAAAACATTGATTGCTCCTTTGCTGACCAATCAGTGCGTTGGAAACGACGATCATATGATTATGTGCGACGGGTGCTGACCATCTCAATAGGGACACTTTTTCTGGGCCACCCTGATGAGACACCAAGCTCTTAATCCCATGACAATCAGGCGGGGATGAGGATGAGGGGGCATTAGATTCTATCACACCTGTGCACGCATTCACTCGTGTGCGCATAGTCGATGATAATAGCGAGGTTTGGCAAGCGCCCGGTTAGGCCATACGACAACGTTTATCTATTGTTTGGGTGCACCCACACAATAGATAAACGTCGTCGTAGGGCCTAACCGGGCGCTTGCCAAACCTCCCTTTTATCCTGCACTTCCTCCCCGTATAACGCCGAGCATTACCATTCTGAAGACTGTTGATTGGTGTTGTCTAACAGCAGTCAATTCCCCTGTAATTTGGTGTAAGTACATGATAGTTTATTCCTTAATCGATACAGCAAACTGTGATCGATAGGTCCGATTACGAATGTTGTCATAACAGCAGATATCGGTGTTCAGCGATCACTATGGAAAGGAAAAAATAGTATGATATATGATGACCTATAGAATCAATGCCAATATTACACGCCCCCAGTCCTCTCATCTACATGTACACAGTACCTTATTGCCTACTTGGGCAAAATACTCAGTTGTTTTCTCCTGTCCCCCGCCGTCCTGAACCTCTTGTCCACTGACGAAGTGGCCAGCTGCACAGAGGTTCTAAATCCAATAAATTCGCCTCCCGTGGGCAAGCCTTTATTTCTCCCACTCTCAAAAAGTAGCCACGGAGAATGCTCGACGTGTTTTTCTCAGCAAAATCGTGGATTGGAAGATACCGCCCAGAGCAATCTCTGCCTTCTCCGGGTTCTATTATCAGCCAATCAGATCGCGCGATGACAGGATCTGCATTAGAATAGCAACGGCTTTCCGCCTGACTGCCATATTTCGGTAAATTTGTATGATTTGTATGCAGTTGAACATCGCTGAACGATGGCGTTTTTCTTCTCCTTTGCTAAATAGATATAAAATGTTCATTATTCAGTAGGCATGACATTAGCGAAATGTAACCCGAGCTGACAGGACTACAAAATGATTCGGCAGCAACTGTCTTCTTGTTCTTGTGTTGTCGCTTCGTGTTTGAAATTCTTGCACGTCCACGAAACCAGACCTCATTATTCACACGTTGATGAGGAAAAAAGTACCCCAAAGGGGACGTATGGTGTCTCCATGTTCTGATGTATACTGTCGGTCCCGTAACCAATGTCATGTCACGTTCACTTGTGGCTCGTTTTATCCGACTATAAACGCAGCCCATCAGTCCATTTCTTAATACGTACGTACGTGTATATTCTCAGTGTCAGGCTCATCTTGAGTTCACCCTTGTCATGGTTCTGGTGGATTTTATCTACAAACCAGATACCAGGCTTCAACGGAATGGCGGTTTTCTTGTATCGGCCACAACCACAACGGTCTACATAAAACAGAATTCAAATGGAACGGATATATTACATAACGTTTATCAACGCTTCATCATTGTGACTTCTTTTTCTACATTCCAATGTTACGCTTCAGTTCACAATCCAGTCTCCTTCTCTGTGACTTACCGATTAATACTTGTATAGCTCAGCATTAAATAAACCATGACGTTATCATTTCCCTATGTACAGTTGATTATGATGTCTTTGAAAAGCTCCCGGCGAAGAGTGACATCAGATATTTGTGTGGTAATTACTTGCTTTGACTGACATCCGAGAGGTATTCATGGTAAGAACGAGTTGGCCGATTCGATTAGATGGATGCTGGCAAAATTATGAGCCGCGTCTGAGTTGAATTAGAATACATTTATCTTTGAAAGTGCTTGGTCGGATTAGACAGGATGAAGGCCAGTCTTGTGCGAGAGATTAAATCCATCATGTTCATGAAACTTCTAAATACATGTATACGTTGTCCTTAGAATATTTTTGCGAAAAGAATAAAACTCACCACAGCGATTGTTTGTGAACACAAGAAGTAGGCCTATCTCCTTATTTTCAGAAGCCCCCAACGTTACCACTTCGATTGGTGCTGGTAACTCAGTCATTCTCTTACGTGTTCTCAAGAAGAACCAGCGACAACTAGAACCTCAGTCATGTCAGTCAGTGGGGTATCGATAAAGGTGAGACATATGGAAGTAGCAACAACACCTATTTCCCTAAGGATATGACATACTCGTGCATTTGAATAACATCGAGACGAAGAAGTTGATGAGGTGCCTTTGGTATGCACAGCAGTTTGGTCGAGGTAAAGGACTGCTATATCAACGTCCTTGACTTGAAGTCAAAGTCGTTTTACATTGTCAGAGATGTCAGAATCCCTTAATTAGCAGCTTGTACAACATTTTTACAACATTTGAACAACAAACTTGAGCAACACAATCTTTTGACGCTTTATACACAGGCCAAGCAACTTGTTGACAACATGTTGTTTATAACTCTGTGTGTATATTTTGGTAAAATACACAATGACGTGAGGTGTCCACCACAACGTCATACGTGCGTAAAATTGGCATCCCACAGCCTACATCTACTGACAGCCAACATATCCATCTAGTATTGATGTTTACTTTATGATTGACAAGTTAACTTCTCTAGCTCTGGAGCCTGTCGATAAGAGAACAATATCAGCAGTCGCGATATTATCAGAGATTTGATGCAATATTATTCGCAAAATGAGAAAATAATATGAAGCTCGCGTGTCTTAGAATGAAAAATGAGTTTAAAACTCATCAAATTATCGTCTACCAACAACATTGTCTATCGCTGATTCCGAATCGTGTTTTGCAAATCCACTCTCAATCGACACTAGATCTTCTTTTATGCGTTTGCAATGTTGAAATTAATCGAATACGGACGAAGCGAAGCGTGGCTGGAGCAACATATTTGATTTTTAACGGCTGTGTTAGTTAAACAACATCAGCAACTGCTCAAATGAAAACCCCAGTCAACAAGAATAAATGAGTGGCTTACACCAGAGTGCACGCTGAAAAATCGGTGTTTTGCACTAATAAAATACCGTATGATTTTCAGTGTTCATTGTGTATGAAAGAACACCACTGTACCAAACAATGGCTAGTATTTACAAAAGATAGCAAATGCTCCCACTTCAAGTTTTGCAGTACATTTACATTGGACCTCGCTGTGCATATCTTAAGTAAAAGCATTTGCTAACTTTAATGAATACCAGCCATTATTTGTAAGTCAATGATGACAGCCCAAAGCCCTCGAATTTCACTGTTAGAAAAAACAGACGATTTTACCGAAAATTCCTGCAGCAGAGTTTCAGGACGTGGTCTGTAAAATTAGACTCAAATAAATGCTAACAGAGCCTTGACTGGAGGCTGATCAAATTATATTTTCATACATGTACGTTCTCAGAAAGCATCATTCTGGACAGTCCAAACAATACAGGAAAATATAAATCACACCACATGTAAATTTACAGAAGTTCCTGAAACACTGCTGCAGGCAATTTCTGTATAAAAGTATTACAAAAATTTCTAACAGTGTTGGAACAGGTACGTTCCTAGCAATGATTCACATTGTAGTTGCCGGAGCAAAGTATGTTCGTCGTTCCTGAGTATGTATGTCCCCAATGTGTAAAAATACTGGGTGAGTTACCGGCTTCGATAACACCGAATGACATCCTCATTTAGGGGCAAACACTTTCATTTCCGGTGGATAGAAATGGTGGATGGTTTCATCAAAGGCGCAACGCAATTACGGTCATATTGTTCATGATGGAGTCACGTGCCGCAGGACTGACGCTCATGTCGTTTGACACTTTCCACGAAGGTTTCAATTTTTTTTCTTTTAATACTGAGTATGTAGCATAGTGTCATGTTATTGCAATCAAAAGTCTCTTCTCGGCCATAGAAACGCACTGAACCACTGTGGTCGTTCTATCGGGTTACACCGGTTTACGGGCCTTCGCTGGAATCCTTTGTGGCATGCTACGGTAAATTCAGGGTGGACAGGTACTACAAGGGACTATAGCCAACACGGCACCCTCACTCCCACCCAAGACCCGAGCGAGTCTATGGAACCATTAGAACGACCAGAATGTGAACGGTACGAAGGTATATTTTTCGTATGAAGAATTTGGGGTTTTTCACATCATATGGTGCAATGGGGAGATTTATCAAAACAAAGCAAGCCTCAAGTGAATGAAAGAAGGTTCAATCACTTGATATTATCAAAACATGCCACTTAAAATATAATTTCTGAAATATTTGATCATCATGTGGTAATTCATCATAGTTGTACGTCATCAGTTGCCACTTTAAGGTCCTCTTCAAGTAATGAATTACACTTCTTTAAAAAATTTCTCAAATATACAGCAGTTTCCATAGAAACGGTTATGTTGTAAATTGCCCTAGTACAAGAAATCTCCAGACAGATTCCTAAAGTGGAATAGTCCCAGGGGTCTGTCCATAACACCAATATTCGATCATTTATTGCTGTTGCCTTCACATGAAAAAGTTTTCCACGCAGTGCAAGAGCACACTCAGTTTATAGATGCACTGATTATTTGATAGAGAAGGCTTCTATGCCTTATCGAGCAGACATTATGATCATTTGGGAACGTCTACACCAGAAGGCATGACAAATATATCAAAAAAGACGATCCATCTTCCTCATACTTTGCCGGTAGCTGTGGAGCTGTTTACGAACTGCACATTCCACAGACATGGACAAGTGATTTCATTTGATTGGGTTACAGAACAGACGATCATCATTGCTTTCTCCGCAGAATCCCTCAGTAATCTGTTTAGTGTCCCCATCACTGTAGTCACCCGCGTGGAAGTGGCGTGGAATTAGATTGTCGAGTGATAAGGGCAATGCTATAGGGTGACACCTACACCGTCCACATTTGATGAGTCCTAGCAACAGAGAAGGAATTACTTAATATCAAACTTGTTGAGTGTCTAGTAGCGAATGAGTCAGACCTGAGCCATACTTCCGCGCTGGTTTGATGGCAAAAAAGTGCTATAAACCGTCGTTGCCAAAGGAGAACATCATCTGACTGATAAAAAATACTTCACTGATGTACCTTGCTTGTATTTAGGCCTACTTATAACTGACCTAACTTGTGATGGTAATTCACAGCTGCCCTGGTGGTATTCACAACTGTCGTAAATGATATTCACAGATACAATGGCATGGTATTCACAATGTTTTTCGCAGTTGTCATGGTATGGAATTTACTTGACTGACTTGTAATGGTATTCACAGCTACCGTGGTGGTATTCACAACTGTTTCATAATGGTATTCACAGTTGTCACAGTTGTCACGGTATAGTATTTAGGTACAACTGTCTTGAAATGAAAGACATTCACAGTTGTCATGGTATTGTATTTACAACCGTCTCGTAAAGTAATATTCACAGCAATATTTGTATTACACTGTCTTTCAACTTTCCTGCAATCTCCTTGCAGGCGGGCCAGCTTACATCATGATTCATTCCGCCCGACATTCAAATACTCCTTTTAGATGATTGATGAGGCGGGGAATGTGACGTCTCAGTAACTGGGGGAAATGCAGATCTTTATTATGGCATGTTCATACCGTCTTTTGAATGAGGTGCCCGTTTATTCCATAATAGGAAAGAGACTATCGTCCATTTCAGAATTTTGGCATATCACTGAAGTCATAAACTTGGTCATATACATAATGCTTTCTCTCACTGAGATACCGACACGTTATGCATAACTCCCTGGTTGCTTATTGAGATTTTATTCGGATTCTAGAAATCGAATGATAAATCAAATATCTGGTATTCGGCAACGACGGAGAGAGAAAATGCTGATGACTTTATATTGAATTGGCCAAGGGCGCTTATATCGCAACTGGCTAAACATTGCCATACCATACGCAACTATGATCATTAGAAAAATGAATGAAGTGAATTTTCCGTCCTGAGCAAATTGGTTGCTATGGCAACTACCAAACAGAAATACCACCTTTATTCCCATGAGTATGATGTTGTGATTGTCCATCACGGGCTGGGCAGGTAGCTCTAGAAGAAGTCAGCGAAGCATGCAAGCGAGCGGACTGCGACGAGGACCTGTTGCCTCACGTGACACTTTCGGAGACTCGACTCCACGTGAGGGTTATCGTGAGGTTAGCAGGACTTCTTAGCGATCGCTTCTCTTCGTCATCGACAGCCTCCGCTAATCCCAGGATATATTTGGACAGATTTCACCGATGAATCACGAACAGAAGGCGCCAATCGAAAGCCCACTTCGTCATTCGATTTTTTCATCGGTCTCCCAATGGAATGACTTGATTGGAATGCTCTGTAATGTGAAACTGGCTGATAGTTTTGAAACTGAAGGGAGACTCATCACCAATCTATCATCCAGTGGGTGTTCGGTGTCTACACTGGTAAACTAAGGCCTCCACACATTGGCATATGTGAATCGTTCATTTGTTCAAAGCAGATCCAAAGAATCGAGCATGGCTCATCCTTCAGACTCCGGTATCGCAGGCTCGATAACCATTGCTGTGGTACAAATCGGACGATATCGAAAAGTCGTTGAAATTGAACCACCACGGGTCAGAATGGATCGTATGTCGATAAGCTTTGCTGAAATCAATATAGCAAATAGGAAATCAGCATCGATAAGGAGACTTAAGCTCATTCCCTCTAAACAGATCGAATCGTTCAGGGTTGCTGTCCCCAGCGATTATTGCCAAATAACTGATGCCAGTGATGGTAGTGACTGCTGTAGGATGGTAAAATAGGCCGACATGTAGCAGTATATCGTGTCCTTGGACTATTTCTGTCACAGCATAGGCTTGACCAAGTCAACCGTACACAATCTGTTCATCATACTTTCATCAATCACCGAAGACCATCTGTAATCCATCACTTTAGAGCCAATAAACGGTGCATACCGTTCATTGTCGAACTCACTCAGCGAATCGCTCGAGCATATGTGATGAGTGACTGGCACGCAAAGGAATGTGAACTGGTCTGAAATAGTTTTCCGGTGTCTGACTGCATCTAGTATATTGAGTAACCCCAAAGGAGTCACACACAATGGACGTGATGAGATGTCATTGAAATGTTCAATGGGATGAACACACTTGAAACCTCAAAGATGTAGGATGTAGGTGGGATCAGATGTGGGATCAGAGAATGCGAGACCCGAAACCTTGTGTGATCAGAGAAAAACCTGTACAAGACCCGTTACCTTGTGTGATCAGAGAATACGAGACCCGTTACCTTGTGTGATCCGAGAATACGAGACCGTTACCTTGTGTGATCAAAGAGTACGAGACCCGTTGCCTTGTGTGATCAGAGAATACGAGACCGTTACCTTGTGTGATCAGAGAATACGAGACCCGTTACCTTGTGTGATCAGAGAATACGAGACCCGTTACCTTGTGTGATCAGAGGATACGGAACCCGTTGTACTGTCTCATCAGAGAAACTGCAACGTCTGTAATAAGTCAAGAATGTTTTAAAAGCTTATTGTCTCCCTATTCACTCGGACCTGCGTTCGAAGGAAGAATGAGATAAGTCTATCTGAAAGGCACCCATCTTCAACCTAAGATCGTTTAGTTAGCCTTACCTCAATGCCTGACGGCTATCCCGCCCAAGAAATCTCACAAATCACGGCTAGCTTCAGGTTGAATCATTAATTGAAGAAGTTTCGGCATAAGAACGTGAAACGCTGCCGGGGGACATGAATTTACTTTTTCCAGGAAGTGTTAACTTGGGTGGAAATAATTGTAATAGCAGTAAAACACTTTGCTGCTGGCTACAATGATCGCTCTCAATTATCGTGGCAAAAACGAAAGAAGGCTGCTGAGTTGATCACGGTGCAGTCAGTTGGTATGATGTCAGACCAGTACATTAGGTGACAGAATGCTAGGCCCATTACTGCGTCACCAGAGAATACAAGACCCATTACGTTGTAGACACATTACGTTGTGTGATCACAGAATACGAGATCCATTACATTGTGTGATCACAGAATATGCAACCCATTACGTTGTGTGATCAGGCGAGACTCATTACGTTGTGTGATCACAGAATACGCGACCCATTATGTTATGTGATCAGGGAATATGAGACCCATTGTACTGTGTCACCAGATGACACAACACCTATTGTATTGTGTGATCAGTGAATACAGGACTCATTGTACTGTGTCACCAGAGAAAGACCGTCTGTATTGTGTGATCAGAGAATACGAGACCCATTTCACTGTGTCTGGCGAAAGAAACTCACTTTTCGGCCAACAACCCCAAAATCACTTTACCCGTTTAAGCGCCGAATCAGGCGATATTCTATTAAAGTATAAAAGTCAGTCGAATGGCTACACTCATCTCAAATTAACAGCAGTGCATTAAGTCTATACTATTTCTTGCATCCACCCACCCACGCCAGATGCATTCTTCATCACGTAATCCCCTTGAAATACATCGTTTTGGTTCAACTGAACACAGTCCTCCGACATGTACAATTGATGTCATTAGCATGCCACTTAATTTGTCGCCTCATTTCCTCACAGTCGGCGTTTTAATGTCTCCTCTAAACCAATTAGGTCTTTCAGAGAAATGCGTTAAAGATACGATAACTTAAAGGTAACTTCCACTTCTTAATACGGCATACTAGGGCTTCGTTGCTGTATTCTTTAATACATGCTGCCATCGATATATTATATTCAGACGTAGAACGTGACGTACCGGTACGCTAAATCACGTTTAATATGTCGCCGATAAATCAGTAGGTCTTTTTCATTGACACTTTGGCTATATGTCTTATCTTGGCCTACTGATTAATTTTGTCACCAGTTAACATGATCTCTTAAATTTGACTTTAGAGTACGATGACACGAAACTCCCAATGCGTGTAGTTTTCATTCACCCTGTTATCCGTGGGTCGATGACCGAGAAATCTTTTGTTAGGTAATGACGATGGTGACATTAATGGCTTTCACATGGTGAGATTGCCGTCCTGTCTGTTGATTGTTCTCAATCCAAACGATCGCAACAGTCATGGCTCAAGTTACCTCATTTTTCTGATTTTTCCTTTCAACCTATTGATCATCGTGGTCACCGATACGTGTTGCTTTTCCATTGCCATGGTTACTTGTAAAAACAACACTTCTGAGATGCTTTGTCTCTTGTTGTATGTGGCGAAATAAAACAATAAAGCGAAGGACTGATGTAATGGTATTTCTCCCTCGTTGTTGACATCGGAGAGGAGACAGGTTGCGCACTTGTGATATTGTTGGCTGTGCACTCGAGATTGGAACCAATTGGCCACGCAAAGCTTTGACCGTAACGTTCTTTCGTCAGCCTGCTCCTACGTATCTATCCAATTCGGAACTTTGGTTTTGCCCAGAGTGACCAATCAGAAAGCACGCTCATGAACTTTGTCGACAACAGCTGGAAAGCTCTAAAAGAGTGCCAGATTTGAGACAAAAATATGGGAGAAGGCCGACCTGCGGCATTCTCAGATTCCTCTGCAAGGACGATTGTACACATCAGCATAAAGCCATCCAAAGTAAATATTATCCATGTCTCCCAAACTCAGTAAAGATCGTGCTTTCTTTCTGCCGTGATGAAATTTATCGTCAATTCTCGTACCACGCGTGAATTACTTGAAAAGGGATTGGGTCGTATCGTCCAATACATTCACGCTGGCGTGTTCAGATGATGAGAAAATCCTGCTGGTGTAAATGGGTTTAAGTGTCCGTGAATACGATCACAGCTCCATGTAACGCATTATCTCCTGGCTTAGTGCCATTTCCATAACGTAATTCCCCACTCGAGTTTGAGCCACAATCTGTGATCATAACGAAAGACTGAGCGAGATATTCAGTCAAGAAAAATGGTGAAGAAATTGATGCTTGATTTCATGTTGTGAATGTCACCAAAAATAGATAAGAGAGGACTCCCTTATCTATTTCTGATGTCACGAATATGAAACGACGCAACAGTGATCCGCAGGAGAGCTGGATGACAACATCTGGGATCGGTGAAGTGAGTTGGGCAAAGTGCGGTGGTTCTACTGATCATTGACCGTTTGAGATCACCAAGTTTTAGGTGTGCATCCGTCAGCCGCGCAGAATGCATCGACCGAATGTACATGTACGTCATGCACATGTACTGTACTACAAGCATTCTCCCCTCCTCCTTGGGTTAATTATACTGCAACATTAGAATACTAGCAGTGTACTATATAAGTAACAATTCTCATACCCTCTAGTTATGCCGCATTTTGAATTCCTCCGGTGTACTATCACCGTCTTAGCCAGACTCGTTTGATCTCGAGACGAGTTTGAGAAGCTAAGGTGCTGTACATCGATTTATTTCCGAAAGGCCAGCTTCTATGAATATCGTACAATGGCATCCTTGATTGCTCAAGCAAGATATCAACCCATCACCATAACTTATCACAATCGATTGGGACGCCTCAATCGATTTCGCCAACAATGACTTTCTTGTATCACAGTCTTGTCATTTGAATAAGCACTTTATTCCATGCAACAGGTGCATACATCACTTGCACCTGTGG
>NMRB01000060.1:320700-368834 GCA_002633025.1 Notospermus geniculatus
CCACGCGGACTGTTTCAGGAAAACGCGGAGCCGATGCAGATCAAAATAAGCGAGTGCGCGAAGCCGTCAAGACATTTGCGGACAAGACACGGAAAGGTCAACAGGTTGCGGCGTGGAGGAGTTTATGGCCGGTGTAACGTTTTTCAGTGTGGCCGTTTTTCCTAACTCCATGACGGCTAGCAGACATATGAGAAAAATCCAAAGTCGGAGCAGAATTTATAACCTTGAATTATTTCCTCATATTGTCCGCATATCTACCCGATTGTCCTAGTCCATGATTTTACTTCTCCTGGTGTGATCCTAGATGTGTCCGCGCTGTCCTGCTACGATCAGCAGCATTTCGTGCTCTTCACGATTGCTTCCTGGGACACTCCCAGGTATGACTGCAGAGATTCGTAGTAATGTCCCAGGAAACGACGATTCGCACACTTTTTTTCGCGACTGACGCGGAAAGGATGCCGAAATGGCATAATTTGCTTCCGCAACCCTTCCTAATCTTGTCGGCGCTCTAGTGGACGCCACCCATAAGGGAAAGTGGCTAGCGGTCACGGTGTAACTTTGTCTCCAGGAAGAGGTATGACATTTACGGGAGCAATTACGAAGGAGGTACACAGAAGTCAAGCTACACGAACTTAGGCAAGGATGGCGTCAAAAGCAGTGATATAAATTCACATCGTTCGCTTTGAGGACCGAGTCTGGGCACCTGGGTCGAGTCACCTGAGGTAACACAGTCTAATTCGACATCTCTAGTTCGTCAGTCTGTGTGGAGACTGCACTGTTACCATTAATTGACGTTTTCTCAGATGATTCAAGAGAGAGGCAAGGAATTTCACCCAATCAGCATCCGGGAGATTTGTAATGTGGGCCTTCCCCTTGAGGATGTGGCCTTGTGGTTGGAGCGTTGGTCTCACAGCTGGAAGTTACGTTTGGCGCGGTCAGGACTTGGATGGGTGACCGGCGATAAAAGATAGGCCTTGTGCCATTAGATATCAATATTACGACAGCTGTAGATCAGAAGGTCGTCGTACCGACAGACGCTGATCGTTCACGTGTAAAGCAATTGCTTTCATCTTATTGATCATCTTGCCATGGCTTCATCAAGCTGCCAATCAGCCACGCCGCGGAAATGGCCAATGAATTGAATTGACCAACTTGTAACATGACTTGCTCACCTTCCTGACCACCGTAACCTTTATGGTTCTACTGTAACACAGACACTGCAGTTTTTGTAATTGGCGCCAATGGTGGACTTGAGTGTGAAAACTACTATTACACGGCATGTGGACTCACCTGCAATTGGGGACGTCCCCATTTGTTAACCGTCAAGAACTGAAGACAGCACACGTCCACACTTGACTCCATATACGCATATGCGTGGTCTCTGCGCAGGTACAAGTGAAAGCAGAGGAAGGCTACACTCTTAGCCGAAAAGGTTCTTTGGTGCCACACCAGGAGAACCATCTGATTTAAGAACCCTCGGGTTGTTTAAGAACCCCTAGAGGTTCCAGATAGAACCTTTCCCTCAGAAAAGGGTTCTAACTGGAACCTTTATGGGTTCTTTGGCGACAGAAAGGTTCTACATGGCACCCTTTTGGGTTCTTTACAGAAGGTTCTATATAGAACCTTGGGGTTCCTCTGGTGTGGCACAAAGAACCCCTAAAGAACCTTTTTGGCTAAGAGTGTAATTGGTCAAAAACAATGATGAGGTTGTTGAGGCCATGAAAGAGCATCCAACCAATCGATATCGGAAACCTAACATGACAGGACAATGGGGTTTCAGTCAAATACGTCTTCTGACCTTATTCGTTTCTAGTTGAAGCGCTGCTCAACAGCAAATCTCGTTTTTCATTTTTAATGGATCACTTTGTCATACCCCATGCCGTCATCAGGATATTGGTCAGTGTTCCAGGCAGTGCGGCCCCTGTGTGACCCTAACATTCTACACCAGTAAATCACATCCATCGCCTAGTACGCCAAGGGATCATGAAGATAATTGCATCTCCGGTCAATCTGCATGTGTCTACTTCTCCTTCTCTTACAGGAATTGGCACCATCCTGCCGCCACTGTTGATTTTGTATTGTATTTAATTCAATTGCTTATGATACAGGCTTGATCAGCAGCGTGGGGTCTGTTGACTTGTTTCACTTATTTTGTTATAAATTTCACTACCGGTGTCTCTTATCGTAACGTTACGGCATCGCTCTAAATTCTACTTGCCGCAGGCGACACGGCACCCATGTTGCTTGATCACTTAAAGCCAAAAAGAAATACCATTCTTTGATACGCTAAGGAGTATCACACAGAACAAATGGTAAAATCATTAATACCCGTCCGCTAGCTGGGCTACGTACGCTTAACTCGTCTGGCTCTAACCTAATTTGTCACCCTGCTGTCTATCTCATACCGCCCAGGTATTGATACTGAGCTATTATTAATAAATTGGACATGACAAATGTACAGACGTATGATTGTCAGTATTGGCCGTATAGGAGAGAAACGCTACCGTGATTTGTTTGAGGTTTTCTGGTCGTGGGTTTCAGGCAAGCTTGAAGTGAAATGTATCAGCAACAGAAGTAAATTTATACAACTCAGTTATTCTAAAGCGGCCCATACACGATCAATATTATTGCACAATATGGGGCTCAGAATAGCGGCATGTGCGTCTGGCATGATGGGTAGAAGAAAGATTGGCAATAAAATTGCTCATTTTGATCTTCATACTGTGCAATAATATTGCACGTGACCGTGTATGGGCCGCGATGGTGTATGGACCGCTTACAACAATATTCCGTGTACCATGTTATGACGGCCCGGATGGGGGGGGGGGGCAAGGAAAGAGTATGGCACCTCTTGGTGAACGGACAGGGGATCTTGTAGGCGGATACGGCAGAGACGACATGACATTTCAGTCGTCACACAATACGATTACTTTCCAATCAGAGCAGACAAACCTTCTCCCCCTCCATCGAGTTCTGCCGGCTGGTTGGTTAATCATGACAGATGGATTAATTTGACGCAGACAGTAGTTGTTAATGACGATGTAGCGACTGACCACAGCGCACTGAAGCCGAGAAATCTCTCTTGACCACTTCCAGATGATGTATTAGCCTCGATACAATAAAGGTGTCCGCGTGAATTAGGCGAAATTGGGGAAAATAGTGGTGCACTTGTGTTGCCGAGTTGGCTGATTGGAATTGCATAGTAATGGTTCTTGAAATGTACTCCCGGTGTTTCTTGTGGTGACGCAGTTTGGAGAGGATGATCTGAGATCGCTTGGCGGTCAGAGATAACTCAGTAAGATGAACCCCAAGCAGAAGAATATTGATGCGTTTGCTTGTTTCGTGATGTTTGATAACGTTTCTTCTACCTCAAGTGAGTGGGCGCCGGTCTTTGAGTTTGTAGGTATGACACGTCGGTTTCTTTTTGACCTACAGATCGGCAGATTTTACTGGGATTGAGAATGAATCATACCTTTTCCTGACACACAAAGAAAGAAAAACTTGAGAAACCTTCAATAATTGTTCTTTGGATTGAGATATGACAAAACGTACTGGATAGTTCATATTAAAGCGAATCGATAGCGGATTTTGTTTACATTTGGCTGGTGTTTGTAAACACAAAATTCAGCCAATCAAAATGCACGAAAATTTCTTTGTTGACATTCTGGAGAAGTTTGTTTACATTTTTTCCTGAAAATTCGTCCCCTTTCAAATTCTATTTCTAAATCAAATTTTTTCGCTTTCGATTCGCTTTAACTGCACATTGAAAAACATCGAAATGCACAGCGTTTCATTCTGTCGAATGCTGCGTATGACCTTTGGTGTTAGCAAGAACATCTTCTTGGTGTTAGAATGTCAGTCGTTGCACTTTTTGTTTACCTTCCCTGGAAGAGCAACCTGATCAATCATTGACGAAGTATGTTCCTGCGACGGCGTTCGTTCAGCCTGAATAACTATCTCCCATCTTTGATCTGACTCTGCCACGAGAGAGAAGATGAACATGACATGAATGATAATTGTAATAATAACAACATGGATGGCACAGCAAAGTGAACAAGACCTGGTCACGAATATTAAGTGTATTTGGCTCCTCCATATAGTGGACAGTCCCTGAACAGAACAGGACCCTCCTTCCCTCGAAAATCTTCCAATACAAGTATTATGCTACTGAGGACTGCCGAAGCCCTGGTGGGTCACCTTCACAATAATACTGCTTTTATATTGTGTATCAAGATATGAGATCTCTGCCAAACACCCTCCCATAGATGGGGGTACTCTGGAAGGCCTTGTGTAGTAAGGTCAGTGCAAGATGTCAGCCCTTCCGTAAATCTACCTGACACAAACAACGTCAACTCTACAACTGATCATCACGCTATATTATTAGCCGTGGATGACAGATGTACAACTAACAACTGACAAGTCTGTCGCTAGTATAAATATTTTTTTGTACCAACCAATCAGGCAAGACGGATATCCTATGTTGATATTTACAGACGCACGAATCTCTCTCCTGCTTGTACAAACCGTTTTCGATCATGGGATGGAGGACCTCACTGCATTATTAGAGTTGACGGAGAGGGTATTTGTGAATGTTTTGCTCTCTACGCGGATAATGTAACGCCACGATGAAGCACTCTGATTGGTCTCTTAATAAGCTCTGTGATTGGTTGACTTATTGTAGTGTCGACGTGCAGCGTGACAAGCCTCGCCAACGAGGATCTGAGAAGAAGTGATCGCAGTTCATTTGTTTATGGTCGGAATTGAGCGTTTGTGCATTGAATAAGACTACCGGTACACGTATTGTGTTTCTGTGCGTGATATCAACGATAGGCCATTGAATTGGTCCAGTGGTGCACAGGATGAAAATGTAGACGTTCTGAAGTCATTGGTCTGGGCAGGAAAGCGTTCTCCTACCAACCTGCTGGAAGGGCAAGTTGGATGAGAAGCTAACACTCACAACACAACTTGCCATCTATCTACCGCTTCTTCATCCCTGTCATGATTCCTGGCACTGCTCGTCTTTTTGCCCTGAGGACGTTCTTCCTCAGACCCTTCATGAAGGACATGACCTTGCGCTACTCGGTAAACATCAGAGGAAGAACCCAAAGACGGCCATTCTCGTCACCAACGATGACTCTTCAGTGAAGCGAGTGCGTGCTAAATGGTATGACGCCCTGATGACAGGAACACTTTGTTGTGTGAAAATGCCGCGGGGGTGTCACGGAAACATCCCCATGCGACACATTGGGACTGTTTAGCAGATGGGCCTCTGGGCAATCGACAAAGGCCGTTGTCCATCGCAATGTTAATTCCTTGACTTGTTCACCAGGCGATTCTAAAGTCTCAGTACCGATATCGAAATACGTTGGAAAAAAGACTTTACGATATAATGATTTATTGAATGGAATATTAGATATCATTGGCTTGAATCCTCACCCTACATTGACGGTCGCCAGATAGAGCTTGGCTTATTGATCGTAAGGAGTTTCTGTTTGAACAGTTTAATTTAGATTGAGAGCGTTGTTGAGCACCAAGACCTGCCCGCTGTGTACACAGCCGGTAGAAAGTAAATAAGACACAAGATTGAAGCACGAATCTTTTCATCAAATGCAGACGTTGGTGACGATGCTGAAGCCGGATGCTATAAACGTCTTATTGGCGATATATCGTAATTGTTGGTTCGTGGTTTTCGACAATAGGGAGTTTAAGAAATCAAACGATAAACGTTAACTTTACGACAACGTTAGTTTTGGTACCGAAAATGCAATACATGTATGTACATGTAATCAAGTGAATTCGCAGTATGAAAAATAACGTTGTCGTAAAGTTAAAGCGAATCGACAGTCATTTTGTAAACAGAACGATGATGTTTGTAAACATTGCCCTCACAGCCAATCAGAATGCAGGAAATGAGTGTTTGTAAACAAAGATTCGTCCCCTTTTGCATTCAAATTTTTTGGCTGACACATCGCTTTAACATTTATCGTTTGATTTCTTAAACTCCCTATTTTTAGAAAGTTTTCGCAAAACCCCCGAAACGTCAACGTCAACGCCAATCCCATTTTTCGAGATCACGAAGAGAGCACCGAACAAAAACACGATTTTAGGGTATTTGTGTGGTTAATGATGTTCCTCAACCACCGACACGACATCTTTAATTGCTGGACATCTAGGCTCGGGTTACCTGCTGGACATCTAGACTCGGGTTACCTGCTGGACATCTAGGCTCGGGTTACCTGCTGGACATCTAGGCTTGGGTAGACCTGCAAGTTGGACTAAATCTACCACCTACATGACGGTTTATTACAGTAGCGGATTTGTTTCCTGACCAAGCATGGCTGTTGCGGTGATCAAACTGTGTTTGAGGTTGTCCTCGGCCGCTTGATGGTCGATATCCAGAATAATATCAATATACTGTAGGCAGCCTAGTAATTGTTATTACCTGTGTGTACTACGCCGAGAGATACACAATTTGCAATGTATAGCGACGTCAGCGAAAAAAACAAATGAGTTGGGAACAATGACGTAGGTAGGCCTAAAACATTGCTCGGAGGGAGCCAGTCTTACCCTATATGGGTGAGCCATCTCAGTGTTCAACAGCAGAAGCTGTTCATACATGTCATATGCCTGGCATGAGCTCAAGAACGTGGCTTTTACCTCCGGCCATCTACAAGAGAGTCATCTCAGGCAACAGCGGAAGCCGTCATGTCTGGCATAGGCTCATCGTCATATTTCATTACTAACGAACCCATCTCCAACAGCAAATTGCATCAGGCCTCAATCAGCATTTAGAAGATCGGTATAAATCACATCATCTCAATCTCTGTGCAAACGACAATGCAGTTCTCAAACGATGGTTTGCATTCTGAGAGAGGAACTTTCGAAATAGGAAATGGCGATATGCAGTTTCCATTACATGGTCAATTTCCTGCCAACTTTATCAAGACCAAGTCATTTCTACCACCATTTTACGTGAATCTTTCTCATCGACTTCAAGACGCACATGACGTCATTGATTTGACGGCATTCAGATTTGTCTGGCGCATATGGCGTTGGAAAGTCCTCGCTTTTTGTGAAGGAAAGATGTCCACCCAGTTCGACTTACGATGGTCGTATCGCCCATCTATCTGCCGTGTTAAAACCAAGACTTGCGGCCTGATAACTGCATCCTAGGATAAAGAAGGAGTTCGCTAAATCCAAGCCCGGGATTCAAGCTTCAGCGTGAAGCTGGCAGATGATGTGTCATCAACATCCATAACCTTTTTGGTGCCAAGGACTGCTGGGATGGTAGGCCGTAATTGGTAATGATCATCGAGGAATGAATGAGGTTATCAGAGACAGTGAAGGCTGGGTCGTGGGCGCCCATAAGTGTGTCTTGATGCCGAATGGTATCTGTTGAGAGGGTCTACGGTGAGCCTTTTCGGTGGGGGAAAACGTTTTCGTCGATTTCGAAGCTTACTCACGACCTCTGGAGATACTCGCTCCCTTGGTATACCGCCACTGGCTACGGTTGCGGTAACGTCTGCTATGGAGGAAAGAATAAAAACATAGGATGCCAGTTTGCCGTTAGGGACTCAAAAAAGTTTATGATGTCTTCATTTCTGTCACATGTGCATAAATCTGCCGTAACGAGCTTGGGTAATTTTGTCGTACGGCGGAGCATCGCCACTACAAATATGTCACTGGCGCTTCATGCTCTCACGAGCTTGTTGGACAATGAAAAATGAAGGTCATTATTCTGCCAATTATGTAAGGATTAGGTTGGGGTCTTCTGGCTCAGAGAGCAGATTACACGTCGGCTCACAAAATCAACATAAAGATGTAAATGACTGCCGAGCTAATGTTCGATATTATCATATCTGATCATGCGCAAAAACTCCATTGTATTTGTCTTAGACAAACACAAAAACGGAAGCTCTCTCTACGAGGCGTGAGAGGAGAGATGAAAACGTCAATCGCCTGTCAGCGTAGAGGTGGCGGATGACGCCAGAATCTGGACCGCGTGGTCTTGCATCTGTGAAAACGTCTGGACCTCTAGTCTTGCGCACGTCAAAAAGTTTCCTGTCATTAGCTGTGGTTCTCTCCACCCATTGGCTCTCACTATGCTACTGGTGAGCGGGCACCGTGTTGTGGCTGTCGTTGTTTCATAAACAATGACGTCATCGGACGCACGCTGACAGGGTATGAGCTATTTCTGCCCTTCTTCCCACGGTCCCTGTCATCACCCATTCGTGGACTTCACAGAAAAGGAAAGGGTTGGACAGCCCCGTCCGTCGAGCTTAATTTCCGATATTAGAATCAACTGATGAAATCAAGAGCCTGAGAGAGGACGAAATTAATTTATCATGTACTCCCTGATCGGATAGAGGCCCGGAGCCATGGAAACCGCGTCAATCCACCAGAACTAAACTCGCCTTCTGACACTAATTGGCTGAATATTATCCCAACAATGCTACAGAAGATATCAAACATCTTCAAGTCACAGGTGCCGACGAGTGGGCGACTGTCCATACGCATGTTACTAAACGCTACATACTCACAGTACTCTAGAGGCCAAAATGCTCGACGAATACTGCGTGACGCGAAGGAGATCAAAATGCTCTCGTGACGTATAAAACGAAATATTTATTCTGCAGCAACCTCCCAGCAGAAACTCTTCTTTCCTAGAAACTGTAGAAATGCTGATTCCTGAAATGTTTTGAAACTGGATGCTATGGTATTTGCCTAAGTGATTCTGGCCACCTCCCCAAATTGAATCCCACAACGTAGCACCTCTCACATTACCATATATGGTAATGTGGCATCAACATAGGGCAGTATGATGCCTTTGTGTGGAACGGAACCCGGGGAACGGAAGTGGATAAACTGACTATTTCAGGGCAGCATAAACACCAGGAAGGACACAGTCTGTTCGAAGGTATTCATTGTTTTCTGTTATAAACATGCTTCTTTTTTTGGCAGTTGCAGCCGCCGCGGGTCAGAGGCAGCAGCCATGTACGGCTAGGTGAAAATGAAGCCAAAGTCGAACGGAGCCTCAAGCCATGTAGTGGAGATCAACCAATCGTCACAACCAAACAAGATCGAAAAAGCGTGGAATAATCTTAAGAGGTATGTACTGTACATGTCTATTATGCCCAATCAGAGTAGGAGTTCAAAATGTTTTATGACGTCACAATCATTGGCAAATTCAAATCTGAACTGCTTTAGATAATGTAAAACACGTCTGCTTTGAGCAACCGTCGGTAATCGTATCGTTTGTCCAGCCTTAGCATCCAACAGCTCTACGGCGAAAGTCAATCCGTGAGAAACCGGACATCTACCATGGATACTGAGACGAAAGTGAACCACAACATATCGCCACTTCACAAACAGCGGACACGTCAAACACGGACGTGGTGTTGTGGACGCTCCATGGCGATATCCTCCATTAATTACGCTGATCAAATGACTAGTAACACCTTATGCTGATCGAGTAGACCCAATCGAGCATACATTTCTACAAAATATTACTCATGCTGTCTGAACAAATCGAAGGAATATCACAGAGTCCATGGGCGTTGTACCGTTAGACTCTGATGAAACAGAAGGACTGATTCATGACATGACGGGGCATTATTGAAGTATAATGGACAAACACGTTGTTGTTTTATGTCAACATGGTTATGGCGAAAGCAACGACTTATGACAAAGGGAATCACATCGCCAGACAAGATTTGATTGGTTAAAGTTTAAGGCCAGAGAGTCTGATTGGTCAGGAGACCCGACTCTGCCTACCAGATACGTGCGCACGGGCACAGTCTCCGGAGAAACCCAAGATGGTGGGGGCTGTCGAAACAATGAATAGAGATTGGCATTTCACAATAGAGTGTTGGTAAATCTTTCAGATTCTCTTTGCTGTTAAGCTGCCTTGGTCGAGATTCAGTTCTTACTTCTGACAAACTAAAGAAGTGAAGATGAGAAGAGCTTCAATCAGACTGCGTTCGGAGTCTATTTGCTACTGGCATTATGGATTTTTGTTGGCCAATGGCACCTGAGTCTTGATCGAGTTTCTCATTCGTGAGGCTATCATGTCTAATCAGATCTGCGTCCACGTAACCAAACAATAGCTTCAACATAACAAATGGATATCATCCCACTGTCTGCCGTGATTTACAATAATGAACACCGGGCTGAGTGTGGAGTATCATGCGAAGAGCGTGTTCATCATTAGAACCTCCGCAACCAACCGCTCACCAAGTAAACCAGAGCTGGGAAGGGGTGGGGTTGGGGAACAACTAGACATCGTCCCCTACCATGTATATTTCCTAGTATCAGGAACCTAATGTTACCCAGCCCGAATAACATAAGTTCTCAGCCTTCTACACATCCGTAAATTCGCCTTTAATTTCTGCTTTTACTCAATGTGGCCACTGTGCGAAAGGAAATTGCCCACCGCCATTTCTCAACACAGCTACTTTGACGTTGCTCATGACTAGCTTGTCCTCTGTGGTGAAAGCGAACTAATCAGGTCCCCTCGATCCTGTCAACAGCATCCCGCGCCCTCGGCCATGTACTCGTCAGCTGAAAATACCACTGCAGTCAGACAGGTAGAGAGCGGATTGCCGTCAGAGGCGATCAGGCTGGATTACTCAGGCAAAAAATGTTATGGTCTATATGGTGATTTCTTGACGTGGATGTGCCATGTTTGGCCCTGGGTTTCACTTCAACTGATATGCTGTTAGATTAGGTTTTAACATGTGACAGGGATTTGCTGATGTCAAAGCAATGACGACACTGTATACTCAGTGGATGACGTCAGTGCCAGGACCAGATGCTGTGTACAAGGAGAAAACATCTTCCTCAAACTACGATAATCAATATAGATCGGACTACTAGACAGCAGACTTTACCCTTCATTAAACCGAAATTAAACCCCTGAGGGTCCGATCGCGGCTTATCGATGTCACGGCAGCCAAATTGATACTCGTAACTTAAAGCGAATCAGTCTGACCGTGCCGGGGAGAGAAATACATCCAAGGCACATTTATAGCCACAATTCATGGCAAGAACGTGATGGGTCTGGCAGCGCCAGCTTCTTCACCAGAAGAAAGCCATAATGAGGGAAAGTCAGGGGATACCAGGACTGCACAAGAAGCTGACGACAGTCTTTCCGAAATTTGTCTATATACATTTGTACTTCAATATATGATGACATCACAAATTGCCCCCCACACCAAGCACACAGCGACACAGTTGGAATGGAATACAGAATCTTGTAATCTTTAAACCATTTCATGTTCATTATTGATTTTGTCCACATACTGATCGATAAAGATCTGTCAATATTGATTCCCAATGGGTCTGCAAAGGAATGTTTACAGGGTTGTCTACAGACGCAAGTGGATCCTCACAGAGAGAAGTAGAGAAATTCTACAGGGCAGGACTTAAAGGCGTGGTGGAGTGTGACAGATTGGCTTTATATATGTATCTTAAAGGGCCACGATATTGCCACTTTTTGTCGGCAGTCGGCGCTACCGGCAGCGATTGTATCATTCTCCAATACCGTAGTTTGGCATTTCGCCCCCAGTGTTGGAGGATATATGATTACAAATACATTGCCTTCGTTGAAACCCTAGAAACGAGAGTTACTCTACATGGGGTGAGGTTGATAAGCGGTAGTTTAACAACACTGTCAATAGAGGTCTCCCGTAACCGGTATATGATTCGCCCTTCATGATAGGGAATGAATACAGTGCATCTTTAAATCTTTTCTCCTCTCCAGTTGTCCGTGTATCTTTGGCTGGATTATTAACCCGTACGGCAACGCCTACTATCACTGGCTAGTGGTCATCTCCATCGCCGTGGTATACAACGTCCTGACTATAATCACCAGAGCCGTGTTCAGGTCCGTGCAGAGAGACTACGCACCAATGTGGTTCACTTTCGACTACATGTTCGACGGCGTCTACATTGCGGACATGGTGGTCCGATTTCGTACTGGTGAGTCAAAAAGCAAGGCAATACCATAAGTCTGAATATGCTAAAAAGTCGTGTAACCAGATTAGCTATCCCATTTAGGCCTACTCTCGCAGTTAATGTCTTCCTTAATTCTATTAGCTCTGCGAGGGTTTATAGGCTCATTATGCATGCAAGTACTAGTAAGTTATAACTTATTAGCATGCATAATGAGCCTGGCTGACTGATAACAACTTACTAGTATTATTAGTTCATTCTCGGGATTTATGGGCGTGTTTTAAAATGATATTTGAAACTTTACTTTCCCCTTGTGTTTCAGGCTACCTCGAACAAGGACAGCTGGTACGCGACAAAAGAAAACTCATGAAATATTATGCAAAGACCTATCTATTTAAGTTAGACATCTTGAGTATAATTCCAGCAGACTTGGTGACCGCCATTGTGCTAGGACCATATCATTACAACCCCATTGCTCGGCTGAACAGATTGCTGAAATTCCCTCGGCTCAGAGAGTTCCTGGATAGGACAGAGACCAGAACGAACTTCCCAAATGCCTTTCGGATCACTCATCTCATACTGTACATCTTTGTCATTATGCATTGGTTTGCGTGTCTCTACTTTGCATTAAGCACATTCATTGGGACAGGTACTGACGATTGGGTCTTTCCAAATACTTCCAATCCTCGTTATGAATCAGTCGGGATGCAATACGTCTACTGTCTCTACTGGTCGACCTTGACCTTGACCACGATTGGCGAGATCGCAACTCCACAAACGGATTTGGAGTATTTATTTGTGATAATGAGTTTCCTAGCCGGTGTCCTTATCTTCGCTATCATCGTTGGTAGCGTTGGGAACATGATAGGAAACCTTAACATCGCTAGGACCGAATTCCAAGGGAAAGTGGATGCAATAAAACGATACATGGAATTTCGAAAAGTCAGCAAACATATACAGAAGCGGGTATTCCAGTGGTTTGAGTATCTTTGGATGAATCGGCAATCCATGGATGAGGAAATGACACTGGCTCTTTTACCCGAAAAATTAAAAGCTGAGATCCTCATGAACGTTCACTTGGATACGTTACGGAGGGTACGGATTCTCCGAGGGTGCGAACCCGGTCTGTTGCAAGAACTCGTACTTCGTTTGAAACTACAGGTGTTTAGTCCTGGTGACTATGTTTGTCGTAAGGGGGATGTGGGCAGGGAGATGTATATAGTAAAACGGGGATGCCTTAGTGTGGTCAGTGATGACGGCGAACAGAAACTTGCGACCTTGACCGAAGGGTCAGTGTTTGGGGAGATAAGTATTTTGGATATCCCTGGAAATAAAACGGGTAACAGACGAACTGCTAATGTGAGGAGTGAGGGTTACTCTGATTTGTTCTGCTTGGCAAAGGATGCCTTGTGGTCGACGTTAACCGACTACCCGGATGCTAAGGAGCGCCTGATTATGCGAGGTAAACAACTGCTGATAGATCAGAAACTGGTCGACGAAAGGACACTGGAAGAAGCAGAAATTATGGCGAGGATGCCTGAACGTGGGACGCAGACATCGTGGCCGGAGGACAACAAAATACTAACATTGGAGGCTGATAATCTCCCTGATGAAGTTAAGAGGATCATCAAAGAGATGGAAGAGTTGCAGACGAGACTGCACGATATCGTCAGCGAGATGCAGGACAAAAATTACATCGGAAGTGACGTCACGTTTCCAAATCCAAATCATGCTGCTGTACTGACGCCAGCGCCACCGTCCGTGACGGTGAAGAAGAGTACTAAAATGCGATTAATAAATACATTATGATTTATCGAATTCCATTTCAGGAATATAAGTGTCGTCTGCTTAATCAGCATTAATCATGATATTCGCACACTAACATCAACTCATTTTTACTAACTTTAGAGTAATACTAGAATGCCGCATGTATAAAGTACCGGTACCATTATGCCAGAATGGGGTGGGACATACTGTACATAAATGCCAGCGCTAATCTCATTTGATTTATGACAAGGAAGAGGGCAAAAACGCTTCAATCGCTTCAACTCTGAAGGCTAATACCTCACGCAGTCTGAATGGTGTTAGCCTTTTTTCTCCGGGTCTTAAATATTGTAAAAAGATTCATTGTAAAAAGAGTCATGTGCGCTGTAAATATCATTAAGCATTTTGAATACTGTTGACTCGCACTATCTATCTATTCATCGTTCTTGTGTAATGGTCATACGGCCGCATCCTTTTCAACGGGGAAACCGGAAGTTGTTCGTCCCACATTCGTCGACTTTCAGTCCCGTTTCATAAAGCACCGTTCGCACCCATTTTGGGGCCGACCGTTTGATTCCACGGGGTCCGGTGTCAGACTATTCATTATACACGGAGGTAACTTAATTTTGGACAAAAATTGCACAGTCCCAAAGACTGTTCTGATTGCTATCTTCTCAGAGATCTGACATATCTTTGTTCGCCTTGTTCTCGGGAAGATTTCAAAGAAAACATGCAAAAAGCATCTACCACAAATAATGCATTTCGCGCAATGTTAATTTCCGCGAAGTGCATTATCGTCTGGTTATTAACAGTCTGTTAGCGCTGCAAAATTCAATTACTATTATGCAGCGAAGCCATTCATTGAGTTTGCTTTATGACGTAATTGAACGAGACAGCCGATCTTTGATGTCTGACGGTTCCACCACAGTGGTGGTGATTTTTTATTCTCCTTGAAAACGGAGAACAAGCGAAACGATCACAGAATGCCTTTTGAGTATCCTTGAGCAAGAAACGCCGAACTGAACGTTCATTCGATCATACGGTACTTGGCCCGATGGACGTTCCTTGCTGACGAAGCTGAGAGAGAAGGCAAAACGCTTCCCGACATGCAGTAAGGCCAGGTGAAGTTAAAAAGAACCTTTCGATGCATGATCATTTTGCTGCCAAACTATCACGAAGCATTTCTGGCCAGTGCGACACCTGGCGATCACCATAATCATATTGCAGTCGTTCATCAGACAGCATCGCTCACGTTCATCTGTTCATTTACAGTCACCCACCATGGACCATTATACCACGGCGAGGGTGAGGACACCCGTCAGACAATATTCTCATGCCATTCGAGCACAACTCATCTACCAATCGTCCATCAAAACACGTTTCCCCTCGCGACTTCTCGCGAGGTCCATCGTAACTAACATCATTCGACCATCATTTTCATTCCATGTTCACATCATAATTATTCATATAATTCACCTCCAATCAAACTGCATAAACCATCATGCCATCAAATGTCACCAAGTCAAACATCATTTTCAGGCCCGTATTTTGAGCCAGCCACCCTCCACCGGACGAAATTGGCAAAATAGCATCTTTTGTCCCCTTCAAGGAGAGGTCTCTCTATTCGTCCTCCCCATGTTGCTCATCACCCCAAGTGGAAAGTTAGATACACGGCCCTGAATTCAGCTTTAGCACCATCAACCCGCATCACAATTCATCCGAAAGAACGCTCATTCGATTTCGTGCCTGCTGGACTCGACAAAAATTGAAGTACTTTTAGCTGTATTTTCAATGAATCTCTCGCACGCAAGGATAGCATTATCATGTTACATGTGGTTAAAGCTAAGACTTCCTTCGATTTTGCGTTCGTTCTTCCCAAGATTGTGAATGTTAAACAATATACTGGTAAGAACTTCACCGATCGAAAAGGATGCGGTCGTACAATCGAAATTTTTTTTTTCGCTGTCTCTAGTTGTGACTCGGGCTGGCCTCGGTGTCCAAAGTCAGGACACAGAAGAATTTGACAGGAAGGTTGCTGTTGTGGTGTTGTTGTACCATTCCGAACGCAATTGTTCAATCATTTTCACTTAAATTATATGCTAAACAAAGGCACTCAATCACATGGTATATGCGAACATCGACTACTGTTGACGTCTTACGTAACTTTTACAAAGATGCAAAAGAGCATGCGCACATTTTCAAACCAACCAATCGGATTCATTTACCTGTAAGGAGGCAACACATCGCTTTCATCAGAACTAATTGTTTTTAATAAAATCAAAATTATATCTTGGGTTTGTCTTACTATATTTCATCAACCCTCTAAAAGGGGACTCGCTACAAAGAGTTCTTTTTGTCCTGTCCCGACCCTTTGACGATCCATATGCTGACATAATATATGGCTCGATACTGACATAGTGGCCTCAACTGAGAAGTTTGTCCTAAGATTGAAATTTGCATTACATGAAAAATTAATGGCTTCACACGTCTCTAGTCGCTGTTCTACAATATCACCTACTATTGAAATTCGCCCACATTTTTTTTCAGGTTTGTTAAACGATGTAACTGTGTAATATTATTTGATTCGAAAAAAACCTCGTCCCATGGAAAATAATCATTGAAAGACGGCACTCCACGTCCTCTAGAAACAATAGATTGTTTACCAAGAGAATGTAACACGAATTTTCGATTAGAAATGTGCCGTGGGCATAGAATTCCAGGCAAGTTCACACAAAGTGTTCAAACTTCGGTTCCACGGAAATGTAGAGACAATACAGCAGGATATTATACCCGCGAGGGACATTGTTTCAATGTTGACAGTCATAAAAACAAATGTTCAATGATTAACCCCATGGTCCCGATTGATGCAACCATGGCAGTTTCTTCCCCAACTTACAATCTTGAAACAAGATGTTACTGGTTCTGAGCATTGAGCTAGGCAGTCACCTCAACCAATCATGCTATGGGGTCTTCATCATTGCGTTGACTCAACGTCTCAATGAGCGTATTAATACGAAGTTTTACATTCTCTTGAAACTTCTTGTGAAACGGCAACTCCAGAAATAGCTCCGCCGGTAAGAGGTTCACAGTCTCGATGAAGTAGTCCGGCAGGAAATGCTTTTCTACAGCAGCTTTCAGTCTCTTTAAAACATTGATGACCCTGTCGGGGAGGCTGTGTGCTGTCCAGTAACTGACTTTATAGAATTCCTCCGCCTCCCAGAAAAGGAGGGTCTTAAGAATGATTGTGTCGACGACATGGACACCCTCTATTTCATCACGCAGGGAAATGTCGCGAAGACTCTTTAGGACGCGCAGGCAGGCTTTGACGTTCGGGCTGATGGTATCTAAGTAACGGAGAACTACTTTTTCGCAGAAGTGGTTCGAGATCCGCCATGCCCAAGCGGTTGCTGGTGTCAGGACCACCGGAGATTGACGGATTGTCTCAACCATGTGGCCGAATGGATGAATAGCTGGGTCCAGCGTGGAGAGGTCGGAACAAAAGTCGCCAAACATCTGTGAGTGACTCCGGACGGCTATTGTCATGGAAACCTTGATGAAATGTTGTACCTTGTCGTAACCTGACCAGGATAGCTTCAGCTCAATGGTAGAATCACGAAGCTCTAACGAGACCACGCCGAAATGCGGCTGGTTAGGGAGTGCTCCTTTCAGCTTCCCCGTCCATAAGTCAAGAATCTCCAGATTGATCGCCTCGCCGCACAACATATTCGTCCTAAACATTTTGTTAATAAACTTATCTTCGTCTGACTGCTGCCAGGTTTGGGGAACCTCTTTCACTAAAAGGCACAGTATACCGTCCGTGGATATGGGGTACTCTGGAATCTTCTGCACCTCACACATCGATAGATTATCAAGGCACAGCAGAAAATCAAACTCATCCGGGAACCCGATTTTCAAATCTTGGTAAAAGCTCCCCGATGGCATTGGTGTGAAGGTAAACCGTGGGTCATACCTGCTGGTGGCTTGAAGAAGTCGGTCCACAACGGACAACACCAGGACTTCGGTGCAGTTGACTTGTAACGGTAGATATGTCACGCGAATATCGTCGTCCAGTTTCAGAAGTTCGTCACAGAAATGCACACCCTCGCTGTCCTCATAAGTAAACTTGTGGACGATATCCACGCTATCTGTCATGTCTGTATCCAAAGGTATCTTCATTGTCTCTGTGTGCCTTGTACATGGATGGACTGAATTATTTTTGAAACGCCTCCCGGCCAACCAATTAGCCACTTTGCCGAAACGTTGGAGACAGATTTCGCGTACGTCTTTGACTGGGTGTCTCTGCCGTGACATAAGAGGTAAGATCTCGAACTGTGACCAACTCGGAAGACAGTCATTAACTAATTATGACAGATGCACATTATAGTAAACAAATTCCAGGTTCTATGAATTAAACTGAAAACACTGTCACAATGCAGCGAATCCCGAATAACTTTCTGCATGTTGTGCTTGACTGGGTTGTGACAGGGACGAACCTTCCAAAGTCCGGAATCTCCTCGTTTGCGCTGCACATCCAGCGCACTGATGAACTGAAGGACACTGGCATTTAAAACTGAAAGATCTGGTTCCATTTCACAAGCGGCGATGGATCTCCGGGGTACGGTTCGGAGAGTGTCACATTGTCGTTTACCTGCGTAAGTGCTGTTCGTCCCAATGCAAATAATGGAACTGTGTCAGGTTAGCAAGCCCTCAGGGCAATTTCTGGGGGAAGAGAAGGACAGGTAAATGACGCCCTGACCAGGAGCGTGATTTGGAGGTACCGGCAGTGGATGATGGACTAATGTAGCCTATGTACAGAGCAAGTTGAAAGTGGTGAATGCATGAAGAGAGAACAAAGTTTGCCGTTTACAATGCATTAATGAACACCTTTTTTGTTTCACCACAGGCCCTGCGCCATTTTGCACTTCATCAATCAGTAGGCCTAATGAACTCTTTTACAAGCAGACCCTGCGTTCAAATAAGGGACAACCCACTGTTGACACAAAAACCGCGCGTTTAATTCCAGTGAGAAGGCGTGGCGAGTGCGTCCCATTTTAACGTTCATCATTGACATTGTGCGGTATGATACTAGACCCAACACAACCGTGACATTCGTATACATGTATTACCACTCTTCAGCAAAAAATTATCCCCAAGATGAAGACGCTGCCCCAAGGGACTAATGAACCCGGAAAATGTTGACTTTACTTTGGCGCGTGACTCTCACTAAGGGTCACTAGCCCAACCTATCACTCACTATAAGATAACGGTAAGATAAGACGACTTTTGTTTGGAAACGACGTATATAAGCAAAACATACCAACATGACACTACAGTGTATGTATTATCCGTATGGATGATTGCGCAATGGAGTATTTCGTCACTGCATCGCCAGTTCTGACAGGGTCCAAGTGAAACGAAAATACCACGCTGGTAAGTAGGCCTACTAGGCCAACGTATAAGCCTATATAGACCTACTACGCGAGTAGGCTGAAGTCTAGTCTTCACGTAGGACGACATTACTATTGTCGATGTGCAGCCAGGGTTCACATGATGCAGCCATGAGTGCCTAGATCGTGAGTCTACCTATTAGGGTTAGGCCTACTGCAGCCAACCCTGTATAGGCCTAGGCCTACATCTTTTGCATAACGGTCAAAAGAATATTCAATGAAGAATTGTGAAAATATAGATATAGTTTTTGCGGGTGTATGTACCTGCTCACCATCGCTTGCACTGATGTTGCCTCCTCCATAGCCTCAGGATTTGTGATAACAATGCCGTAAAGACAACGACGAAAGGAATGGCCGGATCGACCCCGGCAGAGAAGGAACCAAACTAGATCACGACAGCAACGACAGAAATTCGTCTGCATGAACATGACATGCATGATGAACGAACATGATCAACATGCATTGACATGATCAAAGACTCAAATTAAACCAAAGTTTCTCACTCTTTGTGTGATTATTTTTTACCACCTTCATGATAGACCTACTCATGAATTCATCAGCTAGGCCTAGCATCTGAGAACGCCAATCATGTCATTGTCGGTCAGGCCTGCTACCAATGGCCAAAGATGCAGCATAGGGCCTAGGCCTATATGCAATCCAACATGTCCAATGGCCCACACTGGCCACAGCACGTGCATGACATGCCCAATGCCGAATGGGGTAATAATGCATGCATGCACGGATGGCATGGGAGTGGGACTGACCATCAAAGATCAGTGTGCATGTCATGACCATGCTGACCATCCGTGCTGATACGCCATGATCTCATCCCTGAGCTAGGCCTAGGCCTAGCCTAGCCAGCCTACTACATTTATTACGGTACATAGGCCTAGGCCTAGGCCTAGGCCTAGGCTAATAGGCCTACATGGGCCTAGGGGTAGGCCTAGGCACGTAGGCCAAGGCCTAGGGCTAGGCTATCTAGGCCTATGGCATGCCTAAACAGCTAAACATCAATAGGCCTACGGCATCATCGCATCATCGATAGCTACTCAGAGTCAGGAGGGGTTCGATTCTTGGAACAGACACACAGTTCGCCATCATCATCATCATGTTTTTCTCTTTCATGAGAGGGTCCGTTTCATGGTTTGTTTTTCAGGAAATAGCGCCTAGTTCGTTCAGTCAGACAATCTCTTTAATAAAACGACAAAATGGTGGAGGGAGGAGGAATGAAGTGTGTCAAATGCCTGCTTTTTACTTTCAATGCTATTATCTGGGTACGTATCACGAGGTCGGAATGTCTCGTACGTGGTCTCGTAGTACCAATCAAGGATAGGTCCTTGCCTTCCTTCACTCTATGTAACGCCTATTTCTGCCTCAAAGTAATGCTAGCACCAGTTGCTCCTGTTTGCACAGCAAAGGACCCTGGTGGCACATGGAAGCAATGTCCACTGACCTACGTCATCTACGATTGTCACTTCCCTCAGCTTGCAGGTGGAGCCATCCTTGGATTGGGCATATGGATAAGGGTGGATAAGAATACGTTCGACCCGCTGCTGGGCAGTGCCATTTACCAGATAGCCGGGTATGCCATGATAGGAGTTGGAGGTCTCGTCTTTATCATGGGATTTTTTGGATGCTGTGGAGCTATCAAGGAAAGCAAGTGCATGCTGGGGACAGTGAGTGCATACATGTATTTTTTGGCAGATTAAACCTCAAAAGTCGTTGGTACTATCCGAAAGTACCTGGCGTCCTGTTGAGCTTGTCCACTACAAGTACAAAATGTACATCGTAAAACACCTTTGATGAGGATTTTTATACGAATGATGGTTTAGAGGTGATGCACCCTACAAGTTTCTGCACGGGGCCAACACTGACAGTTGCACCCAAATTACTCGCTTAGTCCAATTTCTCTTCCAGTACTTCGCGATGCTGTTGGTGTTGTTCTGTTTGGAGATCGCGGCCAGTGTCCTTGCCTATTTCTACTACGACAAGGTAATTTAAGGGACAAATATGGCGACAGGTTTGGCCTGGTGGTTTGAAGCAGGTGATAGTATTTCGGTTCATACTACTGGTAATACGGAGAAAGACGAAGACAATCATCGGAACACAGGCATCTACCGTCACCACTCTTTTTTTGAAAGGTGACTGTGCAGCTTCGAGGAAGATCGAATCTGGCTAAAAAACTGATGGCACGTTCTCACTGTATCGTTGGCTTGTAGTATCTTTTTTTATGATTTTCCACCAAGAAATTCTTTTTATTTCCATTCGAATTTTTGTGCAGGACTGGCATTTTGTTCTTCCAGGTACGAGAATTTGTCGGTGCCCAGATGAACATGACCATGACTGAACAGTACGGCCTAAAGGAATACAAGGCGGTGACAACTGCAATCGACACAATGCAACAACAGGTGAGTATTTGGCGATTGTGGAACCGTTGATTGATGGGTGGTTGAGGGATCCGACTGGACTCTCGAAGTCTCAAGAATAATGGTGTCATTCCATTGATTTGAAAGGATGTCCTTCTGTGTGGAAACGATCATGCCTGTCACACTGTGTAATCAGTCAAAGAATGGCATCGTCTCTTTTAGCTTGACTGCTGCGGACACACTAATTACCAAGACTGGCAGAACACGAAGTACTACAGTTCGCCCTCCGCCGATCTGTCTGTGAACAACACCCACACAGCCGTGCCAAAGTCTTGCTGCAGGGACCAGTTAATCGCAGGGTGTAATGCAGGTGCACCGGGGCTTCCAAATGACCCAAGCAAGATATTTGGAGACACTGAAGACGTGAGTACGAGAACCTTTAATAGCAGTGGAAAAGTATATTCTCAACGAGACTGCTATAAGGTGTATGGAGAGAATGCAAAGTACATTGTACAGTATCAAATGAAAGTAGCTGAACGCTCCGACACGATCCAACAAGACCTTGACATCCTTTGATTTCAGCACAACGACCGTCTGGAGTCCTAATGCCATGGGTAACAGTTGTTTCTAGCTTTTTCTTTGAACGAAATGCTCAAGTGTTCAGCCTCGTATCTTTTAGGGATGTCTACTGGCTCTTGAGCAGTGGATCAAAGCGAATATCCTGATCATTGGCGGAGTGCTCCTTGGTATCGGTGTCGCCCAGGTAGGTACTTTGGTTTTCCATCTTCAGTTTTAGTCGTGGGTTGACCAAGGGCAAATGTGTGAAAGGAACAGTCCGAGAGCAATGTGGCTTGTTGTATTTGACGTGTCCGACAGCACTCAACAAAGTTAGTCCACAGCTGTGAAGGTTGATTGCAAACATTTGTCGTTCTCTGCATTGTGTTTCCCCAGACCCTGTCTATCCATATTCCTCTGACAGGCGTGTCCGTTTTCACTTTCAGCTCATCGGTATGGTGTTCTCTTGTTGCCTTCGCAAAGCTATAGGTGATGATAGAGTCAGGCCGGCATATTAAGCGCAAAGATCATCCTCGCAAGTCCGTCATCAGAATCAATCGGTTTAGCATTTGTTTTCTGTAGAAAATTTACGAAGTTATTCAGTTGCTTTTTATCATCAGCATGTTTGATACAAGCTTAAAACGCCTCAAATGTACGCTAGTCATGTTCTTCGAGATGTTCATCTGCTCTTTGTACACAATGCAATGGAAGAGCCTGAACCAGCAACTTAGTTGAGGGGAGTCATCTGTTACCGAGATACCGTATGTTACTCGTATGCTATATCAGTCAGATCGATGGGCACCACTATGATAAGGAAGAGACGATGTGTTGTCATACGTTCGGCGAATCAACATGCAATCCCTCGCACCTTCGCCAGGATAGTGCTAAAACGACGCTTCTTTGGAGTTCCTGCCCAGTTTTCATGTTCACTTGTTGGTAAATTATTAAAATTTGTTCTTGATTGTCCAATCGATCGTTGTTATTTCTTGCTCCCTTCCCTTCAGTCGGGGCATTACCAACATTCAAATGAATCCGTGGCCTCCCATAAAGCAGGGTTTGGCGTCGCTCCACTACAATCGCCTGCACAAAAAAACATTGCTGGGGGATGCAGTCGCCTTCACCTGTGCACTGCCAACTTTTGATGATGACTACCAACGGCCGAAATTCAGAGATGTTGTTCAGACGTCCGGCAGACATCTTGGAATGAATGCATGAGTACGCCAAATTTTGACCATGATCATGTTACCCCTAAAACCAAGGCTTGCCCTGGAATATTTCCATTTCACATTTGTCATTTGTTCTTCTGGTACATTCACCCACCTGCGCACATGGTCTGTGGACCATTTCATTTTACATAAAGTTACACAATAATAATATTTACAGTAGTTTAATTTCATGAACGATTTTTTGCACATGACAATAATAGGTAGGCCTAGGTATTCAAGTAGAGAACAGAAGCAATAGGCTACACATGTACATTGTATCATGCAGCTGCTTCGCCATGCCAGCAGTTACGTCAACGTCAGTATGTCCTGTATTTGCAAGTAGGAGCTAAAAGTGCTGTGTAGCTCATCCGAATAATATCACAGATGATTAAATTTTGCACGAATTCCCTTTCTGCTCATCAACGCAGATTCAGCACATCAGCTCTGTCCAGAACGAAGTCCAGTCGCAATTCGCTCCCTGGTCTGAAGAGAGTTCCCAAATGCGTGTACGTGTAGCACCGAATTCGATCCATCATTCATTGCTTTTGTCAATTCATAGAAGCCTGTCCCGTCCCGTCAATGTCTGAAAATGTAAGTATTTGCAAAAATAGATAAAGACCATGGTCTTTATCTATTTTTGGTATTTGCAATGAACACCTAACGTACAGATAACTCATGGTGGCGTGGCCAAGGGTTTAAACACCATGATTCAAAGCGGAGCCTCACCTCCTCTTGAGCGAGAATCCCCGTTTGATCTTTTTCCACACAGACTGACTCTTCTTGCCGGTGTCGCGGGAGGCGGACCCCACCGAGGAGCCTGATCGGCTGTCGGCCGAGGAGTGTGCTTTACTTGTGGTGCTTGTGGATTTTGTTTTGTCGGCCACCTTCCAGTGCGGAGACCACTCGTCGGTAGCAGCATCGTAGTAGTATTTTGGGGTAGCGGAGCTATTGTCGAGCTGTGGATCCCACCATGACTGTGCGACATAACGCTGAAGAGAAGAGACAAAATAATTTTACATCGGCGTATCACACGTCCAAAATGTGGCACTATACCATGTGCACCCTCCATTCGACGACAATGCTGCGCACTCTAGCATCACAAGATGGGTATCTACCTTCGGTTCGTTTGGTCTTTCTTTTTCTTTCTCCTCCTTTGGCTGTTCCAGCTGTTTGTACATATCCACGGCTTCCTCCGTCATACGGCCTTCATGCTCAACTTCTTCACGATGGGCTTGCAGCTGCTCAGGGCTTGATTCTTTGTAACATACTGAAAAGAAAGAACGTACCAGTGACCAACCCAACGGTATCATTCATCGTGGTCGCAGTGTCCAAATGTCCACCAAACGAGAGAAGAGAATGAGTCAGTTTAGGCCCTTGCATGTAAGATGGTCACGCGGAGTCTACTCCTTGTGGTTTCACCAAATCGAACCTGCGTCTACAAAATGAAGTGAACAACGGCTGACTGAATCACACTAACCTGCCAAAAACATGTCTGTGATTAGGTCGAAATGTTTCAATGTCAGACGAACCCCACCCGTCCTCTCGGCAAGTTCTTCGTAGAAAGGTGTCGACCGTGAATTGTCTAAGGCTTGGACTCCATAAACCTTAAAGAAACAATGAGAAATTCTCTTATTTTTCAGTAGTTCTTGCTGTGTACAATGCATTTTACGTGCGAACGAAGACCCCGTAGACTGGTGGTATACCATCATGAGTGGAAGACCTAAAACGGACCGTCGAAGTGGTCAGCACGGTTGTGTGACATTCTGGACCCGACATTGACCGCCCGAAAATCAGTTGTCAGAGCTTATTCTGGAGCCAGCTATGCTAACTTTGATTTTATGACTTCACACACTATTTGGGTATACCTACTTTGACTCCCATGCCTCCCAGAATATCCAGCTCCTCGTGCCAATTTGTATTCTGGTCCGTATATGACGGTGCGTGAGGTATTTCGTCTCCGATGACGACCAAAGCTTTTGCCGAGTCTTCCGCCCAATCCAACTGTTGAGCCTTGTGTAGGACCCATTCGTACGCCTACAAATTATAGAATTATGCAACTTTATTGGAGGCCTACGTTCATACAATCATCAGGAAGGGTCCTTCTCCACCTTTATAAATAAAAGTTAATGTTATCATGTACTCCAACAGACAACTGCTGCACCCAACACATAAAACATCAGCTGGTGATCGCTACCTACCTCGGGTGCGTCCCCTCCTCCTGTTTCTGGGACGTCGTTGACGAAAGTCACCAACTGCTGAACATCAGTAGTAAGATCTTGCATTTTGATGACGTATTTGTTGTAATCACAATAGTCTCCCATAGCCATGATTCCAATGCGGATGTTTGGAATATCACGGAGAAGTCTGCGTACGGATTCGTCCAGTTTGGTTCGGACCTGGAGGGGTAAGCGTTAAGAATGTTACCAAAGGAAATGGTAGATTGCTGTCGTGCGCTGTGTACCTCAAACAGAAGTCGTGACGATTCACCCTGCGAGGTCGTTATACCCACATCGTTACAAGGTTGACAATATCCCCTGAATGAGAGATGGACTAACTTGACCTCATGTCACAGAAATTCATTGGTCTGCCTACCTTGGTGAGACAGGGATACATGCTCCCCGTTGTGTCGAATGAGAAAACAACTTCTATATTCCGCCCGTCGGTTTGGAATGTGGACATCAACTCCTGAAACATGACAAGGACATTTTTCATCAGTGATAAAGAGACATGCTTACCACGGATCATCAAATCCAGAATTTCAGTCATCTAGCAGTATGTTCAGATCCTTGCAACTCAAGATAGCCACAATGAAGAAAGCGAAATGACTCGTATAGTACCACGCTGGGCACAGCAAGAAATCCAAAAGAGAAGAGGGGCGTGGTAACTCGAACGAGCTGGGAGGTCTAACGGGACAGCTTTTCATGCACGTACATGTATGTACACGTACATGTACCGGTACATTGTCTGTTTCAGAATCGGATCCCTACCTCTCTCTGTTCGTCTGTGCATTCGTCATCCTCTTCATTGTTTTCACCCTTTTTGGTTGATTCTTCGGATTCAGGCACTCCTTCGGGTCGAGAATTGAGTTCCACCACTGATCCATCGGTAACCTTCAGATCCGCCAAGGTCATACCACACTCGGTCAGCGTAACCCCATCATGCTGCAATTGAGAGCGGACACTTGATTAGACAATCAGGAGATAAATTTTTGATATCGGGTCACCCACCGATATGCATTATAGCGGAACAATAACGTAACTGGTTGACATATATACATGTAACAATTCTGAGTTTCGAGCCCCAGGAGCAATCATCGCTGTAATATATCGGATTGGAATGCCCTGAGGAATGGTTTCAAAGCACTCCCGAGTGGTGTAAAACAGGAGCGACGCCTACCTTAAGAATCTGTCTTGACGGCAGCGTTCCTTCCTTCGCCTTGATGCTTTCCTTCAGGTTGGCCACTGAAGCCACATTATCAAGCGACAGGGAGAATGACTCATCCCCTTTCGTTACAGTGATGTTGATCTTCTTCAGGGCGATAATCTGAAACAATCCAATGATATTATCAGTTTAGGTGTGACAGGAATGCTGGTCCTAGGAATGAAAGTATGAGTTACATGTACGATGATCTGCAATTCTGCAACGTCATTTTTGAGTGGCCATCCCGTTACTATAACCACATATTCTAATCCATCGAAAAATAAAACCGGAGCTAGATTCCCGTCACACCGGGGCTCCAGTCCCACTGACGAGGGAAAAAAATCGGTATCTTGCATCACTAACAAAAGCGCACGACCAAGTTGGACTAATGAAATCAAATGGTTCTTACCTCTGCCTTCAGAATTGTCTCCTTGCAGATCCCCAAATATCCAATCGTTTGATTTTTCTTCAGAACCTTTCCAGTGTATTTTATCTTGACCTGCCCCTCACGAACCCCCTCCTCGTCTGCGACACGTCGGTAAATCTCACGGACTTGGTGACTTGGCAAAAGATCCAGTTGTGTCACCCTCCCTGTCGGAAGCTTCACATAAACGTCGGCAAAATTTGAAGCCATTTTTGCGGACGGTGGTTTCTTTTCCGGGTTCTCAATTTCGACTGATGAACAGCCATGTGTCAGAGATGTTATTATAATGCCAGAGCGGCTATTTTTAGAAATCCTGAGCGGGGCGTTCAGCCAATCCCGTAAGGTCTATTTTTAGTAGTCAGGCGGCGGGGTACAGTGCGTTGAAATACGATGTGGGACAGAAATTGAACAGCATATTGGCCAGCATGGAGCCGCAGTAACCGTTGAAATTGCGATCCCCGTAGAAGTATATTACATGAAACATTGACATAATACCACGAGTTGACATGCTCTTGCCCAGAATCTCAAGTCAAACAGCATCGCCATTCACGATGACGTCAGAAGATTGCCACTCCTGACACATTGGAATGACGTCATTTTCATCGTCCGCTGTTTGGCTGACACACAATAAAGGTTTTCCATGAGACAATGTCCGCATAATTTCATGTCTATTAACCTTATTTGGTATCTGCCTAGTTAGTTTATGTCAAATTATCGATAACCGCAGGATTGTTCCTGGTCATCAATAACAAATCGTGCGTAGGCCTATTGGCTCATTTTCCGGGGCATGATTAAACATGTTGAATGGTTACATTTTTTAGGTGTGATCAGAAATGTGACACACACTGGGTGATTTTTATGTCGTCAAGTCACTGCAGCCGTTCTCACTGGAGTAGTGGGCCCAGTCTCACCAAGGTTTTCCGACCATCACGTCGAACTGTGCAGTGTCATTCCCTGCTCATAGATGGCATCAGTGCTGGCTACGAAGGCAATCATAATCCAACCGACGACAAAATTATTCTCTGCTTCGGCCACATGGTGGGGCATTGGTAACTAACGGCGGGTCACGCACGAAAATGCGTTTCCTTTTCACACTAACGAAGTGGATAGGCCTAGTGGGGTCCGGTATATGGTAAAGAAGCTGTGCGTAAAAATTATCCTATGCCGAAGATTGGCCGATTGTGGGCCGGGGCTCCGCCAAATGACGTACATGTACATGTACATGTACATGTAAAGACAGTGGGTTCTTCATTAGAGAGTTTTCGCAAAGCCCCCGAAACGCCGACGCGAACGTCTATCCTATTGTTCGCTGTTCTCTTCGCAGCATCGAACAATGGGACTGGCGTTCGCGTTGACGTTTCGGGGGCTTTGCGAAAACTCCCTATTAATAGAGAATTTTCGCAAAGTCCCCGAAACGCCAACGCGTACGTCTATCCTATTGTTCTGTGCTCTCTTCATGGAATCGGACAATGGCCTGGCGTTCGCGTTGGCGTTTCGGGGGCTTTGCGAAAACTCCCTATTGAGGTGCCACCCGTAAATAACACGGAAAAAACGTACGATGGGTTGTTTCATTGAGTGAAGTGCCACCAGTGATGACGTAGGACAATGGGTTGCTTCATTATATTAAATGAGGTGTCACCGTAAATGACGTAGACAATGGGTTGTTTCATAGAGTGATGTGCCTCCATTAAATGAACATACAACAGTTTTCATGTAATTGTAATTACCTAGTATTACAAACATGCATTTTTTAATACACGGCCTCTTTCGAAATCCTTTGTAATAATTATTTTCCAATATTACAATATTAAAGAAATAATTCCCATCAATTCTCCTGCCGGGCATGCTGAAGCCGGCCCGAATTTTCCACAAGGCCTATAAGTAAGTGGCCACCACAACCTGGTTGTTTTTTCTAGAGCTTATGCAATGTTTACCATCCATTGGAAACCTCTCCATATACTTCAATGGTCCTTGGCATTGCACTACACTGTAAGCCCCAAACCTCAGGCATGTACGCTTCTTCTACAGATTAAATGCCTTGGTAGTACATGTAAATCTTGCCTATTCTGTGTAGGTTGGCTGATTATTCAGCAGAATATTGCTCTATTCATGAAGAGTCCCCAATCACCCCAGTAGGCTTTGTAGGCACGAATTGAATGAGCAAATATAATGATTTTCATATAGGCCTATGTCATATCAATAATTGTGTGAAAACTGAGCCGTCATTTATGCCGCTGTGAATGCCCAGGAACTATTTAACTTCTGGTTTTGGTGCCTCCTACAACATGTCAAAAACCATGGAAGAAGGGTTATGACCTGATTCAGGAATGGGCATAACGACGGGACATGCCATAATTTTTATCTTTCATCCGTAACCAAACAAAACAGAGGCGGACACGTCCTACGGGTCCGGACAATCTTTCCTTTTTTGGCCAACTCTCACAAGAACTCACAATTGGCCATATGATAATAATCCGATATCTTAAGATGTCTGGTTTTAGTCCACAATCTCTAACTGACTTGGCGGATTTTTATTCGGACAGTATTTTGCCGTGGGCCTGTTATTCTAGGGCTACCAAATTCATGTGATCATTCAACATAAACATCACGCTAGTAGGCCTACTGAATTGATATCGGTGTCTTTTATTGGAGATTATCACACTCCGTCTGCACACACACAGCGACATCGGACAACCATCGCTTCGGGACTTCATGTCATCAGGGGCGTAGCTAGCTTTTTTGGCCTGGGGGGGCAAAAGGTCCTCTGGGGGGGCAAAAGACCATATTTTGCTAATTTTCGGTCAAAATGTGCATGAAAAACACATTTTTCCGGACCACCTGGGGGGGGGGGCATTAGCCCCCCCTGCCCCCCTCTAGCTACGCCTCTGGTCATTTTAATGAGTAGTTAACGACAACTATCGGTGTTATGCACGTCATGATGACTTTTGAGTTCAATCCATTCAAACGGTGTAAAGTGAAAATATCGATCATTATGAGGAAGTGAGATTTGGTTGCTATGAAAAATTCATAACGGTATAGAACAAAAGCAGTGCAGCGACGCGGGCAAAAGACCAAACTTGTGACCCGGATTGTACTTTCATTTTTTGCTTCCACTTAAAATAATAATACATTGTAATAATAATAAAAAAATAATAATTCTGGATCCCCAGTTAGTTCCACCACAATGCCTTTCCTTCGATCGCCTTACTTCCAAGCTTTATACTGGCAACGCTAGGCCTAACATTTTTCCCGCACAATTTTCTAATTTCAAACTCATATAATACTACATTCGAAGCTTAAAATCTTAAGATAATATACAACCTAATCTCTCGAGATAATATTTCCTGAACCCAGGTAAATATAAGGCCTATCCACTAGCGATTACTTGCCGGAAATCTAAGCCTAAATAAATTGCGCCTATTTTCAAAAGTACAGGCTGGCCAGCTATAACCATTGTTAGTAGAACCATGGCGGGGTTGCCAACCGTAGCTATGGACGCAACACATCGCTCTTTTGTTTGAATTGTAGATTTAAACACTTGCGCATGAGATCGATATTATACAGTTGGCAAAAGGAAATGAAGATATTTGGTCTGTATCAGCCGTTCTCATGCATGGTCTAATGCTGGCTGCCATTTACCTTTTATCTGCAATATTTTAGTTGCCATGGGACAGACATGACAGATGTATTTACTATTGGGGAGGAAAAAGTACACATGGCATTACGGCACAAGGTCCCAGAAAGGTCTTCCATTCACTAGACTTACCTGCAGGGGAAGACAAGCTGATGAGCATCCATTCGGATGTCCATCCGCCCCCCCCCCCCAATGAACATCACAAATAGGTAGGCCTGTAGGACGAAAGATCAGAGTCGTAACTAGCATAGGGACGGGTGTTGCCCCCTCCCCCAAAAGCTAGCTTCGATCCGTTTTTCTCAATACCCGGATGATGAGATATCTTATCAAAAGCTTCCTGTGGTCAATAAATTGACCCTCATTTCCACAGCAAGTCAGCGACTGGCTTTTGAACAGTGGCTCATTGGAGATCGATTTCTTACAGGTAGACAACCTGCCATCGATACCTATCCATTATCGAAAAACTGCCAGATCAGCGATACCTGCTGTGTCGACAGTCGAGAAACAGATATCCGTTACTGACTGAGCGAGTGCAAAGGAGTCTTCAGAACTCACAGCTTCTCGAACGATATCGCACCCTCCCGTGCGAAAAATGACGCCGTTAAAGGGTTCTTACGCCTTGTTAGCTATCACGACGAGGTAATCCACCTCACCCGTTGGTTCTTCACAATAGAAACTGTTGTTGACGAAGGGTTGCTAGGAGTTTGGGTTCTGAAAATATGGAACCTTTTTGAAGGGTTCTTCTACATGTAAATGTCTGGTGTGGCCAGTGGTGGACGTTGCTATCATCCCATGACAAATCGCCGAGAAGATTCCATTTACAATCTCAGTTAGGAGTCCTTTTGTCTGGCTACCACAATAGAAACGACCTGTTCAATCAGGAGTTGAAAATAATATTCAACCGCACATTATTCGGTCCAGTTCAGCTCGACTTGGTATGAATCGGAGTTCATAACAGTGTATTTCATGCACTGTTGATCAGTAGCCAAGGTGAAACCAAAGGCTTTCACGACCAACCACCGGTGAAGCTCGAATAATGTATTACCAATGCAATGCAATATAGGCCTATTATACATGCTGTGGTAGGCTGGCTTTGTGGCCTGACAAAAATACAACCTGTTGAAGGGTGACCCAATACTCACAAATTTTACACACAACATGCATACACACAATGTTCTTGCACTGTGTAAATGTACTCAAGAACTCAACTAATTCGACAAAAGGGTTCTATGGGCAGTAAGACAGGTTGACTGACAGAAAACGAGAAAGAAACTGACTTATTTATGTAGAATGTAAATTTATTCTTTACAACAAATTGATGCCGTTGTTGGCACAGGATATATGAATGCAGTAAACAGATCACAGACAATTTTCAACCGAATATTAGCCTATCAGTCCATTCACACCAAAAGCTTACTGATCATAGTGTACACTAAGTACTAGAAATGTAGGACTAATCCAGCAAGGTTGACCTGAAGTGAAAGTATCAGGCTTGGAATGGTGGCCAAGAATGAAGCAATATCTAGCGACAGAGGGTAGCCATTTTGGACGGACTTGATACGACACATTCATCTTCGTCATGAGGTCATGACTTACGATTCAAAAAGACTGACTCTGATTGGACGGATTCGATAAACATCAAGTGACGTCAGACATTAGGAACATGTAATTGTTAGCACACAATACGTTACAAATGTGGAGTGTTTCCCATCAGAACCGGAAGCTGTCTGCTCCACACAGAAATGCATGAATTTTGCAGTTTCATGCATCTGGTCAGCGGAAAACTCGTCGGACCTGATGAAAGAACATTGTTGTAGGCATATCGTGTCCTGACAGATTTACGTTGGTGCAATCGAAAACTTTGTGTTTCTTAATTTTGTTAATAAAATACCGCTACAACAATCTGTAAAACTGAACCTATGAAGTCCATGGTATGATGCTATATTTACAAACGATGTATCAAATACTAGATTATTTACAATGACAACAGAAAGAGAGCACGGTTCCTACATCAAAGAAGGACTAACATCACGTGACAGGAAATTGGTTTCTATGGTTGATCAGATAGTCTCAAGGGATTGATGACATCGATAAATAATTGAACCGTAGCGTGAGAATGTCATGTGATGCTGTACGTCATATAGAAGATGACAGTTTCCAGATCTTTTCTAGGTAGATGAACTTGGATGATATGTTGCAGATCAACTTGGCTGTCCTCACTGGCAGAAGACCTACAGAACACCGGAGTTTCTTCGTCTCGTGTCCATTGGACTCACAAGTGCTTTGGTTAATGCATTGTCTGAATGATTGATATCACGTCACGCTTTTAAGATTACAATGTCATACTAAAATACAATTACCCCTTATACTGGTTTTGGTATCATCAGGTCCGCCTTACACGCCAAGACTTCGCATACTCAGCAGTTTTGGCAAAAGTGTAAATATCTATGAGGGTATTAAAATCTAAATCATAAAACACTCTCAACCATCGCCTCTTCACGGCATCAGCAGTTGCGATCATCTCACAGTTTTTTTTTATAAAAGTTACAAAAATTTTAGCCAATTATTGTCTCTTCGGTGCTCAACAGCCCCGCAGCATGCAAAACTGACACACTTGGAGCGGAATCGCAGTCGTAAGCCACGCGACAAGATTCAACCCGAATGTCTTGATTCTTGAAGCAACGTCAACCTCTTTCAACAACCTCACACTGTGGTTGCGATCAAAGCAGTGTCTTGTCTCTGCGAGCACAAAAGTCCGCGAAAGGTCTGAGGATGTCCCAACGTAAAGAATATCGAAAACTCGCCAATGTGGTGCATCGTGATGTTGTAACTGGTCTCTGTGTGTATTCGAAAGTGTTTCCCCCGTTACCTGACGTTGGAGACATCTAAAGATCTTTCACCCACCATTTAATCCACAGGATCGACTATCAGGGGGCAGATATACTGACTGTGCCTGACTGCCATGGCCCAACCTGGGGCTTGAGGCTTGTTGATCACCACCTGTAAGATACAAGAAAGCCCAGCGTTACCAGCACAGCAAGGAACTGAGATGAGTGAGGGACAAGATGCACACCAAAAATGGTAAAAATCAGTACGCTTTCGGTGTCCGCTTGTGTCCGGAGGCGATGTGACCGGACACTCGGATATTTCAAGATGAGATGCATGGGATATGTCGCCATCAGTTCTTGGCTTCTGTCCGCTTTTGTCAGATTAGTTTAGTTCCTACAGGTAATTTGATCAAATTTGTTGATTTGTTCGTTAGGATATGTCGAGCTATACCATATAGGAATTGATTTTGGCGCAAACCATAATGATTCCTTCAAAGAAACCCTTATTGCACAAGTCATGTCTTATTGAAGGAAGCGTTTGTTCTGGCAATAGGCTTCGGAAGTACGTCGGAAAAGTGGAAGCCTGAAATCGAATGCTCCATCTTCGTAGTTAGCTTGGGGCCAGGAAGCCGTGTGGTTCATCAGTCTGTATTAACCCATTTTTAAAGATTACGATGCAACTGTTTACGTGTGTAAACAAAATGGTGTGCCTGCCGTAACTGGCGATAAACAAGCAATACATTTCGACAACAAAGAGTGCTTATATAACACTTATTGTGTTTGATAAGGTGCAAAGGGCCTGTTCTTGGTTCTGTAATAGAAATGATAATGATTATTGAATGTGGTATGTACTGTACAGTGCAGTGTTAAAATTTACCATGAATGTGAAAAGATATTAAATAAATAAAAAGATATTAAAATACTACATGTACCAAAGGCATAAAGTTACGGTGAAGCTTTTTTTGTCAAATAAATATTTGCAATTTAACAAGCTTTAGTTTGGCAGCGAACCAAGTAAGCAAAGGGATGGTCCACTGCGTTGGCAGGACACCCCAATACCATACATTTATATGGTACGTGTTAGATTCCTTTAGCGCGTAAGAGTACAACACCAGGCTATAAGGCGATTGATTAAACGGATTGATGTGAATTATTGACGCTTATAGTTCATTAATTAATAACCAACAGAACTTTGAACAGTACCGGAACTAACAACGACCGCACGTTTGGAGAGTTTCCTTAGCGAAGGTTGCTAGGTGACGGTCTAAAGCATCCTGTGGCCGTCTCAGCACGTTCAATAGGTTCTTTGTGGCGTCTCAGCTTGACGGAATTGAGTCGGTATTAGTCGTGATGAGAATTATTCATTGCTTCTACGGCTGCTTGCCGTTCATTCTTCTGGCCTACAGCGTGTGGTGATCTGTAGGTCAGTTATGAATGCTATTTCGGCATGAATTGACGGTTTTCAGCACCATCATGCCATTTTTAACATCTTTGACCAGTTGTATTTCCAGGTAAACGTTAAAACCCATTTGAACCAGTTCACAGAAATTCGTCCTTATGTCCCAATAATGACGACCCATAATGTCGGTGGGCTGTTCACATTCTTGCATGTCTAAAAGAGTTGTTTTTTTCACCGACAATAATAGGCTTACATATCTATTTAGGTTACCGCATAGTGCTCACTGACGTCTAAAGTACTTGAATGTTTGTGTACACGTACATACCTGTACATGTACATGTATGTTACGTATATGACAAAAACCATTGCATTATTGATGACTCAGTTTTTCAGCATATCAAGTGTTCTAATGGTCGGACATCCTTTCGCCACTCTCCCTCGCACCACTGGTCCACTCGATTTTTTTAAGCAATAATATTGAATTTCTTATTTGCATGACCCAGATTAGATGCATTTAATTTGTGTCTACGGTTAACTAAAATTTGGATACGTGCATTGAAAACATATTGAATTGGTTAATGTTTTTTTTTAAACATGTATTATAAGCAATTTTTATGAAGCGACATGTTTTATGTGAAACAATGAAAAGCGAAGGACTAATGTATATACATAGGTGTTAAGATCGGTCAACAAAGATCTATTCTTCTAAGTTATCAGATGTGCGTATTTGATGTTTTGGTTTTTCACCTTTATGAGTGTGCCAATCTGCTTTCCTAGTCTTCTGGGGCATCCACGATTAATGGACACACAAACTGCGAATGTCGAACAGCAAACGCCCAGGCTGGAGCGGATCGCCTATTTTTCGAAACCTGTTGGAAATGTTAGAATGTACATAGAGGATATTTCGGAACCTTTCCTTATTGCTTACCTCCCAATTCACACGTCCGGATCAATTATCAAAGGTGCAACAAACTGAGAATGTCTCACTCCAAATGCAAATCCCGGGGCCTGGGGCTTATTAATTGTAACCTGGCAACAGAACAGAAGGAAATTTGCCTTTTTAAAAGCAGAAAGGAAATTTCTAAAAGTCTAAAATGCGAATGACCTTCGGTTCAGCGGCGGGTGGGGAGGGGCGAGGGTGGTTGTGGCTAGAGGAATTTGCATGAGGTGACGTTGTAATAACCAGTGTGTTAGTCGGGATTCGCAGCGGGTTTGTCACCTCTCGCTTGGCTCATGCGGAAAGCAATGAGCTTTTTCTTGCCATCGAAAACGGGACACTTTTGCTGCTTTCCACAAAATTGCAAGCAATGAGCAAGAAATGTTGCTTCAGGCTTTAGGTTATCATCGTCACGAAGTGGATTAGCTATCCAGAATTAATTTAGTGCTCATGTGTGTTAGACAAGTTCATGACTCGTATTGATATGTAGAATGGTAAGCACGAATTCGACTCATTAGATTGTTATCAATATTTGAGTGCCCACAGTCCCTCTTTGCCTCGAACTCCACCTGTAACATGGCTGAGTTATCCCAGTCATGTTTGACCAGCTGAGCAGATGATGACGTGGATGATGAATGATGACGTAAATTCTCACCGTTCACCACAACCTGATGTTATGATCAACCATCAATCCGGCAACAAAACTTATATACCTACACTACCATGCAGTTATCTGCTTCAGTTACTAATGGGCAAATGAACTGAGAGTGGCAATTGTCACCTCTCGAAATGGAGGCAGCATTGATATTCGATGTTCACTGAATGTTTGAAAGTGTTATATTCCACACCCACTAAGTTCCAGTGTGGAAAAGTGTCATACAACATGACTTCCAGTTTCCACCCACCCATTGCCTTTTCCAGGGGACTCTCTGTCAAATACGTGAGAGGTAAGTTTTAAGGTTAAATGAAAAGAAACACATTGCTTACCCTTTCAGGGCAATGGGCTCCAGGTCCAGGTTTCTGCGTATTGTCTCCGGGCATGGCGCAGTGGCCAGATAACGTATAGGCTGGAGACTTGTTCTTATAGAGCTGAGGGGTTGTAGTACTGTATGTCCCCGGCCCAGGCGTCTGAAAATATAAAAGGAAGTGATATGTCAAAACGTATTCTTGGAACTCTATGGACTTCAGATCCTGAAAACTGCCGTGACAAACTAAAGGGAACTGTTAAAATAACTGCATGCATCAATCCGATTGTTGATGCCAAGAGGGCACCGAACAAAAGGATAGAGTTGGCGTTTCGTTGCTTTTGCGAAAACTCTATAGTAACAAGAAAGGAAGGGGATATATCTTCTTACCCGTTGTAGATCCTCGTGGAATCCACCTATCTTGCTTCTTCCTCTTAGTGTGTAGCAAGGCGCCGCCTTCTTATTACTCTGCACTGTGCGACTCATCATGCTAGGCATAGTGTAGGCATTAGCAGCTGAAAGTAGGGGAATAATCTGAGTCTACTTTTCATCATTTCTTTAAAATTTTCCAGCTATTTCCATCATTCTCTGGGGAAAAAATCATCGGACAGTATGGTTCACCGTCCGTTTGCTCTTGTTCGCGCTATGAAGTTCTGACATGTGGTGAGAAGGGAGAAGGGAGCGAGCGCTATACTAAATAACTTACCTCTTAAAATCTCAGGATGATCAGTAACAGCAAAACTGTACGGAAAATATTATCATTGAACCAGAACACTTACCCGGAGTTTTGTCCGTCCTTCGGTTGGCATTTCTAGATCCGAGGCTATATTCAGCGGCATGATAATACGCTGATTTTCCAGATTTCTCCGGGGAGTAACTTCCTGGGCCGGGGTTATTGTCGCGCTTAGCTAGTGCTGTCCTGTCCTTCAACGTGTAATGAGGGGTACCATCATACCCATGTCGGGTGATTTTGGAGTTAGGATAGTGAGCCGGTCCGGGACCACATTGATCTACGAGTTTTCCGTGTTTTGTCCCGAAAATATGGGCGGGGTTTCTAAATTTCGTACTCCTAGGGTCATGGCCGGGACGTCCGGTGAGATTTGGGAGGCTGTAAGCACCTGGTCCGGGGTTGGAACCGATTGCTGCGCAGGGGCCACGAGGAACAGTTGGTGGCCACCCGAGAGTAGCAGTCCCCGGCCCCTTGGGCCAGTGCTCTTGTTGTTGTTGTGTGGCTGTTGCCATGATTTACGTCGGTTGTCTCCTGGAAGAAGGAAATAAATTATCATGCACAAAACTGGAAGAGTACTTCTAGAGACGAACTCGATCACAATATTGGTCCGAATCGATCGTTAATAGGTTGGTTTGGAGGAGAGTGTGTTTCTCAAAAATCAGGCTCGGTTATAGCTCGACTACGTCTACAGGTGGCGTTGAAGGTTAAAACTGTCTTGTGAAGAGCCCGCTTTAACAACCTTTTGTCGATAAATGGAAGGAATCCTCACTAAACGTTGTCGCTGGCTAATAAATGAAGGTACAAAATGTGGATCTGCTAGCGATTCATTGAAAGAAAAGTAATAAAGGCCCGACTCCCCGACATTGTTAAAGTCAGACGGACATATCTGCGTTATGCCTCAGGACATTGAGATTAAGAAGGCTTGTCCCATCAATGTATACAAACATACAGGGGACTACTACTTTTGATGACCTAGAAACCAAGACATGGTTGGTGTAATCTCAACAAATCGGGCCACTAAACTAATCATTTTGACACAAATGTGCAAAATTTTCGCCGCAAAGTCTGACAAGTATCAATTCTATGTGCTAGATATACAAAAAGAGGAAAGAACTTACCTTTTCTCAAGGTTTGACTGAGGCGTATGCCCTGATCGTCTCCGGTGAAATGACTGGACTGACAGTCGCGCTAACACAGATCCGTAATGCTTCGTGTTTGTTTAGGCGTCTCTTAGTTACGGTAGTCCGCGAAACCTGCCCGAAGCTACGCTACCGATATCAGCCGACCGCGGAGTCGACGTGGACGCCACTCGATTCGTTATTTTGAATAATTGAAGACTCTTAAAACATTTCGAACTGCAAAGTGCATCAATGTTTTAAATGTAGAAAATATTCAAAATATTTTTAAAAATTACTATCGGTGTCGTTAACTGGCGTATTGCGGGTTACACTAATATTTTTGGTCACGTGATGATAGCGCCTAACGACGGGTCAACAAAAGGTTTTGGCACGACCCGTCTTCTGCCATGGTTGACATGCTCGACATGAGGTCAAACAATTTTACACGGCTCATTGAACCAAATCACATAACACAATGAAAATATTATATCATGTATGTTTGCATATGTATACACGTGGAAGCTTGGCCGAACAAGATCGCATGCCAGGCGTTTTGCCTGGACAGTCTAGTTTACTAATGCCATGGAGATATTATAAAGATATTTCCATTATACTAGTAGGCCTTACAACCAGGCCTCAACTTTGAACGAGAAAAAGGTCAATATCCCTGGTACTGGGGCCTGTTTCATAAAGTACATGTAGCTTTAAGCAGGAGGAGATTGGTTCTAATGATGTTAAACTTTATTAAAATGTGGGTGAACAACACAATGTATAATACATGTATGGTATATTTATTTATTTTAAAAACTCGTCTTGAGTGCTGACAGCCTACTTCAGGAGTAGGGGTCCTCCTAGATAAATCTCCTCCTGCTTTAAGCTAATGGTACCATTAACTTCAATGCATTTTCCATTTGGTTAAAGGTACCATTAGCTTAAAGTCACTTCATGAACCAGACCCCAGGACTTTATTTTAGTTCTAAAATTGTTCTAGAAAAGTTGTTTTTCACTTGGCAACAGCAGGACATCCACACTATTTGTTGTAGCTGAAGTGCCATGCCAGAGGTCACGGGTTCGAATCTCGCACAGTGCAGTAGGGCCTTCTGATCGCTCAATGATCAATCATGAGTTTTCCTTTATCATTCACGGCTACGCCAGAATTATAGAGAATTTTCGCAAAGCCCCCGAAACGCCAAAGCGAACGCCATGGACCTGAATATGGCCATCCGCCTACCCGCACAGGGAGCCTGTTGGCCGACTCACCGACTTTCCCGTCAACGTGCCTATGCCATCTAGAGAGCGTTACAGGAACCAATTAATCGTGGCTAACCACCTTACCAGTTTGTGTGAGACGTCTGGAAGACTTGATTTCTGGTTTTCGGTGCAAAGTAAAGCGGACCTTATTCACAAAGCTCCCGTAACTTACGGGAGTGCGCAAACTACATGTATTGTCCTTTTGCGGACAACCTATGTTCACTATCAGCCTGACAAAGGATTTGCGTACCCTTAAAGTTACGGGAGCTTTGTGAACAAGGTCCCTGTCAGGTCCCCAGAAGACCAGTTTAGGGAAACAAAGCTGGTGCTGACAAAAACGCTGATCAAAAGGGCATTATTTCCACGCGCGGCGTGAGTAGACCTAGTCTATGCCTCCTAGCAGCAGCAGGACGAAAGTATCTTCGAGACCATCTGACGCTCCCGGCTGACGCTAGACCGGGGCTCTCTCAGCATGGAAAAAATCGTACTCTTCCATCCTGCATGAGGTAATCAGCGGTTCTACGTCACCGCGTGTGCAGTGCGCCAAGAACCTCTCATAGGAGGCTCTCTCTGCCACACGGCTCTTCAACACAACAACATGAGACCCAGATTCTAGCCAACAATGCATTTACCATCAGAATGTCAAAAACGAGCGGACCACTGTAAGCATTGTCGACGGTTGACAAAGAGGCACGGCATGGCATGCACGTCCGCGTCTGGTATGTATTGCGACAGAGCGGCGTGACTCGGAGGCTGCATCCTCGGACGTCGAGTGACATCGTCAGTGTTTATTACACCACTAAACATCCATCCATCCATCCATGCATACACCCGGCCGGGCGACAGCTGGGCTGGAAGGGATAGAACTACATGTAGTACCGGTTGACGTAAATTTATACGTGGTCACACTTTTGATTCTCCGCGACGAAACTATCGTGCTTCTGGCACTCTGAGTTGAAACATACGGTGACTAGCCTCAGAGGGTGTGGTCAGAGGAAGTGTTCCGATTAAGGAGGTGACATCGGATAACAAACATTTTCCAGCCACCGAACCCGTTTTTGGTAGAGGTAAGTGGACTTTTTCGCCCTTGCAACTGTTCCACACAGCTCGTGCTTGTCAGGGTGACGCCCATCACCACCAAGTTACGGGTTCGACCCCCAGTTGTGCCACAGGCTTAGGAGAGGGTGATCGCTCCGTCCTTCGGTTTTCTCCTGACACCCAGTGATATAAAGATGAGTGGTAATGATGCCTTCTCGGTTGTCAGACATCGATTGCAAGTTGTTAGCGCCCTCACAACATGTTATGTAGACGGCTTAAGTGTAATTACCAGTCTGTACACGTTTTAATGAACTCGTATCATGCATATCTCTGTTCGGTTGGCGAGATATACACGATACTGATGCAGTGTGGAACACCAGCCGGCGAACAGCTGCATCATTCATATCAATACATGGTCGGAGATGACGACATGATGATTCAAGAGTCCTACAGACAGCTCACATGTGGATACGTGGACTTTCATGCAAATTCGCATCAGTGTTTTGACTTTCGATTTCAGAACCGTGCGATCGAATAAACAGCTGTCTGATTGTAAATGAAATCTAACTGAAAAAAACGAGCAACAAAAGCAAACATTGAAATTAAATGAACATCATTTTTACCTGATTATGAATGAACATTTTAATGAATAACCGTTACTGTGCCAACTATTTAAATCTATCCAAACATGAATTTTAAGTCTGATTCCCGCATTTACATCTGCAGGGCCGTAGCAAGTTTTTTGGGCCGGTGTAACGGTAACGTTGCACCTGGTTTGGCGGAGAGACAAAACACCTCTTGCCATCTTCTCAGCTAAAATCTGCACGAAAAACATGTTTTTCGCTGACGTCTGCCCTCCCGTCCCCTTGTCCCTATCCCGGGTCCCTATGCTACGGTCCTGCATACGGTATACATACACACGGTAAAAAAGTCCGAATTTTCGTTGCTGGTCTGAAGTGGGTATTCGCTTTGATATTCTGTTCGTGTACATTTTTGTCCAGTTCACAGGTCTGAGTAGTCTCAAGGCATTGACGGAAGAGTGTCTAGAATTTCAAGCAGTCTGGAAAGTTCGTGATATTTGGAAGTCAGATGAAAAAAGCTCATTCCTAAAAAGAAACGTTTGGACCTTTTCCAACGAAGCAGGCGTGAGAACCTCCTCGAATCAACAAATATGTCGTAAGATAAATACTCCAGTATTTGACCCAGAGAAAACGAGACAGAAACGCCCCAGTCCAAATCAGAAAAAATGAAGTCCAATTGAAGTTTCAAGTCCTTGCCTCGTGGCTGAGCAATCTGATGATGATTCATAACATGTCACGAAAATGTCCATCTAGATATCTCCAAAATCCCAAAGTCGAATCTAGTATTAGGTGCACTGTATTTCCGATTCCACCTCAAGGACCTAGTTCCGTTGTCGGCTAATAGAGGACACTGATTGATTCGATCGGAATGATGAATGGAGCACACACTCTCTCTCCCTCTCTAAGCAAGTTTCTCCTTCAAGAACCTCAGAACCCTTGGCCAGGCATCTATCTGGGCTTTGACGTGTGAATGCCTCTCCCCTCCGAAGTTCATCATCATGTTGCCTAACGATTTTTCAGGGAATACGTGATATGTGAATGCTAAGTGAGGGTTACACGGGGGCTCAAGCAAATGTCCAGTACCCTCATATTCAATATGCTCAAAGTTGGTCTTCCCCAACGCCCGCAACATTTCAGGAGCAACACGAGCGGCATGTGTCGGCATACATTGATCATCAAGTCCATTCATGAAGAGGAAAGATGCATTTGACTTCTCTAGTGGAAAGAAGTATTCCTTGTCAATTTCTTTGGGACATGCACCTTTGAGGGTCACAAGGCCATCCGACGAAACATGCGCCCCGTCTCTGTCGGGCACAACTTGCTGTTTTACAACTTGCCCTTTATGTGCCACATATTTACCAAAAATAAGAAAACAGCATCCGTTAAGGGAAACAGCAGCCTTGATCCTTGGTATGTATGCCGCCATACCTAAAGCAAAAATCGCACCATTGCAGACAGCAATTACTCCCACACCGTTCCTCTTGCAAGCCTTCTCGTGGGTGGCAAGAAATTCAGTTGCTTCTTCGAAGTAGTCCATGTCCATAAATTCCAAACTCTCCGGCAGGTCATCGTACTGGACATAGGGCAGAGCAAGGGACATAATACCCCTGGATGCAAGAAGGGCTGAACGCATTTCCACAATTCCCTTGACTAAGCCAAACATGTCAACAACAGCTGGGAACGGACCCTCGCCTTCGGGGATGAATAGGGTCCCTCGTACTCGACCGTGTCTCACAGGCACCCGCTGAACTCCCTCCGCCATGTAGGTCCGCCTCAGGGCGGTGATTGTGACTGGGTCTGGAGGTTTGCTCTCCTGGACTTCATACAAGTCATTCAAACCCAAATGACCACGGTGGACTGCAATACTGATGTTGAACGGTTTTGTGACGTCAGCCTTCATGATTCGTAGGCCAGGTCTTTGGCCTGGGGCCTGCTCCATCGCCCACAGCAACCCAACAGGTTCAACACCTTTGTAGCTTCCACTGACTGCAGGATCACGACCAGAGTCCACACACCCTCTGTCATCAGTGACATAGTGGCCTACGGCACAAAACGTCATGCCATCCTCTCGCAACTCTGAGTGTAAGGTGATCTTTTCACGGCTACCTAATCCAGAGACTTTGGTTGTGAGGGTCAGGTCATCGTTGAGGGCGTACTCGGGCGTTGCGATAAGCTTGGGTTCTCTTCTTCCACCAGTCGACAGACACCGAAAAGCGGACTTACCACGGATACCAGCTCGAAACAGCCACTGGCATGATAGGTGGCCTCGAAAGATGGCGCTTCTGAGCATGACTATGAAAGACAGCAGGCAATTTTACGGTTCTCTGCAGAGTTGGCCGAGGCTGCTTGGGTTCTTCTTATCTTGCCGTGGTGATCGGTTCCAGAGTCCACTGTGTACGATTAATCGGCTTGCCAATTGGTGCAAGGCCTTTGCCGTTTTCTTGACACTGAATAGCCAATACTACTTCAGATACCGGTGTACAAAGTAGCAAAGGTCAAGGACGTGCCGACACGACTACACTCTACTACCTTGCTCTACTACACTCTACATGCAAATGTGTGTGCCACCGTTATTCAACTTATTGATCGCGGCTGCAACACTAACAGCGCGTGACTGAAAACCTGTTGTCTGAATGTAGGTTTCCAGAGCCAGTTCAATGGGGACACCCTAATTCAAGATCCAAGATCCAAGATCCAAGACCCAATTTCAAGATCCAAGACCAAAGGTGAACTCTGATTCACTCTGATGGTATTTCGACCCCATTCTGTTTATTTGTCAACAAGCGGCACACTTTTCCAGCGTCATATATGTGTCATATATGTTTGTTACTTAATACTGCTGCGAGAGCCAAAAGCAAACTAAAAAGAATTCATGACGACACCACAAGTTTGTTTGCCAGGAGAGGACTTGGATAGCCGTCATTTGCGATTGTCAATGATTTTGATGTAGCCTTTTAACAAACAGCTCAGATTGTTTTTACTGCTATCAAGTCACGCTGGGTCACCAGGCCATTCGAGATGATTCAGGTTAAAGGTTCATTTTCTCAGACAAAATTTAACGAAAGTCACAGGAATCTTTTCATCACGACCACAGGGACTCGACGCGTATTGGTTGGGTAAAGGAATGATTTTTCTCCTAGGGGTGTCTTACGCCGGGCGGGGCAAACGCGGGGGTGCTCAAATACTACATATATATTAAATATACCTTTCCTTTACCCAACCAATACGCGTCAAGTCCCTGTGGTATCCAGGGTCTTATGTTTCTAGTAGGGTCTTAGGTTTCTAGTATCCAGGGTCTTAGGTTTCTAGTAGGGTCTTAGGTTTCTAGTATCCAGGGTCTTAGGTTTCTAGTAGGGTCTTATGTTTCTAGTATCCAGGGTCTTAGGTTTCTGGAGNCGGAATTCGGGGCGGAGGTGCTCCACAGGGAATGTATTGGGCAATCTGAGACTCTGTATGCGCGCTATGTAAAAGTCAGTTTGTAAAAGCAAAAGCGGAGCATACAGAGTCCCAGTTACTGAGACTAGTAGGCCTACCTAACCATTTTCACTGTCGACTTGAGAAGATGGGGTGGGTCTTGGGTCTTGAAATTGGGTCTTGGATCTTGGATCTCGGATCTTGGATCTTGAATTAGGGTGTCCCAGTTCAATGGTGCAATATGTCGTCCAGTTCAAATGATACAATTGTTGTTGCGATAGAGATGACACACTGAACCTTCTGAGAAAAAATGGCGCGAAGTCGCAGAACACCTGATTTGTTGGTATTGTCGGGATATGACAACAGCCTCCTCTGTGCCCTCCTCGTCCAACATCACCTGTCGCTAGCATAACTTTTGGCACACCACCGTGGACAATCTACACTTTTTTACAAGTAGGCTATGGGTGTCAACCAGTTGAAGCAGGAGAGTTCGTCTATGGCGGGTTGTCCTGGTTTTATTCCCGTGCTGCCTAAAAAATGGCTTATGCTCTCGGAGGTGCATAGGCCTAGCGACAATCTGCGCCACCCTCCGCAAACCTAAGCAGTTCAATACCATAATTTCTCGGAAAGAAGTCCCACTCATCACCCTTCCAATTCATGCGTTCTCTTGCTATATCGTGTCTTATTTTCACTGTGTTATATTCTCCCCTAGAACCCCATGGCCGACCACCACCCAAGCTTTCCTACACCATGTGCAGTTAGTTCTAACCATTCTGCCCCACTGAGTCGTGGTCATGTTGCCGTTGATTCCTTGGCTCGTTGACGAATAATCAGACAATAGGGAGGTTTCGCAAATCTAACGAAACACGAAGTACGAAATACGAAATTGGACTTCACTTCCATGACGTAATGTATTTCAGAAGATGGTTGGTACCGCAGATATCGCCTGCTGCAAGAGCGTCTTTTAGCGTATTGCGTTAAACGGTAAGACTTACGGTGTATCTTGAATTTATAAATTTCCACTTCGTATCTCCGAAGTGGAAACGAAAGATAAATTTCAAAGTTTAATATACACCATAACTCTTTCGGTTTAACGAAATAAGCTAAAACACGCTCTTGCAGCAGGCGATATTTGCGGTACCAACCATCTCCTGAAATACATTACGTCATGGAAGTGAAGTCCAACTTCGTATTTCGTACTTCGTTTTTCGTCAGATTTGCGAAACCTCCCTAATGGCATACCGGTAGTCTATGACATTCCGTTTGAATGGAGCACGAGTTCTCTACTCTCTAAGCAAGTTTCTCCCTTATGAACCTCAGGACCCTTGGCCATGCATCCATCTGGGCCTTGGCGTGCGAATGCCTCTCCCCTCCCCAGTTCATCATCACGCTGTCCAGTGTCCCGTCAGGAGGGAAGCTGTGATATGTAAATGGTAAGTGAGGGTTACACGGGGGCTCTAACAAATGTCCAGTATCCTCATATTCAATATGTTCAAAGTTGGTCTTCCCCAACGCCCGTAACATTTCGGGACCGAAACGAATAGCACGTGTCGGAACACATTGGTCATCAAGTCCATTCATGAAGAGGAAAGATGCATCTGACTTCTCTAGTGGATAGAAGTATTCCTTGTCAATTTCTGTGGGAACCGAGTCCTTGAAGTTCACGAGACCATCCGAAACTTTGAGCCGGTCAAACATTAGCGATTTTCCCTGTTTCACCACTTGTCCTCGATGTGTCATATATTTACCGTAAACAAGATAACAAAAGCCATTGATGGAAACAACAGCCTTGATGGTTGGTATGTACGCCGCCATACCTAAACCATAACTGGCCCCATTGCAGCTAGCAACTACTCCTACACCGTTCCCCTTGCAAGTCCTCTCATGGGCGGCAAGAAACTCTGTGGCCTCTTCCAGGTAGTCCATGTCAGCGAATTCCAAAGTCTTCGGCAGGTCATCGTAGTAGAAATAGGGTAAGGCAAGGGACATAATCCCCCTGGATGCAAGAAGTGCTGAACGCATTTCCACAATTTTCTTCAGAACGCCAAACATGTCAATGACAGCTGGGAACGGACCCTCGCCTTCCGGGATGAATAGGGTCCCTCGCACTCGACCGTGTCTCACAGGCACCCGCTGGACTCCCTCCGCCATATAGGTGCGTCTGACGACGGTTGTTGTGACTGGGTCTGAAGGTTTGCTCCCCTGGACTTCATACAAGTCCTTCAAATCCAAATGGCCACGGTGCACTGCAATACTGATGTTGAACGGTTTTGTGACGTCAGCCTTCACGATCCGAAGGCCAGGTCTTTGGCCTGGGGCCTGCTCCATCGCCCACAGCAACCCAACAGGTTCAACACCTTTGTAGCTTCCACTGACTGCAGGATCACGACCAGTGTCCACACATCCTCCGTCATCAGTGACATAGTGGCCTACGGCACAAAACGGCTTGTCATCCTCTCGCACCTCTGAGTGTAAGGTGATCTTTTCACGGCTACCTAATCCAGAGACTTTGGTTGTGAGGGTCAGATCATCGTTGAGGGCGTACTCGGGCGTTGCGATAAGCTTGGGTTCTCTTCTTCCACCAGTCGACAGACACCGAAAAGCGGACTTGCCACGGATACCAGCTCGAAACAGCCACTGGCATGACTGGTGGCCTCGAAAGACAGCGCTTCGGAGCATGATCGAGAGCACTTGCACAAGAGCTGGCTATACTTGTCTGTTTATGGCGTTTAGAGTCGGCCGAGGCTGTTTGGCTTCTTCCTTGTTTACTTACGTGGTCGTCCGTTCCAGTCCACTGTGGAGGCCTGTGGCTTGCCAACTGTTGCAACACGGACAAAAGTCCCAGTGCTGATTACTCACCACTGCTCACTGCAATTCAGCTACACATCTACATTCTACGTGTATTTTCATTGAGGCCATGCAGGTTATCACAGCCAATAGATAGGAATCCAGGTAAAAAAGACACTGGAAAAAAAGACACCGGAAAAAAAGACACAGTAAAAAAGACACTGGAAAAAAGACACTGGTAAAAAAGTCACCGGAAAAATAGACACTGGAAAAAAGTCAATGGAAAAAATGTCACCGGAAAAATAGACACTGGAAAAAA
>NMRB01000060.1:371041-401092 GCA_002633025.1 Notospermus geniculatus
TGAAATGGTCCATGGACCATGTGCTCACCTGGGTGAACTTACCAGAAATGACAAATGTTAAATCGAAATGTTCCAGGGTCATGTACACATCCTCGTTAGATGCACCTGATAAAAATTTGGAGACAATCCAGTTACAGGTCAGGAGTTACAGAACTTTGTTTATTATCAGACTTCGACCCTTGCCTACTGTACACCTCATTCACCATTGTTTTAGTTCGGCATCGAATATTGATAACTTATAGTCTATGCTGCACATTCTCGGTTGAAGGGCCCTTGAAGATATTGAGCCGACCTCATTGGTTTGCTGGGAGGGAGTGACGCGTGTGCCATGAGCCGACGACTGCGTGCAATGAAACCCACGCACAAACCGATATTCTCCCCGTTTTCTGCAGAAAATGTACATGTACAATCCCTTACTTCAGAAGAGTTCCACAATTTCTCCAACTTAAAATGTATCACGACTTCATTGTTTACATTCACTGTTTGTAAACATGGATTTTTACATTATGATATTTTCGACTTAGGGAACAAGCCAACCATCGAAATCGAATACTTTCGATCAAAAGAATTTCTAGTGGGGCATGCCAGCAACAAATTACTCATAAGACAAACAAAGACTAGACATAAACAAACAAAATGTAAATAAACAATGATTTTCGTGGCCCGCGAAATACCCGTGGTACATTAATTATAAAATGATGGGCATATAAAATGATATGATGGAGGCCCCCTGTTCTTATTGAAAAGAATAACAGACAATTGCCTGAGACTGAGACTCGGGGATTGCGTAATCTTTCCATCTCCCCATGTAACCAAGTGCGACATTCCGGACGAATCTCAATCGTCGGAGCAAACTGATGGCCGGCGAAAAGACACGAGGGTGAAAGGGCCGAATTATGAAATACATGTAGGCCTACATGTATGTATTGATTCCATCATCATCATCAACTGTGGGATTCAGAAATTTCCTTTGTCGAGCCACGTCACAGCTGACTGCTCCAACAATACGCGTGGTAATGTCAACAGACAACTGATGTCCCACTTACATCAAATGCTTTCGTTGATATAATATGAAACGATCAATGCGACCACCGATGTGTTTAGTGTTTACCATTCAAAGGTGCAGCATGTTGACTGGACGATATCAATTTGACATAGTTTATATGTTAGGAGCAACTGCTTCATTTATAGTTGGATTTACGAGAGCATAGCGTGGAGTGACACAATAAAAGTATTGAAACAAGTCTGAGAAATTATGACTCTGGAGTTCAAGTGCCACTGAAATAACGATTTAAATTTTGTTTTTTCAATCCCATGCCGGATTTCAAACCATTTGCATTGGTTGTTTTCTTGTTGTGTTGTTGGCCCGGTTGTTGGTTGGGGTTAGGATACTCTATAAACTTTTCGAAGGAATCAGGTTTTCCATCAAAATACATGATATTATAGCCTGGTGGTAACATCACAGGTGAGTATAGTTGGCTTGTTGTGTAATCTTTGCCTCTCGTGGCCGTACGGGGTGACGATGTTTTCCCTGCAGCTGACATGGCTGATCGAGGCGGCACAAACCATTGACCCGCCAGATGAAGCTTCAACCCGAGTCGAGGGACGCTATTACATGTATTACTCTCAATGTAGGCTACAGCATCATCTGATTAGCAGTCGGTCTCCGACTAAACTGAACGTACCTCCATTTCCATATACATAAGTATTGTTGCTTTATTATGACCTCATTTCCCCTCTAATACTGAGTCATCATGTTTTCATTTGCAATCCTCATCACGATTTCAGATGGCGCCGTGAGTCAGTTGAGTGGACGACAACTCCAGCGACATCATCGGAGGAATATAATGGTTCAAAATATGACGGCGTGTACATACCAACATGAAGTAAATGAAACCAGAGTTTCTGTAAGGAATTAGACAATGGACACTCGAAACATCGAGATCATACAAGTGCTGGTGAGAAGCCCCGCAACTTTCATCAGAACATCAATATGCAGAGGATAGGATCAGCCTTGGGGATGAAAACGTCAAGTTCTAGTGGTACTGTACCGGTAAGGATTGGTAACGGTGTCTTTTTAAAGTATTTCAATCAGGCCCAGCGCAGCATACTTGAACATTACCATGAAGGAATCAAACTGCCTTATGACATCACCTTCGGCCTGGACGGGGCACATCCTCCCCTAGACTGTGTGCGGGACTGTGTGCCTGCCTAGACATTCCCAGTACAGTGAGACATCCGAGTTGATGCATGAGCATGTATTTGACGGATAAGAAATCTCTAAAATCGTCGTTCTGCGGTGATTGATTGCGTTATTAGAGCTCAACCTGGCCATAATTCCTCCAAGCCCAGTGTTACCTGAAGTAGTCCCGGAGTGTAGTCGACAATGAGGCGTGCTCACGTCGATCAGCCGCTTGCTGTTCATTTTAATGTCACTATCTATAATATCTTCAAATCTACCCGTTGATCATAATGCCGCAGTCAGATGACAGATCAGTGCCAAAGATAAAATAGGCCTATCTGATTGGCAACAGTTAGGCCTACAAATGTATGCGAAATTTACTGGCAGATCGTAATCTAGAATGAATTAGAATTACCGGTACCTCGCCATACAGGGCGATGGACTTGATGATACCCGCATCATGATCAGCCTACTAAAATCAGCATATCGTATTCATCGCTGCTAATGTACATGCAGTACGTACATGTACAACCCGTCACAAAAGGAACCACCGTTATCTGATGGAACGTTCCAATTCATAATTAGACACGGGAAATGACCCATTTAACGTTTTGCTTCCGAGATATTGACGGCGCACCATAGAACTGTCAAGTTGGCAAACAAGGGATGCTAAAACCGCCAAAACAAGAGGCCGACAAAATAATGGATTTCGCCATAGTAAAATCGGTTGTTTTGATTTTGTTCATTCTGTGTACGATGTATTGTCCTATACGTGTAGGTACATAGGCCTATATATCACGCGATGTGACGCAACTAGCAATGCTGCATCCCCCGGTGCATCCCTTGGCCGAGTCGGTCCGATAATACCACTAAATAGGTCTACACGAAAACTGCTACGAGGTATTAAATTTCTTGAATGATGCACCTTCCCTCAATCTTACAGCACGGACGGGCGATGTCACTCTACACCGTAAGCTACTCTTTTTAGCAAAACATCGCATTTCCTTTTTGCGTGCTTCATATATCATACACTGATTTTCTAGAAATAACTCCTTTTCATTCTATGAAAGCACCTTTCGTTTTTTCAATTGGCATTTTGCTTGTCTGTTATTCCAGGCCCTACATTTTACTACTCTGGGGCTTGTTGATTCCACTTCGCCTTGTATTCGACAGTCAGCATGTCTCTCACTCGCCACTTTCTAACAAATATACATGTACAAAGTTGTAACGCCTATTTTCCCATCACAAATTGCGGTTTGCTGTTAGCATCGCCGCAGACTGTCCTGCCCCAAAGTAATGTACATGTATAGCTATATCCTTTCTGTTTTGTCAACATCCTCGTACCGTTGCATTACAATAGACAGTCATGAAAGTGTTTGAGACGGATGTCAGCCAAAATAGATAAGGTCACTTATCTATATTTGATGTCAGATATTATCAGGAAACAGGACCAGTACCCGTAGATTGACTGCCGAGAGCAGACGACGAGGATGTCCTACAATCTGGTAAGCGATATTGTTGGAAAATCCTCAAGACTCAAGCTTTAATAGCTTTCCGTCATTCCTTCATCCGTCATATCCTGGGGTAAATTTGATGATTATATCACCGTATATCAGTTTTCGTGTCACCTAATCAGCTTTCAGTGTCTGCCAGCAACCAATCCTGCAATGGTGGCGTTGCAGGGTGCGAAATAATCCAAGACGCTTTCCTCCGATACCCACACCTTTACAGGTTTGCTTTGGTTTCCATGTTCATTCATGACAAGTGCTCCTCAAAAATTAAGTGTGAGAACTACAGTCGTTGCCGCAGCCCGTCAAATGCGGACATTCCGTGCTCTACTGGACAAATGGCGACATGCATGAGTCCATGCTTTGTGTCCCCAATTAATCGGAACGGAATAGGCATGGTTACCAATCACATTCTCATTAACCTTGTCTTTTTGACGGTTACCAACTGGAGACGCCGCAAATTGCAGGTAGGTCCACACCTAGCTGACGTGAATGAACAAAAACTGGAGGTTCCAGCTTTGCAAAAAGACACCACGCCACGGTGGTGGTCAAGAGAAATAATGGATTTGAAAGTGCCTATGGTCGTTTGCATTTCTCTTGACCACCACCGTGGCGTGGTGGTCATTTTTCAAAGCTGGAATCTCCAGTTTTTGTTCGTTCACGTTTTTCACACTGAATCCACGGTTGGGCACCATACCAAACCACAGGACACTGACCGAAGTTGAACCTACACGTTTATGTAACTGCTGAGTTCCATGAATAGTCTCCTCTTACGATTTTGTCCATAAACAAGCTGAAAAAATATCTGCGTAAGATTAGGCTTGATGTATAAATTAAATTGGAACGACAGGGCGATGGGCGATTAATTTGTGGAGAATTCATTCAAGGTAAATGTTCGTTCACCACCGATCTATATTGGTATGTTCAGGGCGCTCGTCCTGTTTACACCAAAATGCCAACATTCTGTTCACAGAGCTGTACTTTCTACGTAGTACGTCACTTTCAAACTTTCCGAAGGATAAAATCTAGCATTCTGACGTGTGAACGATCCACTTCGTACTCGAAAGCGATCATCAAGTCCTCGAAAATGGATTTTTATATTAAAAAAGTTCGAAGCCATGACTACTTTTGGCCGTATCTTCAAACGGTAGGTTTTCATTGTTTTTGAGGCTGTACGGTACTTCACACACTCATTCCTGCCATTGTTTCCAACCTGAAGTTCTGCAGGTGATAGGTATCAATACATGAAGATTCCTGTGTATGTATATGTAGTAACTCTCGACCAGGCTTGACGAACGGGTCGGTCTACACAATCCAGAACTCAATGGCGAAGTTCCGGAAGGAACGAGTTGATGATGCTGTTATCGACCTAACACAAGCCAATCTGTGCCTGTCACATCGACATGCTTTGGCCAACCGTCAAATCATCAGCGTCTCCTTCCTCGCCAACCATTCTTTTACTTCACAGTTTCATGAAAATTGCATGATTGTGAGCTTTTAGTCTCTATGTTTGTAGGAAAACACTTTATCGTGATAAGGGTGGGCGTCTCTTTCTGCTCTGGAGAGCACTCTAGCCGAGCGGAACAATTTTCAAGGAGTTGACTCAAACAAAGTACTAAAAACAAGACCTCCTTGATGTCAACAAATAATGCCCCAATTTAATGTATTCGTAAATGCCTATGTCCGTTCTAGGATTTTCACAGGGAAACTGGATGGGTACCGCACATTGGACACGACTAATCAACTATAGATATGTCCATTTCCCTGTGAAAATCGCAAAACACGCTCCCGTGAAACACAGCAGATGGACAGGCCTTTGACAGTGTTTCACGAAACGGGATGGAGCTTGAGCTTGCTGACATGATTTCAAGTTGTTATCGAAGTCCTTTATTGATCGAAGTCGCGCCAGATATACGGTAGACCGACCTTTGCCTTGATCGACATAGATGTAGGCCTACCGGTACTCAAAAGAGGAGATAAGATATAAGAGCCTTCTGTTATCTACAACACTGTAAATGACGGGAAAATAATGTCACAAAGATGACACTTGTGAAGACAAGCCAAGATAGATTTGAATGCCAACTACTCCGGCCTGTGTTGAACAAGCAACCAACTTGTACCAGCAAGTGTATTCATGAATGTCTGAATACAATCGACGTTGTCTTTGATAGTATCTGCTGGCAATGACCTCAAAAATTAAGAATGCTCTTTAGACTGGTCACCAGTGGGGTCTTATTCCGTGCACAAAAGAGCAAAGCTACAGACCAATAATTTCGATTCGCATGTCAGTAAACACATTGATGGATCGACCTGAAAGACACAACAGCATATACGAGAAGGTCGAAATTTCTGTTCACCTATGTGTTACTTTTTCTGCTTTTCTCAAGACGTAACGTTACGCGTATACATGTAGCAAAGAAACTGTTCGTCGTCATGGTATGCGACGGACCTGTGCTATTTCTTTGTGTCGCGTGATTTGCTGGGTTTCATATTGCGGTTTTATTTAATTACTAAAACACGGTCACTAGAACACTGACATGTTTTGAATTGATGTCCAAGAGGCAGCTTCCACAATGCAATGAGGTTTTCAGATTGCGGATGGAAGCAAGCACTCGAGGTTGAGGTCAGGTCCGGATAGTGTGACTGATTATTTTATTGTTGCCAAAACACAAAAGTGCAGAACAGGGAAAGAAGTCGACGTCGTCTATGAGCATGCAGATAAACAGAGTTCGCGTGCAGAGTCCGAACGACAGCGTGGGCATACCCCTGGCCTTGACCATCTAGCCGCTCGATGAAGGTCAGGACTGTCTTACTGATTATATAATTCTGGTTTGCGAGTGCAAACAACTCCGAGTCCCAATGACGCCCCCCCCCCCAAAGCTGCCAGTTGACTCGTGCATCGAAGGGTGCCGGTAACAGCTCCATCTCCAGGGACTATGTACTAGTTTTGCTTTCAGATATCAGAGGAAGATACCACCGAATCTCCTGTGTCACCCTCACCAAGACTGGTCCGTCACGAGTCACTGGACACTGGCACTCCAAAGCAGAATGGAAGCGTTGCCTCATCACTACACGTCAAGTTTACGGTGGGCGCGTCTGATGATGAGGATGACGAACCTCATTACAGGCGTCCACGGAGTCGCAAGAACTCGAGCTTTGGGTGAGTTATGCGTGTACTATGTGTCAGGTTGCAGGCATTTGTGTCATTCGCAGCTGGCTATGTCATGTATGTCAGCATAAGCATGGACAGCTGTTAGGGACATGCACAGGAAACTGAAGGAATTGCAGATTGGTGGACGAAATGTAGACCGGTTCGATCCATCACGAAACGTCTATTTCATTCTGATACCGTACCGCATGAAAAACTCTTTCGACCCATGTTTCAACAGCTGAAGAGTGGTAGGGAGAGCCCGGGAGGGAGAGGGTGTAAGCGATATACCTGGCCCTTATATGTATATATACCCGGGATGTATATTTGTGCATATCTGGAAGGCACCACGTGCTGAAGCTACTACATGTATAACAGCTCATCATGCTTTAATATTTCGTAGTTTGGCATAAACCTTTAAATTTTTGTTCTCCTTTCAGCATCTTGGATCTGAATGAAGATTGGATCACACGGAACCACTTCCTCGAGAAACTCGAGGCTGACTCCCTTCAGAGTGATGTCATCCAAGCCAAGCTAGCCGAGATCGCCGAGGACACCGTCAAAGAAAAAGAGACGTAAGGTCATGTAACTTAGCCGAGGTCTGGTTCTCCGATTTCTGGGAGCGAAGATCTTTGCCTAAATTGGTTCTATGGTTGGCCCTGGTGTGTTTGTTGGTAACTTTCTGACCGCCAGACTTGCTTGAAACAACGTGACAACCCTCCAACGCCCGTGTTCCACCACAGTTTTACTCAACACTAGTCCCACTCCACAATCCAATCATTGTTTCCCTTCGTTCCATCTGCAGATGTCGACGAAAGCTTGCAAAGCACATGACCACCACTGCCTTCACTATCTTCATCCTCGTCATCGCCCTGCTGGACGCCACCGTCACCATTACTGCTGTTATTCTTCAGATTCATTCCGAACATGGTGAGAGTCTCAATTACTTTCGGCAGACGACGACAGGTTGTGCTCAGAAAATGGCAAAAACTGCTTTTTGTCCGAAAGGAAGATTTAATGAGATGAAAGTGTTTCAGTCGATTGAACAGATGCAGTTGTAGTTAAGATGACGTTCATCTGTATACACGACGCAACGACTGGCAGAAATCTGAAGATGTTTTGGCCTCTCCTCAGTATGCAATGTAAACTAGCATTTTAAATGTGGTTATCAAATTTCAGATGAAATCATTGTCAGACGTGAACAGCACAAGAAGTTTTCCAAGTTCACCAAACTCGCCTATGGGAATAAAGTGGACTTGGACAATGTACTCAGCGGCAAGGAAATGATCGACCGAGTTGAAAAATATCTAAATAAAACCCAGAATGCCACCGCGTCGGCAGCTAACGCTACAAAAAATATCCATAAACGAGATGTAAGCGAAGAACAACAGTATTATAAAACAATTGAGATCTCAAGAAGAGGTCACGACAGTCGACAAGGTCGTTCAGCAAAAGGTCAAGGTCGGCGTAAGAGGCGGTCGGAAACGGCAGATGATAAGCATCGTGGAGAACGGGCATTGGTTCGGCGAAAGAGGGCGGCAGCTACGGCAGCAGACGGGACACCTCTGTTCGAATCGAAGACAGCTCTGACGCTAGCCAATGTTGCGCATAATCTTCACTACTGCAGTATCGCTCTGCTGTCAATTCTTTTGATCGAGGTACGGCCTTGCCATCTCTCAGAAAGGTTCAGGAGCTGGCCAGTTTATTTGTCACGTGTTTAAAATTTGTCCGAGCTGGTACTGATTCCGGGGGGGGGGNTACATGATGTATGGTACGTCCTAGGGAGTTGGGAGTAACTTGTTCGGGCCTGGGCTTCGGGTTGAGTTCTGCTGGGCAGGATGGACGCACTTGCTCCTATTTGGCCTTTACGTCATTCAGCGTATGCGATTCTAGGCGCTAAAATAGGATGTGTCCAGTGGCAAAATGTCCGCCGAAACATCTGCACCATGGGTCTTTCTCCTCGAAGATGGTGATAAGCAACAAGACGGTCGTCACCTTAATGACCTCCACACACACATAAGTCAGTTTCTCTTTCCTTCCTTCACGTAGGTTTTCGTCAAGATATTTGCCCTCGGCTGCGAGTTCTTCAAGAGTAAAGTCGAAGTCATTGATATGATCATCGTCAGCGTCGCCTTCTTCCTCGATGTTTACTTTATTGATGGAGTTATGGACAACGTGGCGGCGACCATCTTGCTCTTTATTTGGCAGATGATTCGAGTCTGCACCAGTATGTATTCCTACGTTTCTACTCATCTGCGGGTAAATGGAACCCGCCACATACTTTCACAGCTCCTCCAGTCAGTGGCTTTCTCTGGAATTGTCCAATCAAACACTAGTTGACTTGGCCTATCACGCAACATGTTTCATTTCAATCTGACCAATGGCAATCTATCCCATCTCTTCCAGCGCTGATCCTTCAGGACAGGAAGCGTGTCGACTTTCTTTTGGATGTTGTGCGAGACTCTAATGATGCCAACAAGAAAAAGGTGCAGGAATACCAGGAGAGGAATAATTCACTAGAGGTACGGTGGCCCCGATGGAGGACGATAGCAGAATTACTGCCAAACATGTTGTGTGGAATGGACCACAAGTACTGTACCTGTACCTTCGGTGCCTTGTTTAGAAGCAATCCGTGGTGGATTGACGTTCAGTTGCAGTTCGGTGCAACCAGTAGGCCCACCTAGTGCGATTGAGGGCTGCCGATTCCACGCGTCTTGGGTAGCTGATTCAACAAGCGTATTAACGGCAGATCGAACACTGACAAGGCCTATGTTTTACGAATCGTTCATGTTTCTTCCAGACTGCTGTGCAGAGATTAACTGCCGTAGCCAAATACAACGGAGCCACGGAGGCCGAGATCAAACGATGCGTAGATATCATTGTGACCGTCAACAAGGGTGAGTGACTTCAACTTCTTGAGGTTTCATCCTTGGTTTCCGCTGTTTTGTGAGTTCCCCGTCGTGCGGACATTTTTCCATTGCGGCGGATTCCCCCGAGAGCTTTACACTCGAGCTCGTGAAAGACAACACTGGAGGTGTCTGTGCCTGGTTTTCTCGTTTGGGGGAGGCCCGTGGCAATCATGCAGGCTTTGCCTCGTCTCTTTCCAAATGTCACTACAGTACTTCGGTTACAATTAATTTCGACGTCGAGAAGTCCAGACTTGCAAGCGACGCGCACCGCATCTTCCAAACTCTTTCGTTTCGTTTCAGTTGAAGAAACAAAGAAATCACCAAAGAAACCAATGTTTAAATCACTTCAATCAGTCTTCACAAACGTTAAAAAGAGAAGAAAGAAAAAGGCCGGGTTTGATCTGGACCAAACGGAATCCACAGACTCCAAGTCAAATCCACCAAAAAGACGTTTATCATCAACAGATCTCAATGTGCAGTTGGTTCATCGGCAGCGTATGGCTTCGCACGCCAATATCCACCCATCTAAGACCCATCGCCATAGTTTACATATTTTACATTCCCTCCACCACCACCGACATGACCGAAGAAGATTGCACGATACGGACGACATCAAACAAAATGGCGACTACCACCCTGAGCACGGCAGTGGTGAAGGCTCATTTCGGTCTCCAGTCAATAGAAGACGGTTGCATTTACTCGGCGGCCACACGAACCTGGAACACGAAGAGGACCTCACCAGTCCACGGTTCACATTCGTGTCTTCCTTTTCTCCTGCGCAATCGCCGAGTGTTTCGCGAACAAATTCCATTTTGAAGGACTGCAGTTCGCCAAGATTTAAAAAGGAAGATGTATGCTCGCCGAATGTGTCCAGGAGCAGTTCATTGTCCAGGTCACAGAACGATTCGGGTTTTGATAATTGTGGCTTCAGCAAGGCTGATGAACACCAGGAGAGGGGGAAGCCCTCTGACATTAAGGGGTCGGTGAATGGGGATGTCGGTATTGGTGATGTGAGGGGTAATTTACCGATGAATAAGGAGGGAGATAGGGGGGTTAATTCAGATGGTACAGGAGGCAAGGAGGGGGACTCAAACGACGTGATGTTCAAAAACTCTGGGGATACAAAAAGTGAACGTGAATGTGAGAGGTCCCGATTCTCTGATAGTGTCACGGAGGCATCGTCGCCGCATAGCAATACAAATCACATGAAAACGGACGATTCCTGCCAGAAAAAACTTCACGGCATACTGAAGCATCCGTCGTTCGAGGTGCAACCAGCTGATAATCAAAACAAGCCGAGTGACCAAGCTCACTCTCCAAGCGTCAACACGGCCATAATTAACGATGACGATGAAGACACCGGCCTATGATGACTGCTGAGTGACGCAACCATCAGTTGTTTTTTTTGTATTTTTACCCACTGGTTGAGGGAAGCGTCATGGGACTAGTCGAAGTCCCACTGGCCTGGACGCAAATTGGCCAAGGTTAGGATCTCAGTGCTGCATGTGGGGAGCGTCGACGACGAAAAGGCAGTCCCGAACGGGGTGCATCGTCTTTTCGTCGGAAGAAAGAGACGCCGTATGGGCAGCAACAAAAGTTCGACTGTCGGATGACTCGTAGGAAATTTACTAACAACTGATGTGGACTTCACACAAATTAGTGCCAATCACGAGCACTGAGGGATCAGGGAACAGGGAATTCAATTGGCGTGGCTATGCAGCCTCAGTAGTGCCATCTGTTAGTGATCCATTTAACTAAAAGAGTGTCTTCCAATATACGACAAATGTGATAGCAGTGTGACAGGAGACAATTATCATCCTGGAAAGTGTCTTGTTTGACAGGTGGGCCTCAGGGCATGACTTACCATTGGCCCCAGATTGAAAGTCAAGCTTCCAATCTTTTTCCCATGAGAGGGAAGAAGTTTTCGAGTGCTCATTGCGTGGACCACTCAACACAGCCAGGGTAATAGCTGATATACATAGGCCATTGGACTTCTATTAAGAGAACATTTATTTTGATACTGAACTTTTATGGTTAACCCTCGCACTGCCATATAATCCACTTTTATCAAAATGGAAAGTAAATGAATCACTGTTACATAGGTATTCATTGGAAAGCTCTTACTGAGTGAATTCCAATGAAAATAACATGTATGTGATATGGTTTCTCTAGAATTTGAGAATTTTAAGTAATTATTTTTTATGTAGCTGGCAGTGAAAGGGTCAATTGAAATTGTACAGTCATGTAGATCAGATCTGCATCATATATTTTTATCTATTAAGCTCAACTTATACATGATGAAATCAGAATGCTCAATATGGTATGATTCCCTTGTCTTTTCTTTCTTTGGTTATAAAATGCTCTCAGAATTCACATTGGTACGTGATGACCTTGATGGAGAAGCTACATAACAGTGAAACTGTGCAGATGGACCCTGCCAGAAGTTTCAAAGTGCTGCTTCATGTGAATTTTCTCCAGCACATTGTCCCTTTATATGGGTAACTCAACCAGAGACAACAATGGACGGCTTGTGTCACATTAGTGAACTTGGTCGTGCCAGTCAAGGTGTCAAGTGCCTTGAATCTATTACTTTACTCACAGCGGGAATTTATTCACTACTGGTACTAAGAGCATATCTGCACTATGCCATGGCTTTGCTGCCTTCTAATAGCATTTAGAACACGGTCAACTGCAAATCTAGGCTCACTAAGGGATGTACTATAATCCGCTAAATAAACAGGAAATTTGTAATTTTGAAATTATGAATTTTCTGCACCATGAATTGAGTGCCAACTTTGCACAGGCAAACTCAAAACATGGTCAGAATGCCCTACCTCATGAACCTGGTGATAGAAAGAAACAATAACTATGTACACTACACAGCCACTACCAGTAAATAACTTTGATGAAATCAGACTGTTTAGATGATATAAGACCATTTTATTCTAAGTAGGAATCATAATCCACTTCAGAATCAATCCCAAGGTGTCTGGTGGAAAAACATGACATCAAAATCAATCTAGATCAGTAAATAGTTCTTCAGGAATGATGATAATATTGGGCCATATTTTAGAACGTTCCTTAACATCAAGGTCCACCTTAAATCTATTGTTCTCGATGGTTTTACAATAGACTTAAGGTCGACCTTAACGTTAACGAACGTTCTAAAATACGACCCATAGTGTATTATAGTAAGTGTTGCAATGAAGGAGTGGGATACCAGCCCTGCTGCATTCCATCAATCTTCGCCAAAATTTTTCACTTCATGGAAGTTCCACTGCACTTGTCAGGTCCATATTCATAAACATGCTTAAGTCAAAGTGTGATATCTTTTGTCCTGAATAAAGGATAAGTGTCGCACTCAGACTTTCGGATGTCAGGATGCTGGCCAAGGCGTAGGAAGGAATAGTGGACCCAGCTAGGAAGGAATAGTGGACCCAGCTAGGAAGGAATAGTGGACCCAGTTTTAGGAAGCAGGCATGCAACAGGACACGGCACTATCTTGGAATTCTCTCCCTTGAAAATGTAAAGTACAGAGAGAAGACAAAACTGATACATAACCATTACAATATCATGAGAAAAATGGGCACCAGGGGTTATGTTACATTCATTAAAAGCACTAGAACTTACTTCTATGTTCAACTAAACCTTTGCTTCAATGCGGGTAAGAGGGTCCCATCCCACCGGTTCATACTGTACGTGTACAAACTCTCACCAATATAATATACGGCACAGATTTCAATAATTTTCTTTTAACACATTCACTGCAGGTGGTGTAGGAAGATGAACTGTTCTGACCTTGAACTCTGTTCACACAACAATAGACTCCCAATCAAATTTAATAACACTAATGCCATCATGACATGTTTTGGTGGTGCCACAAGAAGGCATCCACAAATGACAACTCGTCAGTTTTACCTCGTTTTTGCTGTCTCTTCCCTGCAAGTGCCTCAGTATGCATGAGGTGACTCTTTATCCCTCCCAACCAGCCTATATATAGCCAGTGGTAACACAGAGGCTGGACTGATACTATGTCGAAACCTTAGCTGGGACAAAAATGGCCACCATACTTTTCATCACTTGAGAAGTTCAACGCGCTGTTATAGCGTGAGTAACCCTTCATCAGATAAGTTAACATGCTTCAACTCATTCTTTTATATCTAGCAACAGTCTCAATGCCTACCCGGTAATTGGTAACTCAGATCATTCAAATAGGCCTAGATAGATGTTTGAACAATCTCATTGAGCATGCATTGACACAAGATCATGATCAACCTCACTACCATGAATCAGTGCTGTGGTACGGTGTACATTGACCGCATCTGTAAACTTATGAACAAGGTTGCCTAAAGGTCAAAGATTACGTCGGCCACCACAAGATGGAAAATCTAATGCATACAGAGGCGCTTTAACATGAAGGAACTTTCAGAATCTGTATCAAATCTAGAACAAGCAGACAAATATCTTGGAAAGATAAGAATACCGGTACCTCACTTGAGTATATAAGCGAAAACTCCCTACTTATCACAGCAGTCATGATGAGTCTTAAGGCTCTCAACATTAAATGGAAAAGCAACATTCTACACATCGAACTCTAACAGGAATTCAAGGGAAAGATAACACTTATTCGATATTCATTAGCGAGTGATCGCCTCGTCTTGTACCAATTTGGAAGCTGCCACACTCGTGAGAAAGGACCAGTGGAGAAGTTACTGCACTTCCAATGGGAACATCTGTCAAAATATTGCAGACACTGGAAAAACTAAACCTTTTCATCAAAATTTAAAATGGAATCACAACTCTTCTTACACTCAGGTTATTTATTCAGTATAAAGATTGGACGGCATTCCTGATGGTTTGAACAGAATGCTTTATCAAAGAGAGAAGAGGTTTCCCTTTGAACAGTTAATGATACGATTCTTCTGGCAAATTAATACAAGGCAAGATTTTCTTAGTAAATGTAGTCTCAGAAGACATTTTGGACATTATGTCAAGCTGGAAGACAAACCAAAGAAGGTGATTGTCTAAAGTTTTGGAAGATGCTTTCGTAAATACATGTAGGAAGGGCACAAACTCTGCTTCATTGGTTACTTTGGATTTCTATTCTATTTCAAGGAAGGTTATTAATATGAACTGAACGAACTGGAGACTAAGGAAGCAAGTCAAAAGTAGAAGATCACAGAACGACAAGCACACAACTACAGCAGGAATTCAGACTCAGAATATTCTTATCAGATGTGTAACACGAGGGTTCCCCCCTGAAAATATGCAGTCCAAGTGGATAAGTGGGAACACATCATATTTCAATGATTTTATCAGATGATGCATGAAAATGGCACAGAAAAACGGAAAAGAAAATTGCCAAATGGTCCTCAATGTGAATGAAGTTGTACATACCAAACTGTGCTATCAAATGGAATGCTTTATGGTTACAGTGTAAAGATAGATTATTTGAAAAACATGAAAAAATACTTAAAATTTGATGACTTTATACTTATAAAGTTCTTCTGGATTAGTGTTGCATCTACCCTTGCTTGGTGTGAAGCCCTCCCTCAAGAAAATTCAAATCTACATGTTTTTCATAGATGAATTGGTTGTAAATTTGGACTTTAAAATGTATTGCAATGGAGCAGGATACTCAATACACATGTATACATGTACATGTGTAGAACAAGTTAGGTCCTTCATAAACAGTTGAGATCTTAACTATGAACATCAACAAATGAAACCTACACATCATGATTACAATGCAACTTGTAAAACGCCTTATTGCATACTGTAATGTCCCGGTTTCCCAACAAACCGATCAGTTCCTGGAATAATAGGCCTCAAGAAGAAACTCACAAACCAGGATAATACCATACTACCATTTGTTAGTGCTACAAAGCAGGTGATAATTTTTATGGACTATAACTATTGTACAAAGTATTAACTGCATAACTTTCTGACAAGCGTTACGATATTATTCCACTAGAGGAAGTCCCACAACATCCCAAGACAAAAAGAGAAAACAGCATTGTGTGTACCGTACATGACTGCAAAGGGTAACAGGGGCTGATAGGAAGAAAGCAAATGTTGGACTGGTCAATTTCATTGTCCAAAATCCTAGTTCATATTCTATCTCCCTGTATGACATTCCCATATACCGGTATACAAGGTGAACGACCTTGTTTCCGCACACAATTCAACCTATAACTTGGCGGGCTGCTCTAAACATACATATGCCTACAACAAGCCACTCAATTTGATACAGAAACAGGAGAAACTTTGGTCCCCGGAGATGAAACAGCAAATATAATATACTACTTGTGAATGGAATCGACCAGCGCAAGGAACGATCATCCAAACCAAGAGTGTGCTTCTCCAGCATGCATAGCAAAATGAAATCGAATGCTCTACTTCCATATTGAGCATCAACTGCAAAAGGAAACTGGTAGGTTAATAATATATGTGCATAATTACTTCAAATGGAGGCAGTTATACTTACCAGTCAGATCCTGGTCAAAATTATGTGCCATGTGTATTGTTTGTGCAAAAAATAGTTAATAATGATTACTTTTCAAACGTTTTCATGGGCAAAATGGTGAATCAATCAAAAAGTGGTGACCACTATGGCCTCATCAAAAGTTGATAGAAATGAAATGGGAATACAAATTCAAGTTCAAATTCTATATACAACAAAAAATAATGCAATTCAGATATGTGGAATAAAATCAAACAACCCTCGCGCATTAATCTCTCCTTTTATAGCAAACGATACATCAAACTGTAATTTATTCACCTAACAGTCCTTATAATTAATAGTGTCCCACATAACTGCTTGAATAAGATGGTAGGTTGAGAGATAGTCTGCCACGCTCCATTGGCTGCCCCGGGATAAAACATCATGTCTCTCATTGTAGAGTTGTCACCAAATTCGATCATATGTGCATCAGTGAAGGTTTCTGGGCCAATCTTGATTATCCTAGAAATGTTCTCTCTCGCTACATCCACAGGTTCTTGGTTTCTTATTCGTCGTTGGCTGCTGGTTTGTTGTTCTGGTAATCGACTGACATTAGGCAAGCAAATATTGTTAGAATCATCTTGGCATTCCCCTCGGTGATATCTTCGGGTAAGGCATAGATACGGGCACCAGCTCTTCTCGCCATCGAGATGGCATACTTGGCATTGGAGAATTTGTCCTGAAATATAACCACTGGATTATAGTTTCATTTGAAAAGGACTTGAAAAGCTTCGGTACATTTTACATGTCCCGCTCCCAGTCCATGTTGTCAATCATGAATGCTCTGACACAACCCTGAAGTCCATCGGATGAATGTTCACATCAAAGCCACTTAAAATTCCGTAACCACACAAAAATGCCTTTCTGTTTCAGAGGGGCACAGTGGAAATATTGGTGCTGGTTTACCTCAGGGGTTCAGGTTTCTGGTTTTCTCCAGCTGTACTTATTTCACCTTGTCTCTGGTGCAAAAAAATGTTGTATCAGGCACCCAGTTCTTGATTCAATATCTGATACCTGTACCTACCGCTTCACTGACTGGGTTCATCTTAACGAACTCTTTCTTGATAGAACCTGGTTTGACTTCGTTGATAAGGTCGATGATGATCAAGCCGTCACGCAGACGTTCATCTTTGAAGTTGTTAAACTGACGCCTGGCTTCAGAGTTTGCAAGCTGGAAGTCATAAGCCAATTGATTAAAAACGCGAATGGACTCTGTTTAACATTGGCAAAAGGAATCCGCACTAAATCTTCAAATTTGCATTTTTCATATACAAACAATATGGGTGGCCAGTCCCTCAGTCGCTTAAAGGAGCGCTGTTGTACGATGGGCATTACTGTAGCCAGGAGTGACCATTCCAGGACTCTGTGAGTCTATAACTTACCTTCCCCTTGGCCCAGTCAATAACATCAGCATCAGAGACTGGTTTACTTGAATGTGACAGCTCTGTCAGGATGACGAGAGTGTATGCACGCATCATCTGCCAGACAAGAGCCAATGTGTAGGTCACATCACCGTTTGCGATGTTTGGACCACCTACGCCTACTAAGGAAAACAGTAGCACTTTGCCCAGCTCGACACCGTAATTACAGTTCTCTGCAAATACAATAGTACTAGTTTACCTTTTATATCTGACACAACCCACACTCATTCCAGAGTTCTACATGTATGGTTCTATCCTAACCCTGAACTCCCAGTTTACAGAGCTACAGTGTTCAAAGAACCTAAAATGATGACCAGACATGTCATACCAGAGCCACAAGATTCCATGAGGCAAACAACATTGAACTGCTCACCTATCTTTTTCGGCTTAGCGCCCATTTTCCATGGGGGAAGGTTGACTTTTGTCCAGTCGACAATTCCTGGTTTGATGGAGTCCAAAATCTGGAGAATACGAATTCCATCACACAAGTCGTTCATCAGGTTGTAGATGTATGGTACTTTGGGTGCAGGTTTCTTATTGCTGCACATTTCCACGTAGCCTAGAAATGGATAAAACAAATCATGAGGACTTTGGGCTTCCGGGGTGGTGCAGTGGAAAAATCAGTGCTTATCACTTCTGTGGTTGTGGGTTTGATCCCCGGTCGATGTTTTCTTCAATCATACGATAGAGGGGCAACTCTCAATGATATCCAAGTTCTCTCAGGGAACTCCAGTTTGCTCCTCTCATGTCACAATCAACACGAGTTCAGCCTCCTACAGTAAATCAGAAGTTTGACAACCCACCTGGGGAATCTGGGGGTGGTGTGCTGTTCATCCAGTTGCGGTATGCTGAAAATAGAGAGAAGAAATTAACCCTAGAGAGAAAGGAATTCCACCAAAAGATCTTCCATTTGATAAATATTCAAGCTTAAGTCATTAGTGACGTCTCTTCTCAAATTTGTGTAATAGAATGCATGGAGAACAGAACGGAACAGTACCGGTAAGGAATACTAGTGTACTAATGTACCATATCTCACAACAGTGACAAATTGGATTTGATATTTTTTATAACATTTTGCTACAGTGCGAACCCTGCGGACTGTAACACACAATGAAGTTGCCGAGAATGCAAAATAAAATAATGTGCCCAAGAAAAACACTTTTGTGGGGAAAAGACGAATAATAAGAATACATGTAAATCAAAAAGACTGATATTACTTCAGATGATTGAGGCTTTCACCAAGTTCTGATGTGTACCAGATCAAAGCATTATCACTTTCCTCTGCCGATCTGACTCTTTCAGTTTAGAAAAGGCTGTGACAGAAAGCAGTGAGTGATAAAGCCACAGTTACAGATACCATACTTGCAGCACACCAAATCTAGTCCCAACTGATTAACTTTTCCATAGTGATATTTTCCAAGATTAAACAGACATTTTCTATCACAGGAAAAGAAATTCTTATTCATATACTATTTGAGGCAAGCAGTTGATCTCAGGAAACAGCTGAACAGGATCTAGACAGGCAATTTCAGATCCTGCGTGACGATACAGCTACTCAAGACCCGAGGGAAGAGATCTGCAGATGGAAAAGTACACTAACACAATGTAGGAATTAGGAATATGACCCCCACATGGTTTGTTTGGTTTAACAAAATGTTCCCAAAGAATCTAGAATCTTTTAAGACACCAATAAAACTGAGCATCAGATTTTTTCCTACACATGTCCAAAACGAAAAACCTGTGACATAAGCTTGTGAACACATTTTTCTGAAGTAACAACTCCTCAGCATAGCCCCATGAAGTTCTCAAAGGTTACTATAAAGACGCCTACAAACAGCACATCTGCAACTCAAGAGAAAGCATGATATCTGGAGAAAGACAGGTTCTGAAAAAGACGGCGTTGCATATATACATGTCCAAGTGCGAGTAATAGACTGAGGGGGAGAAGACAACTGGCACGAAATCTCCAATTTTGCAGGTATTTTCAATTTCTGTGTAATAATGTATTGAAACAGTTGTCATTACCTCCTTGGATTTAATTTGTACTTACACTTGTATGGGTCGGCAGACGGGCCTAAATAACAGTCATAACATGGCATTAAAAAAACTCAATGAAAAGGAATTCAGATTCTTCAGAAGGAATACAAGAGGGAAAATCAAAAGAAAAGAGCAAGGATTCCACACGTCTGCCCTCTGGTGTTAAACTTTTGATCAGTGGGAACATGATTGATTAAAGTAACAGCTGTATTCTAGGCGACACTGTCCTTATTCATTGATGATAAGGCTATGACTTCAATCAATCCGCCATGTTACCATCGGTATGTGTAGGGAAAATGACGAAAATAAGACATCTGTTTTGGGCCTGCTGGGTAAAAATGGCCAGGACGAAGGAGGTGGGGGTGTCTGTGAGTGTTGTAAGCAAGGTGGCTCCATGTAGTCGCCTGTAGTGGAATGGACAACCCCAGTGTACATGTGTATTCACAGCATGCATTTAATGTGACCTATATTGAACTCTGATTGGATTCAGTGATTTATTCATCGTATCCATGACGTAGGCTCAGGCCTACGTCGTTCTGTGACGTTGCGCGTTTTGCCCACCAGCTTTCTTCAGCAAAGCAATGAATTTTGCCCACCACCTTTGCGTCATTACGGCGACGTCAGCAATGGCGGACACTGTCGGAGTTACGTTGTGGAAACAATGAATAACATGCATTAGATAAGTGCTTCTGTTTACAGAATTCTACAGTGTATATTCACAGCATGCATGTAAACAACAACATGCAGTGAGCTCAAATGGCATATACATGTATACAGCAAGCGATCCGACAAGAAACAAGTGCTTACGCTGTTGTTCACCAAATCCGCAGCATTTTAGTATCATTCAATGTATTCAGCCTCATATTGAAAGCATTGTATACAGTATTTCATATGAAGTGAGCCTCACATTGGCAGCCTTCAGTGAGCCTCATATCTTTTTCATAAGGGTTAACTATTAACAGTGGGTTCAGAACATATTTTGAGAGTTGGTGGCTGGGGTTCCCCTTACTCCCAGACAGGTGAACCCGACAGCGGGTACTCCCTCTCACCATTAACTTACTCTTCTCTTCTCTGGTTTCCTTGACTATTTCTTCTTCACCTTCGACCTTGTCCAGAGCTGGGAAGTTGTTGTACAGATTGGCAACAAAGGCAAAATTCAATTTTGTGTTGCCCTTGACAACATCTTGGGGAGACACAAACTGACGACAGTCCAGCTTCTCCGCCTCTTGAAGCATCAATTCAGCTCGCTTGAGCTTGTCACTCTCCTGAAATACAGTATTTCAGGAATTAGTGTGCGAGTTTCAGCAGATGTTTCAGACATTACATGCTGATCAGCATCAAGAATCAATCTCCAAGACCTCCTCAACTTCAGCATCGCGTGATGAACACTTACGCCCAATGGACGGTCAGTCACTCCTTTTTCTGCTGGAGCAATCTGATTGAGAAGAACGGTGTAGATCTCAGAGTCCTGAAACATAAGAAAGTGCATTTAGACACCATGGATCCCACTCATTAACTATGGCACAAATGTCTTAGGCCACACCGTACCACGAGCAGTATTTCCAGGTCATTCAAACTATTCAATCAGTTCTTTCAGCAATGGAACACATTTCTACTCCTCACACACAGGGTCACTCAAGACGATGCTTTGCTCACCTGAATATCAGATGAGAAGTTATTCATTGTGCGATTGCATTGGGCCTTTCTCAAGTGGTAGTTCACCCATCTCAACAACAGCTGCTCTGGGGTCAGAGCCTTCAGGTCATCCATGGTTTCTCCTTCCAGGAGAAGTGCAGCCAAATTGGGGTTCCCCTGCAAGTTAATCTCCGAGAGCAGACCGATCTAAAATGAACAAATTTTACTATATTAACTTTAGATGAAACATTTGCTGAAAAATACCGACATGAACAACCAACAGTGGCTGAGAGTTACTTGTCTGCATTATCCGACATCTCGATGGCCAGACTCCCTAGTGCTACCAAGATGGTTCTCCACAGCACCCATAAACCACCAACATGCCCAGGTTTAACCACAGTCTTAACCCAATCTTCTGATCCAGAAAGAACTGACCTTAATAATCTGCCACAGAAGACCAAGCACCAAGTGCACTTTTCCTTCTTTTAAATCATCAGCACCAATGTTTACAATATTACAACCGATGGACGCGGCAGAGTTCAACGCAAGTGACAGGTTTTCAGCCTTCTTGAAAACGGAGAGTTTGTCGCCCTTATTGATGGCTCGTTCGTCGATGGTGTCCGGTGCAGATATGTTGATAAGTTTGCTGTAAGAGGTAAAATGGGAAAACTGGAGACACTGCTGCACGAGAGGGTTTACTCAGTTGAGTTAGCAGTCTGCGGGCGACTTGGCCATAGAAAACTACGGGGATTTGTGTCATTGGCCTCGGTGTAAGTTGTACAGAATCCAACAATGGTGAAATACCCATTGGTGAGAGCCAACTCACAGGAGAAAAATCTACCTTATGTCTGTGCGCTTAAAGAATCTGGAATCATGAAACTATCTCCGAATCATTTGAACAGGAATGACGACAGATGTGCAAAGTCAACTGTCTGTTTTTACACTCACCACAATAGAATTCCATCTTTAACATTCTTGTACAGGCCGCCGTCTTTATCAACTGGCAAATACTTCGTGCAATCTGGATCATGGGCAACATTCCTAAAAAGAGAGCAATTAATGGATCATCATCAAGGGAAAATGACCAAATCTCTACTTTTTTTCAACTGCAAAGGCCAATGAGTGAGAAACCCCCAAAAACTGTTCTACCTGACGGCACAGCTTTCCTCTGTTGCATAGCATAAAGGTCCATTGCACAGGTTCCCCACTGGGTAATCTTCCTCAAGCAAGGCACGAATACAAGAAAGACACGGAAATGACTACATGAAGATACGTACTTATCAATCCAGTTTGAGAAGGCAATCTCCTCTTGCTTACTGACTGAGTGAGTCGTGCCTTCAGCCGATGCCTGTGATGTCCCCGCATGGGTCTTGATGCCAGACTTTCGTTTGATGTTTGCCTTGAAGTCAATGTGGAACTCCTTCTTTATATCCTTGAACAGCTTTAGAAAAAAATGTTGAATGTGTTAGACGTCAGTTTGCTATCCATCATGCCCTGACAGCCATTCCAATCACTCCTATGTGTACCCTTGCCAGTGTAGTTAAAGGGCGAAGTCAGTTACTGTAGGCCTTGATATGTCAAGAAGTGTGTTATTGTGATCTCAAGTCCATTCAAGTTTTTTTGTGATCACACATTTAAATGAAATTCACAGGGGTGACTTTCGAGACCTTCCACCACACAGGGGAGACACCAGGAGGCCTTGAAAGTCAGTGCAAGTTTGTCGGCCGCTCAGGTCAACCGGTTCCACAACATTGGTCCTGCCAACAAAAGTGCTTGGGCGTCATATGAGGGCATTTCTGTTTTATGTTTTAATCTATAGCCTGATGATTAACAAATTCAGTCAAATATTCCGGTATGGGACGAGGGATCACAGCCTGATCCCATTTACTGGACCATCTCCTACCTTTGTAACTTCACTGAAATCAATCTTGTGGTCGGCATTATTGTCGGCTGCTGCAATAAGCTCCCGGCACCGGAATGCAGGCACGCTGTAACCGTTATCTGCAAGCACATTTTTTAGCTCGGTAGCATCAATGAACCCACTACTGTCCTCATCGAACTGAAATGAAGTGGACAAAATTGAGGAATGTTGAATATCAAGGTACTGGGGGATTAACTTTTGGAACGGAGAGGACATTGTGATCAATCTGAAAATCTAAAGCAAACATGGATGTCTTTTTTAAAAGTTGTACACTGCAGTGCAAACAATTCAACACAAGTTCTACTTTCCTTTCAGCCACGACCAATTCGCAGGAAAGACTACGATATACAAACTTGAAAGCCACTTCATGAAGTGCCACACTATATACATGTACCATTCTTCTGCATGGATTTGGAGAATACATCACATGCAGTAGCAGCAGAATGTATCCGGCAAATACGACAGAAGTACCAAAAGTGGTAAAGAGAAATGTACTGTAAAATATTGAAAACACTTCTATTGTACATTTCAGGATCCCAATCTATGTGTAAATGCGGAAAATATGCTGAACTAGAAGTGTGGGTCTTTAAATATTGAAGAGACTGTCATGAATACAGGTACTTTGTAGGCGCTAGCTGCAAGACTGTCTAAAAGAATTGAATATGCTAACTCAAACTCTGTGTGGATGTGTTGAGGCATTTGCTTTATGACGCTCTACATGATACTGGGACTGCGATGACACTGATTAGAAATAATTGAATACAAGATCAATATCAAAAGAAATACTTAGGGCAGGCCGACATGGTTTATTGTCTTAGAGTAAGACAAGCCCGGCCTAAAGCCTAGTTTATACTACGACGCAAGACCACCGGTGTCCGACGCACGATCAAATCTGGACACTGACTTCGGGGAATTGATTCATAGTCCAGAGTACTTCAACGATAGTGACCCGTTATGAAATGACTCAAATAATCACAGCCTTGCAATCGCACGACGAGGTCGGCGTCGAACGCAAGATCGCGCGTCGGTCGCCGGCGATGGTTGTGCGTCGGAGTATGAATTACGCTTGAGAGTTAGGGCCAGCAGCTGCAGTCATGGCCTGTGTTTCAAACTCCATTCCTTCACTGCCGAACTGAGGTAATCTTAGTTTGATTTCCCTAGGTACAACGAAACACATACTCGCCCAATTCCATATGGAATGGATTTTCAAGCAACTACATATGTACAAACAATAAGTCGCAAAAAGCCTAAAGGCTCACATTTGCACACATACTCTGTCACACAAAAACTGTATTATGCTGACCTACAATAACCGATTCCGCAACCTGTTCATTTTTAAAAGCAATTTTCAATACATTTCGTTTTAACCGACATCAATTTTACAATGATAAACTGCATCGAATCAACTGACTTCAAATTGATTGTGCAGGTCTTCACAATGTCGACTCATGAAATATTTGGGCGCGGAGATAGATATTATGCCCTCGGCACAGGACACACAATACAGGAGACATAAAGCATGAAAAGTTATGAATGGGCATTCACCATGTCATATTCTTGACCATGTCTAAATACACGTATGTTCTTTTTTTGTAAGATCTACGACTGTCGGTGACAAGACATAGCAGGAAAGTAAGGTCGGAAAGCAAACATCCTGAAACAAACCAATAACTTTTGGGGCTTGAGTATGGCCTCACTGTGAGTATGATTCAGGAAGTTCTGGATGCCAAGTCAAAGGACAGGCATATGCCTATTACTCGACAATCAAAGTACTCTGAAATCATGACCAGCACAGCATATATCCCTATATGGTCATAATGATTTCTGGGATAGTGCGATAAGCAGGTCACAGTATTGACTAATAATCCAAGTGCATTCGTGCAAATCTGTATAAAAATACATTATACCTATTGTCAAGGTTTACATTGCAATGAGTTTGTACATGCCAGGAGACACTGTCATTCTGCATGGGTGTTCGTTATGCAGAGACGTCTAGGCCTTATGGCAAATAGTTGATCCTGTACAAACTTCTTCGGTGGGTGTGGACCCTACCAGGCAACAATACTAACAGGCCTAAATGGAAGTTCAGCTTACAAGGCCTAGAATAGAAAGAAGCATGTAAATAAGAGAAAGATCTAATTACTAAACACCTGTCACTGCCTGTGTCACTGTCAGTGAGGTTTATTTCCATTTCGCCCTTTCCCAATAATATGCCCCTGAATACGAACTCTACAGCTAACCCTACTAATTACCTTCGACTCAATGTATGGCGTGGAAGAAAAGACACATTTTCAATGCTGACTGTAGCGATAAATTTAGGGCCTTATGCAACCTACAAGACATAGCACTAGGCCTACCACCTAGTCCTGCATATTGTTTATTCAATATCATTATGAAACAGCATTTTCTTGTAACAGATTTGATACAATCAAGCCAATGATAATCATACACAATCAAATGGATGGACTCATTGCTACACAGTCCAGTACCACAAATAACATGTACCAGATGTGACAAATATGGAACATGGTAGGCCTACACTTGAGTATCAATAGGCCCATAATGTCATTCACACATGTCAAATAGTAGGTCCAACAGTACACACACACAGGCATAGGCTTACAGTTGCATACTGTCAAGAAGCCCTTGTCGATACCTGAAGTAGGCCACACTGGTGTCAGGATGGTGGCTCGTTGCCAATGCCAGTCAATGTACACACCAAAAACAGAGTTTAAAAGATTCTGTGTGCGCTAGTGATGCTTGGGCCACGTTCCCAGATACCATACTGGCTAGGCCTAGGCAGGGTCATTTTTGACTTCAACACAAGGACAATCCGGGCCGGGGGCCATAGTCTTAATTAAATCTTTGTCACAAAGACTACCGTAATGGCCCCCGGCCTGGTGGAGGTGGACAAAACTGCACTTCACATGTCATTTTTTGGCCAAATCTGCAAGAAAAACACATTTTTGGTGATGTATGGGGCTTCTCCCTCCCAGCCCCCTTTACAGCAACGGCCATCATATGATTAGGAGGAATTTCCAACATCAACATCATGTTGATTTTTTAAGTTGTGATCGAAATAGCGTTATGACTCAACAACATGACAAACTGAAGCAATATGCCAGCTGAGAGTCCAAGAGAATCAGGACACAGAGGTGCAAGGAGAAAGTCCATGGTCTCCACACCAGTCAATGTACCAGTACAATCAAATAGCAAAAATAGATCAGAGAGCGACATCGCTGGCTTATCTATTTTTGGTAATGGGTCATAGCAGTAGATGAAAAACATGGTCAAATCACTGAATATCAGCAGAAAACACAAGATCTTGGCCTATATAATCAAGCCAATAATAGAGGTCAATGACAATCAATCAGCTGACATGGCTGATGATTGATCAGGAACAGAATAGGCCTCTGGTATAAAACACACTGGGCCTACTTATTGCTATACCTGTAGCTGTATATTGGTCATTTGGTACCTTGATTAGAAATTATTACTGAAGGGGTTTAGGCCTACGGTGTTTTATAAAAGTCTTTATTTCATGTATGCGAAATCAGCACACATAGCGATTATAGGACGACTATAGCCCAACTTCAAATAATTTAGGGAAGGCTAGGGGCCGCATTCTAGAAGTTTCCTTAACTCTAAGGTCTACCTTAACTATTGTTTGCAGGGCAGAATACGAAAGCTTAAAGTGGACCTTAGAGTTAAGGAGGCTTCTATAGAATATGGGCCTTGGTCAGTTGGGCCTGATTCTAACTCATTTTCCCTTTATCTGGCACTTGCCATCAAAAAAGAGGCGGCAAATAGGCCTGATTTATGACATTTTTCTCTCTGATGAAACCACAAGCCCACGTGATAAAATGCCTGCTACAGTCCTGCTTACCCCCAAAAGAATTTCTGGGTATTTACAAAAGTTTGGGTGTTTTGCCAAACTTTTGGGTACAATATATGAATTGACCGAGTCTGCGTATTGTGACAATGTTTTGGTACAATATGTTTATGGACTGATATATTGGGGTATTTTCTACATTTTTTGGGTACAATTATAATGGCGGCTCAGTGGGAGGTAGAGAACGACGAAAACAACATGTGAACTTCGTCACGTTTATTCCTTACATTTCCTACTTTCAAACGTAGAACGATTACTTGTAAACGTACTTCATGATGTTTCTGCGCAAAACTGACCAAAAATCTCCAAAACGTATGATGGGGCCTTCAAACGTATGATCACGTACAATTGGCAATGATTTCCGTACAGTGTACGGTGGAATCGTACAAGTAAGCACCCATGCTGCTACATCGCCAGGTCTCCACGCCCTGAACAAGAATCTCATGGATCACTTGTATTGTAAAAACCAGCACCATACTGCATCATTTCACCATGCCTCCACTGCAGGCAATAGTTTGAACACACCAAAAAACCTGTAACCAGTAACCTAGATATCTCACAAAACAAAATACTTCACACTTCAAAGCATTATGATTGTCTGAATAACTGCCATTTTCCCAAGGCATTCAGACATGAAATCATCATTTAAAGGCAGATTATGGAAACGGTTGTTGAGCGATTTTAAGAAAAATCAATACTATCATTCAAATCACTTGGATGTGACAAATGAGAAGACACATTTTACAAAAATAAAAATCTGACAGTGGAAGAACAACTGACATGACTGACTAGACTCGAGGCTAGATATTCACTGTTGTACTTGTAGCAGAATCATGAAGGTGTTGGCCTAGGCCATTTCAACCTTCATACCCAAAGGCCACATGTTTCAATTCAATCTTATTCAATAACTCACTCTCTTCTCATTCTCAAACTCACAAGATTCAACTTCCAAGCAATGAAATGTAGCACCCAGATGTTACAAATCATTGGGGCGAGCTGAGTGATAAAGCACTGCATTTGGCAATCTCTCTCAAGAGCTTTGTCATAAAACCCCATTCCAGGAAAACCAAATAAGGTTCGAAACCCCAAATATGGAAGAAGGTTCATCTGTAGACCCTATGAGATTACCCTGTATTGTCATGGAGGAAAATCCTGGGGTTGATCAAGCTACATGTATGAGTCACACCCTTTCTCAGTACGGTAACCAAAAGCCACCTTGTGACAACACAGCATCTGAGTCAGTCTCACTGATTCAATGACAAAACCAGCACCCAGACAAAATTCACCTCAGGCAATGCAATCGAGACATCAGAGTGTGGTCTTGGTAGCTGTGAAAATGGTGATATCCGAACTTGTAGCTTTACTTCCTTATCCTTTTGTGGGACTTATCCTCAATAATATAATGTTCAAGAGCACTCATAGAACGACGAAGTACATGTATAGGCCTATTAATATATTTATACTTATAGGCCTAGGCCTACTGTTGGTTAAGAGACCAACGTGATGATCACCGATTTTGGAAGAAATTTCTCAACAGTTTGTTCTGGCACTCATTTGAACTTACCTCATGCATAAAGCTTTATCATCAACCATATATTATAGGCCCTGAGCCTGAGGTCAAATTCAAAAACCGTCCTGGCAAGAAAATTGCCCGACTTTTCAGGGAAGCCTACGGTAGGCCTACAGATCTGTGATTTTAGTTGGGGACCATGTTTACAAATTGGGAAAAATGTGTGCCCAGTTTGAAGGCCGACTGCTTCGCACTTATCCATCGGTTTGAAACATTTCAACTAAGCAGTTTGAAAATAGACTTAGGGACCTGGCCGCAATCACCATGGAATTAAATCATTTGAACCTCAAAAGTTTGCAATTTCACGCCAACAGAGTTATGTCGTGAGCGCCGCTGACGTGACATGACGTCGCCCTTTGACGCAGTGGTCCCCAACCAACGTCATGGATCTGTAGCCTGTCATTCTAGGCCTAACATTGCCTATCTGAGATATTGTGAAAAAATGATTGCCAACTTCAATTGGGGATGATGGGAAAGCCTCCTACCTAGTCCTAAGCCTGGGCATAGGCCAGGCCAGGGAAGGGGCAAAGCAAGCAAAGACTCAACAAAGACGAAGTGGGCCGAAACGTCAAAACGACCATCCGATCGCCGCTCGGGTCCCCGCTGCGCTGTTGCCCGCTATCATTGCTATGATGAGTAGCAGGCCTAGCCTAGGCTAGGCCTAGGCGACACACACGTCACGCCGCCGGTCACGCTGCTAGCCTGCTGGCTGGTATGAAATTGCAAAACCTGATAGGCCTAGGCCGGCCGGCGGCCTATTCATGGGATGTGGGCCTAGCATGCCATGCCTAGCCTTCCGTCCGTCATAGGCCTAGGCCTATCCGTCATGTCCGTGTGTGTGTACATGATGACATCACATGGCGTACTGACGCCCTGTACATAATGTACAGGCTCCGTACACACAACACACACACACACACACAGCGCCCCGTTGACAACTCGAACCGGCATAATCAATCACCGTTTGATCCCATGGCATCGGGGCCTAACTGATCTGTACCAAATCACGACAGTTCATTCAAATCCTAGCAAATAAGTAAAAATCCAGGAATCCGGCGTAAAGTACCTACTAGATCAAAACTTGCTCTCAAATTCTCGAGTTCGTCGCTGGACACTTCCTCGCCCTTTCCAGACATTTTGCTCGCGTGTGTAGTGCCTTGTGTGTAGTGTGTGCACTGTGTGCCTGGGTGGGTCGCAAAATCACGTGACACGCCGTCATCTCAACGCGACCCGCCCGACCGCCGCGCCCACTATGATTGGCGGTAGGAACCAGGTTTAACCTACCTCTTAGTGAGTGGGCGACTTGCTTTACCCACGACGGGGCGG
>NMRB01000060.1:401731-418412 GCA_002633025.1 Notospermus geniculatus
AGGATTTCTGCTGAAAAGAAAGGATTTAAAGATCTCTGTCAGGTAGACAACAACGGGTAGGCCAACCAGTGGCACTGACAGACGTACCTGACGGATAAAATATGAGAAAGTCAAAGAATGCGACAAGTCACCCTACCAGAGTGACTGGGTGCTAGAACGAGCAACTACATTTGAAATCATTAATATTACAATTATTGTTATCATTGATGGTTAAAAGCCTGTTATTTCCTCCTATTTAATATGATTTTATAACTGATCTCTGGGATAGATAAATTATCACAATAGAATCATTACAATTTTTATACAAAATAATGTCACTATGACTGTGGCACCCAGTTAGTTCTTAAATCCACTTTACACCTTCCCCAAACTGATTTAATATCACTTTCTTGCTTTTGATTTTAAAAGATATAACTATATATTTACACTTGGTTAACACTATTTACACAGTAGAGCATAATACATGTATATACAAATTAAGTCTCACTGCCTTTATTCAACCCTTTCACTGACAAAGCCAACTTCGTCAAACTGAAAGGCACAGAAACCTGTCACATGGGTATGGATTTGAAGGGTCTCAAGAGTGCTTTCCAATAAATACCTATGTGTTATGGTTTCTGCAAAACTCAGAGGGATGAGGTAGCAGACATAGTTTTTAGCCCAAATATGTGGCTTGCACAGATGATCTCGTTGAGTTTTCCATATGTGGGCTACCAGCTTTATCAGCTGCTCCTCCTCTTGTTATTAATTACTCGAGTTGGTCCTACAAACCACTTAATAATGGACACTCAATATCACATGAATAAACTGGAGGAAGAGCATAAATGGACACTTCCTCATCTCAATAACATGTAGGTCAATAATATTTATAGACGGCCTTTCAACTCAAGGTTTTCCTACAACTCCTTTATATATGGTCTACACAGAGTAGGCTACAGTACAAAAGGCAGACAGGACAAGTGCTCATTGTTTTAGTGACCTGCCATGGCCTTCAAAAAAAATGCAAAAGTCTACCAACAGCATGGAAAAAACTATTGGAATGAAAATTTCCTAGTCCTATCATTGGACAGTAGGAAGGATGGCCCTAAGCTTATACTTCAAGCACTACACTCTGTTTCGAGTTGGGTGACTGTGGAAAAAGCTATTTTCAGATGACCTTTTCCAACTCAGTCACCAAAGGGTTAAATCTAATACAGACGTGGTTGGCAAATGTAGTAAGTTATTCTTTCTCAATACACTCCCTTGAACATATGGATAATGAATACACTCCCTTGCCACTCCATCAGCCTCAGACAATATGACTCCTGTAGTATCGAGTGATTTGACAGAAATATGATGTGCCAGGGAAAGATTCCATTCATTTCTGTATGCACAAAAATCAACACAAATAGACAGATAAAATTACTTTGGGCATAATGCTCCATGTACATGCCTTACGACATGTTTGAATTGAATCCATAAAATTTGATCAGCACAGCCGAGACACAGACGCTGTGATTTGTAAAGCTGGAAACAGGAGCTAGGACTTGCTTGAAACCAATTTCAAACATCTGTGAGCCATGACATATTTTACCAAGTACCAGACTGCTCTTAAAATGATCGTTTTACGACAGATGCAAGAAAAAAATCATGAAAATGGTTTAAATGGAGTCAGGGTAACATTTTGGCACAGATTCAACACTCCCTGTTTCTTTCAGCTTGCTATTAGATATCACTACATGTATTTTGGAATGTTACATATTAATAAATTTTGGAATGTATTAGGTCAATTTGACAGAAACACTTGAAAACAGGCAAAAAATGAATAAGATACAGATATGATACAAAATAAATAAAGTCTTCAATAACTTGTAAATGAGTTATGATAAGAGGAACCCAGATCAGCTACTATGTTAAAACGTTTGTCTGTTGCATTGTGAAATGTCACTATAGCAAAGCCATCAGGCTTATGGCTTTATTATGAAGAGAATACTGATAAAAGAGATATCAGAACTGTCCAGTGCATTGGGCCAAGTCTTCTGGCTGAACTCTGGGTGAGAACATCAAATAATACAGTATATACAAATTTTACCCATTCTACATACCCTAAACACTTGGCTAAATGGGCAATCCTGATATCTGTGGTGTCTGTTGTCTGTTTTTCACATCATCCTCTCACCCCTCCACAACCTCTACAATACCTCCAAGGACTAAGGAATCATGTGCATTCCAGACAACTTATTCTGTATGCACTGTAATTGTCCTTGTGTACAACCAGTCCTTAGTCCATGGAGGTCAAAAAATAGTTCCAAAGCTTACAAAAGCAGGGGTGACACTCACATCACCTCCTGACATCAATTTGACATCTTTTAATATATTACGGTACACTAGATTGACATCAACAGGCTGACATCCTTCATAAGACATCAAGTGGTAAAATTGGAATGTTGCATACTTCAGTTTTTGCTATGATAGACTGATTATATCACATGATGAAATCACCCGAAATTGACATATCTTTCAGTTATAACAAGCGGACAGATCTCTATGGAGATTGTCTCTGTTTGCATAGGAATCACCATGCATATCACACATTGCATAGCATGCTTAGCGAGGTAGGAAAAAAGAAAACGCCTTCAATCCCAAAGTACAGAGCTGTCAAATCCCTGGTGATGCACAATGTCACAGTTATCACATCCTTCAGATTAGTCAAGGTGACTCTGCAAATAATAATTTTCTCAACATTACATGACCACATCAGTAGGCCTACACAGAATGAACTAAACCATCTGTTGATTTCACAGCTGAGTACATTTGGAGTATTCTTAAGCTTTCTGATGCAGTTCTGTACATCGAGCCAAGTTGGGACGAATTCGTCAGAATGGTTGCTAGTTTTGGTAGTGGCGCCCTGGCGTTAGGTATTGACCGGAATCGTCTGAAGACACTGAAATAACAGAAGAAAGATACTGAATGGAAAGCTGAGCCTGGCAAACTTTGTACCACAATTTAACAGGGAAAGACATTGCGAACAGCCTAGCGTGTTAAGTGTCTTTCCCAAGGACTTGTCAGACATATTTCGTTGATTTCTCCTCAAACTTAATTTGACAACCCAAGGAGGCTCTTGCTCAATCATGTGCCATAAAAAAAGCCTCGGTAACTTTTTGAAACACCTTTTGTCATCAATTGTTAAACAACAGTATTGAATTTTGTCTGCAGATGAACACTAGCAGTGTACCTCCGGCTGTCAATTTCAGCTCTCAGTGAAAAAATCTATAAGCCCCCCTGTTCAACAGGATTGTAAAATGCTTGGATCTATTATTCAGCGTGCCGGTATACAGGCAAGTTGTGATAAAAGTTTATGTACATGGTACCAACGGTACTTTGTGAATGCATTCTATTAAGTCTGGAGACACTCAGTCTGAAGTCAAGGCACTGCTCCACTTGAGGGTTTTCTCGTGCAAGTTGGCTCTCAATGGGCAATTCACCATAGTTGACTTCCTTACAACTTAACACTGAGACCAATGACAAAGCATGACTGCCCATGGTTTTTTTCTATGGTTGAGTTGCCCTTGGAGGAATTTATACTGACAGTATAATTCCTCCAAGAGTTGCCCATAGAGAAAGCCAACTCGCGTGAGAAAACCCTCACGTGGAGCAGCCCCTTCGGCCAATCCATACGAACAGTAAGAATGTATGCATGGAAAGTCTTGCACATAGTTAAGTACCGTACTGAGTTGACCTAACAGGGACTTCATACTGGTAGTTTCGTTCATTTATAACAGGTACCGGTACCTGTATGAACGAGTTCAACATGTGTTTGTTGTAGTACTTGTGCTGGTGTAGGGTACAAACGAATACCGAAATCAATTATTTTTATTGATCTTGCATACCATCAGCTAACATATGCAGAGCTGAGAATGGGCTAGATCGGTTATTGTAGTTAAGCGAAAGTTAGCGGTTTGCTGGGGTATTAAGTGCCACAACTTGTATCAGCTTAATCAGGCTACTGCTATTGCAGTTTTAGTAGCATCCTGTGACAACGCCTGTAATTTTCTAGGTGGGGATCAGGTTTTGTAGCTCAAGAGCTAAGATTAGATTGTCTATGACTCTTGTGCAGTTAATGATTTGCCCCCACTACCCAATTGCCACAACTATGAGATGATACCTCAACTGACAGATGAACTGCCACTCTCATTCGTTAATAGTTATGCCACAATTCTGAAAATCAGCACAATACAATTACAGTAGTCATACCAGTAATTACGAATAGAATCAACTGATTGTAAATTTCTGTTTCATAATCAAATACCATTGAATCCATGACTCTGACTGGATGGTAACTTCTCTGATTTATACCTCGAGGTAGACCTATCATGTTTCAAATTCACCACAGTTGGAGGTAGGTCCCTCCGTCACTATAGTGGGACCCGAGGCTGTGGAGTCAGCTACCATCCGGGGGTCACGACAGCTGAACAAGACGTCATTTCTGAGTTCCAGCCCTGAAGGCCGATCTGTTTCATCAGGCCATCTCGTGTGAACTGTGACAAGCCCTTGAGGACTTTTGCACAAGCCTAATTCAAGCGATTCGTACCTGATGCAGTAGATACTGAGTCAGGTGTCGCCGGGACAAAGTCAGGTGGTGCACCGAGGTAATCTCGATTATTCTGTTCGCGACTGCTTGGGAAGTCTTCTGCACGCCTCTTCTGCTGTCTGAGAATGGCCTTCAGTTCGCCAGATCCTAGAGTACCAAACTGAAAGAATGGCATAGACATTTTATTGGTTTGAATAGTGTAAAGACTGTGTAGTAGAGATTATTGTAGAAGGTTATATTGAGTCATCCTGAAACATCCTGGTCTACACAAATGCTCCTTCCCTTACACTTCATTGTAGGGAGCGGTAGGCCTAGGGACCGGAAATCATCTGCGTTTCTCAGGACGACATTGAGGCTCATTCTACAGAAGTAATTTGAAGAAAATGTTGAATAACTTGTGAATAACTGGGAACAAATCTAGTGGAGACAAACAATGCCTACTATAACATGCTTAGTTGATTCTTGGCGTATAATCACAGCCTTCAATGAGACAAAATGGCTACTGACTGTGAAACAGTATTGGCCAGGTAGGAGTCACCATTGACAAATTATACAATGAAGTGACCATTATGGAATAATTGAAACATGCTTGACCTATATCATTTGTTGTATGAGAGAACTAGGCCTGTGGAAAACAACATTGACTAAAACATTTGAAAGCAGGTGGATTTATAAAACTAATTTATGACAAGTTGAACCCATGAAATTGTGAAAAATTTGAAAGAATGCCTCCAGGCACTGACTATCCATGGTTGAATGATGTTGTTTTGGTTTGAGTGCCCACCAATAGTTGGCTGAGATTCAAATCTGGGCATCTCCAGTTCATGATTTAGTTTACCACATCTATCTTCTCATAAGTGTTGGTGTCAAAGCTTACTGATATCCATTAACATGTAGGCTTAGGCCAACTTCATTTTGATGTTGGTATGTAAAACAGTAGATAAGACCCAAGAAGCCCAAGGTTTACGATGAGGAGAGTCAGTAAATACGTTTTTCCAAATTTTAGCATGATTTCAGCAACTTTCTGTTGAGCTTATCTAACTATGAACACAACAATGCATAATTGTCGATTAAACCATTGAAACACACACATTTCAGCCCCCATATTACATGTATATTCAACGAAAACAAAATGATCATACACTTGGTTAAGCACATAAACAATTTCTTTCTTGGAAATCGGCCAGTTATGAAAAAGGAAGTTAGGCCTAGAATTCCTAGCCATTCTGTCCAAGAATGTTGCTTTTAGATCAGACAAGCCATTGAATCAACTCCACAAAAGAATCTATAACACAAAGTACAAAACCAGGACCTCTCAATATGATCTATAGAGGGCATGTCATAGATGTTTGTCATTGGTATTCCACTCGGGTTTTCCATATGCAGAATTGGTGTTGAGAGACGAAGCAAAGATCTTCTGATGTGATATCCCTCTACCTCAAGACGTACAACCAATTCAAGTGCAAAAATATGGGTTCAAGAATGGGTGGTGTGCCAGCAAGACCTGATAAAAAATTCCTCTAGAATTTCTTGAATTAGGCCGAGAATTTTGTCACTTACCCCACAGATATTCTTCTGAACCGTCAACTGACTCTCCAACCTGTGGCCTTCATCACGATTGATGGCGATCTTATAGATATCATTGCGAGAAAGGTTGAAGACGTCAAGTCCGCTGTATGTGCTCAGAGCATCAATGACTCTGAAAGGGAAGACATTTCATTCAGAATATTTGCATTGCAACAGGGAGGAGATGTCAAAAGAAGAGGTCAACAGCTCACAGTACCTCCAAATGGCGGTACTTTCCAGCTTCATCATTAACAGCTCCGCACCCTACACGATGTAATCAACGATTGCTTACCTCTGACTGAAAGCTTTTGATATCAACCATTCCTGAACCTCATCACTTGTGGAATCAGAATTGATGTACAGTGTGGATGACTTGGGAGTTCTGTGGGGATTCCTATTCCTACCCATAGACATTCTCTGTAGAAGTTCAGTGTGTAAATCATCTTTGGGAGATCCTGAAAAAAACATACCCAAGTTCATTTGGCAGCCCTCTTGGATTATTGCCTTTAAAAACTTTTATAGTTTTCCACTGTAATGCAGTCTCAAAGCACTTCACTTCATTCAACTCCAGTCTCTCCAGAAACTCTTGGGGAATACAAGGCGCAGCTCATTCAATGCATCACTTGATCCATTCCGACCAGTTGAGAATACACACAGTGGTGACCTGGCCAGGAATAAACCCGGACTGCTCAGTCTGAGTCTGATGCCCTGACACTGGGTTCGCATTCCCTTCACTATTTTCCCACCCCATCTTCAAGGAATCCTGAACATATGACTACAACAGGTTCAAGCAGTGTCTGTAGCAGAGGATACTGTCCTGATACCTGTGTCAACAATGGCAATTCTGTTCCTATCAAAGTAAAGACAAGGCACTCAGAGGTTGTGAAGAGAGGAAATGTCAGTGGGCATTATCTTGGACACCGCATACTTACTTGTAATAACAGGTTCTTGTTTAGCCTTTGATTTTTCTGTTTCTGAAAGCAACATGAAAGCGATGTGACAAATAAAGCACGGTGAGGGTGGCAGACGAACAACACTATTCAGTGGTACGGACAAGCGCAAGGACTGCGGGGGATATGACGTAAGAGGACACAGCCACGATCAGGATTTGTTGGCTCTTTCAAAGATATATGTACCACAAAACTCTCTTAAGAAGAATGCAAAATGAAGTAAATTATAAAATCTGACAACAAAATTTCATGAAAGCAGTGATGCCCCCAGTGGGACAGGTCTAAACTAAGGAAGCACTACATTAGAAAAGCCAAACGGGGGCTTTCTGGGGTACATGTAGAAAGAGAACTACACAGCAACATAGCCCTGATCATCAATGGCCTAAGTTCCATTTGACTTGACCAGTACCAAACCACTGGACAAAGTTATGGAAAACACAAAGTTATGACGTGTTACTTTTAGGGACATTTGTTCTCACCGAACTTCGCAACTTTCATTAAATTTTAAGTACGGGAGGCATGTTTGCTGGTGTGTTTCTTCTCCAATGATGTCCAGCCTCACCTATTGGACCATAGGTACCCCATTCAGTCTAACAAGCAACTATCAACTACAACTTGCGACAAGCAGTTAAGCCTTGATCTGTCCCAGTTACTTGTTATCAACATACATGAGAACACCAGATGGATGACAATTGAAAAATTGGCACATGATGAGCCATAAATGTACCACTAATTGATTCAGGACAAGTGTCAACTGTCTCAATCACTTTTTAACAATTTGCTGTCAACAGACACCCAATTACGTCATTAGACAATTTGATCCATGCACATTTCTATCAGCCTAATGAGTCGTGATTGACCCTTTGAAATCTGATGTAAACACATTACAGTTGGAACTTAGACCACAATGAAGGAAGTGAAAAAGCTTCGTGATTCCTGTGTCAAATCATGCAGGAATTGTATCTGATGGGAAATACATGTGTACCCCATTTGCCTACAATCTGATAAGTATGGACTTCTGAGCATGTCTCGGAAACAAAGATCTAAGCAGCTGCTGAAATCACAATCTTTTTATCGAAACATAACACAAAATCTTATTTCTGTTATCATGACTACATGAACTTGCAATAAACAGGCCTACATGTATTTAGTCATTAATGACACACAAATCTTTTGATCTGCATATCAACGCCAGTAGGACTAGACCTGTCAATGTCTTGATTCCAAACTACAAGAGGACATTTCGAAGGTCAAGTGTTGCACAGGCCTTTGTGTAAATGACGCAGTTAACAAACTGACTACCGGAAGGCCCACATTGCCATTGAGTTGACATATCTCGGCTCCCTCTAGAGGTGACATTAGAAAACTCCACCAGAAGCAGGCGCTCGTCACAAGTGGTCATCATTGGTTATCAGTTTACTCAACTATTATCACTGCTGTACAATATATTGTCAACCTGCAGAGACCTACATTTCAGCTATTGTGTTGTAAGGCCGTTAACCCTTTCCTCAGTTGCGACAAGCGCCTACTTTTGGTGGTGCGGGTCACATATTGCCCATCACATCTGCGGTTGTGGGTTTGATTCTTGGTTGGATGTATTCTTTGCATGACACAGTGGGTTTATCTTCAGTGTCAGTTTCTCCAAGGGCTCTTGTTTCCTCCTGCATTAGCTATAACTACCAAATACTGTCATTTCAATGCAAACAGTGTTGATTCTTAAGGTGACAAACACAATTCCAGTGCACCACTTCACCGTACACATTTAATGGATGTTTAGCTAATAGCTAATGTTGTCTAAGATAGCTTGTCATGCCATTTGTTTATTTTAAAGCAGAGCAAGCCAGAAACATTGTTTCATCCGATAGAAACCAACATTGCACACCAACTGCATTGATTTTAATGTCTAGTGCCAGCATTTTTGTAAATTAACCGCCGGAAACATACTGAAGATACTTCAACTTTCAAACCGGCGCAGCCCCAACCTGTTGATAACAATTTCTGTGGGAAATATGTGAACAATTCAACAACCCACAAAGGAAATACATAATAAATACCCCACGAAAGCACTGACATCTCCTTTTCAAACCTAGCAGACGTTTTGTCTCAACGTAATGTGTATGCATCATGCAAACTTCGTGCAAATTTAACAAGTTTAATTCACCGATGTGCAGCCTTCAATTTAGCAGGTTTAATGATGGGCGTAGCAGTGCTGAGTGCACTTACAGACCTTTCAAAGTTTCTACTCAAACGAACAATTACATGCTTCGATCAATATTTTTCACGAATACATCCAGTTTGGAGTTATTTTCACTTGCAGTGTATGATATGACGGTGAGGTGTGTGGTCGAAATTTGATATTCACATGCCTAGATTCTATTGACCAGACAGAGGGAATCGCCTAACATGGAACTAGGTGTGGTTTCATGTGAGAATAGTGGTTCAGATTACGGTGCGCCAATAGGCCTAGGCCTAGGCTTTATTACCCAGTATCTTAGATCCAGATCATTTGTGATCCAGATCATTTGTGATCGATTAAAGAGCTCCATCACCGACTGGGGGAAAACTGAAGGTGATATTGTGAAGGAACCAAACAATGGCAAAATGAGACCTCAGCGAAAGTCAAGAAAAAAAGAGCAAAATTCAAAACCTATTCATTATATTCCAACATGGTGCCCTTCCTGAATAAGCGGTCAGTTATTGGCACTTCTCAGGCATGCTTGACTCAGTGGATATCACGACATGGGTTCCAATAATGGGCAATAACAACCTGGCACCTGGGGTGTTGAAAGATTGGGACCAGCTCTACCAGCGGTGACACCTATACTTGACTCGAGGAATGACACAGCAGAGATTCACACCGTCTATGAACAAAGGGCAGACTTGGTTTGGTCTCTCCTCCCTTCACCTTGCATCTCTCATAGTCATTATCTGCTAGAACTGGATGTGTCATTGCACTCTTTACGGAGTGATGATAATTTCCTGTAAGTTGAGAACACTTCAAGATCAGCAGCATGCAAGCTGCTGCAGAGGAGCATCTCGCAAGGAACTGGAATGTCCACAGAAGTCGGAAAGTCGGCCACTGACTTCAGTCTGGAGAGGCAGTATTGAGGCACTACTGAGGCATTGCTGAGACACTATTGCACAGATATTACCAAACAGCGATGTTGAACTGATTGAAACCAAGATCATTGAAATCAACGAATGGGCAACATCAATTCTGATATGGAGTGACTGATCCCAACCATGTGTCTGTATATGTACGAATAGGCCCTTTCTGACCAAACCCATGCAACTCTGCCATAAAATGCACATTATCATGCAAAATGCCGGCCCACGCCAGCAAATGAACTGCAGTACTGGATGCTCAGGCCTTGACGCTGGAAGGTTAATGGCGGTCTACAAGGGTACTGACAACAAAGACAAGGTGAAAAGCAAGGCATAAACGTGAGCAGTATTATCACATAGCAGTGAATAAGTCCGAACATTCTGTGGACATTTCAAAACCTGATTCTGTGCAAAAATGTACCATGGAAAATGCAAAGCATGCCACAAAGAAGTAAACAAATGACACTGTGGTTGTCCTATGTACATGATGAATATTTTATTGTGTAAATATGTCAAAATCTATTCGCATATTACAAATATATATACCTATATCTTTCTCAGGGAAACCAAATTTCCCTTTGTAGCCAATCAAGGATACTGTCGACCCGGTTATTTTCATTGTAAAATCTACCCCAAAATGTCTTTTTTGTACTCAGTAGTTCGGTGGTTCTTTGTGACTCTTCTCAGCAGTGGTAAAGACGGCACAAGAAGGTTTTACTGCTTGACAATCAAGCTCAAGTTGCTCTCTTTGTTATGGATTACGTCTTTGAGGTACCCATATAGCAAAGTTTGAAGCCTCTAGGTCAAGTGGTTAAAACATTGGAAAAGTGAGCAAAAAACTGAAAATATCCAGGTCTGAATTGAGGGATGGGTCTGTCAGTAGAAACAAGAACCAGATACCCTTAGACCTCTATACCCATTCACACATCCCACAGTTAAGTCAGGAGGATTACAGTAGTAAGTTATAATACAGAAATTTTGGCGATATATCCACACCAAAACATGTAAACTCTCTGGCTTGGTCAACCTTGTGCCCACAAGGGTTAGTGGTTCTGTACATACGGTAGGCCCTATGCTGAGAGCACTAAGTCCCAGACAATGTTGCGAGAGTTAGAAATAAGCAGATGACCTGCCAAGAGGCTTGTCTCTTATGGATTTAAAGTGGAAACTTTATACGACAGCGGACAGTAGCTAATGCCCAAAATGAAAAAAAATATTTGAGTAGAAAAGAAACTAACAGTTCACAAAGTCAACTTAAACTTAAGAATATTTAGGAATAATCTGACAATGAAATTTAGGAATACATGTACAAAAAAAACGAATACAACCCTGAAACATGGAGGTTTGGAAAGAATAGCAGCGGGAACATCACACAGAAAACTGTCACTTTTGTGGGCATGCTTTGGTATCCATGGCAACAAGCACAGAACAGGATGTACAAAGTGGGGGTTAAAAACTGAACAGGTAGAGCAACATAAAAGTAGCACAGAAAGACAGACTTACAAGTGGGGTGAAAAGAAACGCACTACAATGCATAATAGGCCTACATGTATTTTGGTTAAATTCCAAGATAGGACAGCCTTTCACCTGACTTCTAACTTCAAAAACATCAAACACAGACAGCAGTCCATCCAAAACCAAATGGACACAGAAGATGGACTCAGGACAATGAAAAAAACACATCATAAGCCAGATCTGGAGGCCAAAATCTGGACTACTAATCCGTCATGAGGGATAACACTGATTATAATCTTTTATGGCCGCTCCACACGATCAAATTTTTCATCCAATTTTTTGGAAATTCAGATTCCGGGCCTATTGGGACTTCCGTGTATAAACCCGCATGTAGGCCTTTATTGAGCATATTCAGAAAGTTGGGTGAAAAATTTGGTCCTGTGGAGCGGCCATTAGGCACAATGATTCACTATTAAGTCGATTATGGGACGGATTAACTGCCAGTGAAATTGGGATCATGAAATGATAAATCAAGTGCTGGTGAATGCTGCAATAATTTACCAATTAAATATGCTGTTATATTGAGTCGGGAAGTCGACATGCCCAAGGAAGTTGTAATGGGCAAAGTGATTAGTCAAGGCTGCTGAAGAAAATGATTCACTTTGTGCTTGGGAGGACAGGTGGGAGAGCTGTTTTATCCAGAGCCACTCGCATGAGAAAACTCTCACGTGGAGGAGCACATCAAAGTTGTTGTGTCTGCAAATGAACTGGGGAACGAACACTGAGCAGCTGGGGAAGGGGAATGAAGTAACTGTACCAGAGGTGCAGTGTATAGAATGACCACGCCAGAGAAAATGAAGCATAGACGACCCAGGGCCACACACAATTACAAGAAGTCCACAGTAACACAATGACACAGTTCAGAAATCAAAACATAACTTCAATGTTTCTACAATGGCTAGGATACTGCTGACTCCTCCAAATAAGATGGAGCTGGAATGGTTTATGTTTTGGCAGAATATTGATATGTAGATGTACAAAGTTGGTGACCTTGAACAAAGCACATCCTACAGTGGCTGCCCAGACAGCCATGCAGAGGATCTCAAGTGCTACCGCCTAGTGATAAATGAATTCAACCCACCAAGGTCAATACCCCCAAATTGTTGCAACCATGCTGTGCTTCTATCACGTTCAGTGGAAATCAACAATCAAATATGAAATATAAAGCTAAATAGAGATCTGTAACCATGGATCTTTGGCACCAGAATCTCAATCGAAGCCATGGTTTATTTTAAAGGGAATAAGTCGCGGCAGTCAAAATGACACTAAGAACAATGTCGCGGACCACGAAATTCACAATTTCAAAATTACAAGTTTCTGTAGGCTATTTAGCAGATTATATCTGAGGTAAGCCTAGATTTGTAGTTGACCGTGTTCTAAATGGTATTTGAGGCAGAAAAGCCACAGCAGTTGTGCAAATACGCAATCTGTAGGAAATTAATTCCCAATGTGAGAACTGTAATAGATTCAAGATGGTGGGGTTCGATTTTCCATTCAGACAACTTGACAGGAGGCGCGACCAGTTCGCTTTAAACAGTGTGATCCATCAATTGTAAAGGGTTAATGGATTACGAATGTATTGTCAGTTTCTATATCAGCTGCAATACAAAAACCTCAAAATTTACCCGTTACTCGATTTCCAGGCAAACTTATTACACACACTCTTGGAACGGACTCTGAAAATGATTCGTTCCATCTACGGGCATCTAAATGTTGAAGTTAAAACACAAAATATGATATGTAAACTATGTAATATAAGCTTCAGTTATTTGCGGATGCCAAAGTTAGAAGCATACGCCATTCTAAGATGAAAATGGCAGTACATTTAAGCATGCACATTCTGTTCATCTTAGAGCACAATGGACAGTACAGTGGGCTTAAAATCCTCGCATCTTGCACTCAAACGAGGCAGATCTCAACACCTCTGCCCCGTAGTGTGACCACACAATATCTTCTGTTGAAGTTTTTTAGAAGTCTTTGAATTGAATTTGAAGAAAAGTTCTTCAAATGTTTGATGGGAGGGAACAACCTTTCTTCAAATATTTTCCAATCCATACCGTAGGATGAGAGAAAACTTTGACAGAAGATGCCATCTCCTGGATTCTGGGGTGACAAATTGAATTCTGTCCTTCTCTCCGGATACATACACAAATTATTCAGAACAAACTGTAGGTCAACATTCTCTCAATATTTTTCACCACCAGTGAAATTTCAGGCGATCAGTTGTTATTGCTAGTACGAGATATGTTTTATAACACAAGTATTAAATGCTCCAAGCAGCATATGATATTAACTTTACACTATCTATCACTTTACCCTTTCAATGCAAAGCCGAACATGTTTGTTTGGTCAGGATCTCAATATCTCACGGACAGATTTGCTATTTACATGAATGTTCCACTGAAATATTTCAATCACCTTTGCAGAGAAAGGGTTAAGAGAGACGATTTTATAAAAGGCAGTTAGTTCCTACTATATCGATACATAATCTTTACCAGGGAATTTGGATTTGCGTTTCTCTGTCAAAAATGAAACAAACGGATTAGCAATCTGCTGATTCCACCTTAAGTTGAAAGTACCAGTATGTTCAAGATATTTACAAAATGTACAAGTTTTTCAAGCCAACTGCAGTGGCATGCAGCAGCAGGCAGAATCGCTCCTGCCTATACCCTCTGGCTGATACAGAGTCAAATATTCACTTACGTATAATGAATAAGTATCGGTACAAGAAATTGGTTTTACTGACATTTTTTTCTGACACACCCTGTGTTATCAGAGTATATTATGAATAAAAGTATATTACAATCAAAACAGTGTACATTGTAAAACTTCCGCAACTATAAACTGGGAAAGGACCTGCTCTTCCAGAAATATTTTAGTGACTATTATTCTATGACCAGCCAGGCAAACCATTCATGCTAAAACCAAGCTTTTGAAACTGCCTATACATTCAAGTTCAACTCTTTCATAAAGCAATGATCAAGCAGAGTCGAAGAACAAACTATACTAACGTACGGTACCTCTGTTACTGAATGAACTTCTTTTACAGAACGATGCAGTGATGACACCAAACAGACACACTTTATCATGCCAGTGCTCTTTTAGTACAAGGAACATGACGGACCACAGCAATGACAATCACAAACTAACACAGCAAACTATATGCGATTCAGAATGGCTGATTCAAGCTTTGTTGCTGCACATCTAAATTTACTTGAAAGTTGAACAGAATTTCAGGAACACATCTATAACCTTACCATTGAGTATACTCTATTTTGACCCCCGCTACGTCAAGTGACGAAGTTTGAACCAGCCGTAAGTGGAGGGAACTGGGCAGGAAACACAGCCTAATCACAAGGCTATGGAAGTACATATACAATACTGAGAAAACTACTTCATGCTCAGGACATGACACATTCATAGAAGTTGGTAATGATCACTAGCACTCTCTAATACTTCCATAACCCTGAAACCTATGTAGAATTTGGTACAAAGCAAGATTTCACTCGGAGGAAGCAAGGTAGAGCGTGGTTTCGTTTTCAAACAAAAGCAAGAATGGCCCAGAATACATTGTTGCTAATTCAAAATGTCACAAACCCACTAGATGTTGACTGCGACAGATATTTCACACCGTCTTCATTACGTATCAATACCAACAACATATTCTGGGTTATCGGGTGTACAACATTGTCTGGAGAAATCTGTGATAATCTACTGGCTTAAGATTATCCCTTACTGGACTGAGTATTCTTGGACAAATTGGTACAAATCACAATGACTATTCTTCTCTAATGTTCATTGTTTCCACTCGCTTAACATGTGAGGCACAAGAAAGAGCTCATTATTCAAATTCAATTTTCAAATTCAAGTACCGGTAATCAATACTGAAAGATCCTGATTGGTTGGTCACTATAGCAATAGCGCACAGTAGTGCATTATGCAGTGCATCACCCTTGCTGCAGTAACACTGTTCTGCCATGTAATGATGAGGATTTGTCATACCGGAGGTTCAAAGCAGAAATGTAGCATTATGCAAAACATCCGCCCTATTCCTTTGAGGTAGCCCGAACTCAACTCACCCAGTAAGGGTTAATGTACACATTGCATAGGCGTACTACAGGAACAATAAATACGTGACAGCTTATAACCGTGTTAGGTAATCACCTTTCTTAGATTTTCTGTCATTCAGCGCATTTGGAACTGGAGGTGCAATTGGTGGTGGTGGCGGAGGGGGTGGAGCCACAACGGGTGGAGGGATCATGTTTTCTCGGACATCGTAAGGTTCTGGTTCTCGCTGAAATGGAGATAAGAATAGGTCAATACTCTGAAATAGGCCAAATGGCTGCCTTTACAAGACAAAGACTTCAAGAGATCCTTCTTGCTGGATAACAAACTAAGGACAAAGCCACACTTCCTACAGGTCGACAAAATCATGACACTGTGGTCAAAATTCTTGAATTGAACAGCGAGTGTTTTTCAACTCATCTATTAAGCAACTGAAATGGCAACCAGTGACCTACACAGTACACAGACCACACAGTGTGGCCCTGACTTGCTGCAAGGCAGAAGGCGGGTAACTGTCTGCCCCTCAGTTTCCCCTCAGCCGCAAATTAGTGACACCTCGCCCCTTCTTGAAAATAATCCAATGATTTGAAAATATAAGTATAAATCTTCATCCATTCAATAAATTTCATTGTTTCGCCCTTTATACTTTAACAATAACTGAAAAAGAACTTGATTAAGGAAAAGGTAACCACAATTCCAAAGCAAAGGCCCAATCCTTTATACAACCATTTACATATGAAATTGAACCCACATCAAATTTCACCCCATGACCATGAAGTACTTCTGTATGACACACTGAAGTCAACTAGACTCAGTGGTCTAGTGGGGAGAGCGTCAGGCCAGAATGAGCTGGGCTTGTCTTCAAGAGGGTCAGTCTTGGCTGTTAGGTGATGATGCCACAATTTTTCTT
>NMRB01000060.1:420153-437862 GCA_002633025.1 Notospermus geniculatus
GTAGTGCATTATGCAGTGCATCAGCCTTGCTGCAGTAACACTGTTTTGCCATATGTAATGATGAGGATTTGTCATACCGGTAGTTCAAAGCAGAAATGTAGCATTATGCAAAACATCCGCCCTATTCCTTTGAGGTAGCCCGAACTCACCTCACCCAGTAAGGGTTAATGTACACATTGCATAGGCGTACTACAGGAACAATAAATACGTGACAGTTTATAACCGTGTTAGGTAATCACCTTTCTTAGATTTTCTGTCATTCAGCGCATTTGGAACTGGAGGTGCGATTGGTGGTGGTGGCGGAGGGGGTGGAGCCACAACGGGTGGAGGGATCATGGTTTCTCGGACATCGTAAGGTTCTGGTTCTCGCTGAAATGGAGATAAGAATAGGTCAATACTCTGAAATAGGCCAAATGGCTGCCTTTACGAGACAAAGACTTCATGAGATCCTTCTTGCTGGATAACAAACTAAGGACAAAGCCACACTTCCTACAGGTCGACAAAATCATGACACTGTGGTCAAAATTCTTGAATTGAACAGCGAGTGTTTTTCAACTCATCTATTAAGCAACTGAAATGGCAACCAGTGACCTACACAGTACACAGAGCACAGTGTGGCCCTGACTTGCTGCAAGGCAGAAGGCGGGAACCTGTCTGCCCCTCAGTTTCCCCTCAGCCGCAAATTAGTGACACCTCGCCCCTTCTTGAAAATAATCCAATGATTTGAAAATATAAGTATAAATCTTGATCCATTCAATAAATTTCATTGTTTCGCCCTTTATACTTTAACAATAACTGAAAAAGAACTTGATTAAGGAACTTGATTACCACAATTCCAAAGCAAAGGCCCAATCCTTTGTACAGCCATTTACATATGAAATTGAACCCACATCAAATTTCACCCCATGACCATGAAGTACTTCTGTAGGACACACTGAAGTCAACTAGACTCAGTGGTCTAGTGGGGAGAGCGTCAGGCCAGAATAAGCTGGGCTTGTCTTCAAGAGGGTCAGTCTTGGCTGTTAGGTGATGATGCCACAATTTTTCTTTTATCATTTTTCTTTTCTTTTTTTTTTCTTTTATAATATTGAATATCTTAAGCCACCAATTACAACCTAAATTCCTACATATACCGGTACAGGAAAACACTATGTACCAGGGTACATGAACACTGGGAACTCTCCTGAAGGCCTCCCTTTAACCAAACATACAAAATGAAAAAACCAAAGTAGAAAAAATTTCCTTAAACCACACCAAGACATGAACTTCACTGATCCAAATGAAATGAAATGAACCCTAAAAATGCTGCTGGTGAGAAAGCTATAGCGGGTGAAAGGACCCTCAATATTGGGTACTAAGCTGCTAGAAAAACGGGGTAGCGTTCAGTTGTCAGGGAGATCAGACCAGGCATTGGGTTTCTTCAGAAGAAGGGTGTCAGAGTTGACTTACCCTCTTGGTCAGTACTTTTAGGACCAGTTTACCTTATTCACAGAACACCTTTGGACTTACAATGTTTGTAAATAGACTGGTTCCCCAAACTTCCACGCTTTAGACAGTGATGGAAGACAATACCAGCCAAATTACCGCTACAGTTTTCTCTTGCGATTTGGCTCTCAATGGGCTATTCATCATTGTTGGTTTCCCTGCAGGTCACACCGTGATGAATGACACTAACAACTGTGAATTGTCCATCAAGCGCCAACTTGTGTGGTGGTCTAGGAAAACCCGGCGGATGTCGCTGAATGATCAACAAGGGCTGTCAGATTGCCTGTGCATTGATCTACTAGGCCTAGTTACTGTTACATGTCAGCTATTGAAATGTGCGGGTTCAGCAAGGCCATTAACACTTTCCTCAAATGCGACATCCGCCAGGTTTTCCTAGACCGCCACACACTTGTGGGAGAAAACTGATGTGGGGAGGCACCTTAATAAGGTCTCTGGCTTGTAGCAGTGGATCCCATAAGACTGACGCAATCAACGCTACCCCACTCGGTTAATGAAAGCAAAGGGGATGCGTAACTGATACACCAGTACCTCTAATGATTCAAAACCAATTTTTACACGATGCTGACATACTGATGTCAGAACCGTGTGAAATTTCTCCAGCATGGGGAATAAAGGCAAAAAATAAACTGAACAAAATAAAACAACGGTCTACGGTGACGAGCGACCATGACCTTGGCAAATAGGAGATGAGGGAATAAAACCTAAAATGGTTGTCATGGTAATGCTGATATTACCTGAAGGGTTCCTATTCTACGGTGAAGGCTTATTTTGCCTGAAATTCCAAAAAGGATTCTGTGACAAACTGAACCCCCTATGTGTCTTCTAAGAGGCATGCACAGATAAAAACATTAAAGTGACATGACTCTGGGAAGTTGAAACGAACACGGTCACTTCATTGACAGGGGCACCCAAGGCACACGAACATTCGACAGCCAGCCCCTGCCGGAACATGGATAATGTCTTTATGAACACTGAATTTCAAAGTAGAATGCTTTATTAAACAGGTTCAGGGAAAGGAGAGTGTATCTGAATCTTATACATGTACAGGTTTTCTGGGGGTCATCAGATAGTTTTGAAATGATTCTGTCACAGTGGAAACCTCTTCTCTCTTGCCGTACTGAGTTAGAGTTTCAGTAGGACCCAATCAGCTGAACACAAAGTATTAAAAGTTGTTAGTACCTCCTGAGTTTATGTACAAAAGACTTTGTGAAGAAACTTTGTACATAACATGACAAATATTGCAATTGAGACAAAACTGGATGAAAATCAAGAAGCCGTGAACGCATTGAGAGTGAAGTGGCTGCAATGTTTTTTTCTAGAAACTTACGATGAAACGAACATGATGAAGCGAATGAGGCTGGGAAAATACAAAACAAGCAAAGGCTTCATTTATCACGAATCATCAAAGGCAGGCGTGACCAATCAGATTCATTCATTCAGCTAGACAAAGCCAGGAGTGCTCAGCTATGGAGAATTTCACAAAGGTTGTTGGAAGCTCTTATTTGACTACAAATAAAGCCATAATACACAAAGTAAGCAGATTGCTTCTTCAGGAACTTGCACAAATGCTGTTAAATGCTACAAAATGAATGGAACATCTTCTGTGTTTCATGAGGGACACACTGCCTGCATAATGGGGCTCAATGTGAAGTTGAAACACAACCGCATGTTTAAAGGCGCGCAAACGAATGCTGCAACTGTTCATTCAGTAACACACCACCCTAACCCTCATCCAAGTGATCCTGCGCCAAGTCTCCCCCACCCATCCTGAGAAATCACTGGTTCTCAGCACTTGCTCCCTACATCATCACACATACAGTTCGTGTTCGGTGACATAGGGAGCTGGCACTAAGAATCACTGAGTATCTCAGGATGCACCCACCACATCATGTTTAACCCGAACTTCTCAGTTTTATCCCTGCTAGATCTAGAATTACTACACCATTACCCTGATTGTAGAGTTACCATAGGTACATGCAATGCTAGGCCTACCGGTACTCTTCATTTAACCCTATGTACGTCGACATGACATTGGCTGAAGGCTGGTTTCCATTACAGTACATGTAGTTTCCACCTCTTGCTGCGCGGTTCCTACAGGCCTTAGGACAACTTGGTCTTCATCAGTTGTATTGTAAGAATGAATACACAATGCCTGTGCAAACCGTGCAGCAAGGTGAGGAAACAGCTGTAATGGAAACAGAGTTTAAGTCTGAGGGAGTCATCTTTCCTTATCAATATTCAGCACCTCGCCCCCATCATTACTAGCAAGAAGCACATACGTACAAATTAGAAATTAAATACAAATATGAAAATAAGAGATATATTACATGATATAAATCTCTGGTCCAATTGTTATGCTTAAGACGTCCACCCTGGAAGTGGAATGTTAATCTTAAACAGGTGTAGTATGTGTGAACAGTGTGAATGAACTTTCTATTCTCCGAGAATACAGTGACTTCTTTTGGCTTCAGACCACCTCAAAATGCATTCAAGTGCTAGACTGTGAATTTCAGGGATGTGGTTTCTTAATAGGATACAGGCAGGATTCTGCAGCAACTGGCCTTGACTTTAAAATCTAGGCAGTCCTTGCCTTTATAGGTAGGCCTTACCTTTGAATCTAGGCCTTCTACTTAGGTTTTGTGGCATCGGAATGATGAAAACCACAGCTGCGTCTCAGAGTACGGATCAACCGTGGAGGGCCATGTACCGAATTGGTGAAAGTCTTACTTGCTACTAAATTTTTAAAACTGGTGAACTCTAACACCACCAATTACCAGCTTATCATCGAAAGAAGGCTGAATTGTAATAATATGAACACAAATCATTTCAGTGCCTCAACCTGAGTTCACTTGCTTAATACGGGTACCAGTAGTGATCTGGCAGGACACACTGTATCATACACTGTGCCTAATGCCACTGGGAATGTCCCACATAGAACAAAACAGGGAGTGATAGCCAGGCCATTCTTCTGACCGTTGTCAAGACTCAGTTTTACAAGGTTCCATATCCACAGAATTTGTGGATACGTGGATATGCAGACTTGTCATTCTGGATGTCAGACACTCCAAACACCAGAATGTGACACAAAAAACACATGTGTCCAGTAACGCTAAGCCTCTCGTTAGGCGAAATCACAACAAACGATTGTTGTAATGTGAACATGCAGTCAGCTTCATCTGCCTGCTGAATTTCTCAACAACAAAACTATATCAACTACATCAGTTACTCTCTGATGGCTAATGTCTGTATATTCATCGTTCCACTACCACCACATCATGGTTTCTACAGGATTTCTTCGAAACTTGTGCATGTATCTTATGTCTGGATGGTAAATTCGTATTTATTTCGCAACTAATCACGTTTTGGTTCCCCTACCAGATCAGCAGACACGTGCAAAATCTCTCTAAGAACCAAGATGGCGGGGCTGTCGAAGCAACAAATTGGACAAGTAGAATACTGATGTCTTCATCTTAATGAATCCAGCTCAGTGAGACTTCTTTTAACCAGCACTCCACAAGCTAACAGACCTTAGATATCATAACCCATCACTCAGATATATCTAAAGCCTTTGATTTTATATACCTTGTCAAAATTTGAGTTATCTCTCGGTGACAGTCCATCAACATCGTCAAAACGTTGCGTTTCATATTCACGAAGAATCGTGTAAGGGGCGTGTCCGTAGTCTCCCGTAGAGTTCCGCATTTTCCACCAGTTTCTTGTATCGTCGATAAGCTGAAAAGAGAAGTTTTAATTCTGTCATAAGGACTGCATACCTCTGATAACATGGTGTAGCCCTTACTGTAGGCCTAGGATAAAGTCTCCACACACAGCATTTCTACACTTCTAAGTGCATCAAATACACCAAGATTTAGAGCCATCATTGCTGGATTCAAACAGACGCCACCAAGTTTGCTACACTGTGCAGCACCGTATGGTCTGCACTCGTCTGGATTGCAGTGCAATTTTCTGATGCTCCCATTGTTTGGAGGCAGCACTGCGAAAAGTCGGGATTTACTGCCGACGTGGCATGAAATGCAGAAGTGTGTGGACTAGAGGCCTCTGTGGGTTAAAAATATTGAGTTGAGAACCGAGCGCCAAATTCGGCATTATTGGTTCTATAGACAATATTGGGCGATTTTAATGTAATGCAGGAGGAAACCGGAGTGCCCGGAGAAAACCTGCGCTGTCAGAGAGAGTCGCCCTCTCTATCACATGAGACACGGACCCGACCGGGAATCGAACCCGCGACCTCAGAGGTGACAGGCGCTGATGTTTCCATTGCGCCACTCTGACAGGCCTCTGTGGGTTTGATTCGATGGAGACCATTCCATCAATTGCTACCGGTAATCTGATGACGAACCTCCAGAATCTCTCCTTTAACAACAGTTAATTCCTTGGAATTTCTCCCCGTTCTCTCATGAATGACTTCATAAATCCTGGCATTCCGTGCACGGAGTTCCCGGTAGAATTGTCTCTGCCGTTCGTCCCACGCAAGGTCTGAATCGCCCGAGCGTCTCTGGGCCTCTTCCTGAGCTATTATATTTCTGAAAGGAAAGGTTAAAATTTTACAAGACGGCTACTGTAATGTTCCGCATTTCAACTGATGAGGGTTAAGTGACATGAAACGACGTCGAGATGGGCCAAACTGAGTTGTGTCTTCCCTCACCAACTGATTTGCCTATCCTTCGAACAGCTGCATCACTAACCTGTCTATGTGTCTCTCAACATACGCCTGATAACCAGCTACCCGTGGGTCAGGCCCGACCAGGTCGCGAGTGGGTTGAGATTGGGGTGGTGGAGTGGGAGAGTAAGGTCGCTCAGCTTCCTGGCGTTGCTGCTGCTCTCTGTATACTGTGTCGTTATACTGGCGATCATTAGGACGTGGATATTGGAAGACATGATCCTCAGCCTGGAGGGAAAGGACAGAGATTCTTACCACACAATCATCACTTAGACCATTAAAATCTCTGGCAGCTAAAGCCACTGACAGTTGAATTATTCATGTCTTATGCTATCAAAGGCCAGAAACGGTACACACCTCGGTTCTTGCCTTCTCATTCTCCTCTTTCCTCTTAACTTGTGCCGCATGCGCCATTACAGCAGCTGAAATATCCGCACGTGCAGCTGAGTCATTTAATCCTGGTGCATACGGCTGCCAACCATCTGAGAATTTAGGATAATATGGAGGAACATAACCATGCCATTGTTCTCTACTCAAAGTCCACGCCTCACCGAGGGACATCCAGAATTCTGATTCCTTCGATGAAAGACAGTGAGTCAATAGGTCTTTGGTTTCGACAGTCAGTAGAGGAGAGACAACACGCGAGACCAAGTCTGACATGCCGATGTTCGGGTCTTTGCTGGCGTCGACGATGAGGCTTAGCGGCGTAAAGAGGAAGTGGATAAGTTCTGGAGCATTGGGGTCATGAATGTACGGCTGGAGGCGTGCCTGGAATGAAAATGATAATTATGCCACCAAGCTCCATCCTCATAAAAACAACTGACAAAACCACATTAGTGCACACGTTTTCTTTGAACTTTACAGCAGAAAAGACTTTATTACTCCTCCATGTTGATCAACACACGCAGAAGACGATTCAAGTTACAATACTGACCAGTAGGTTGAAAGCCAATTTGAATTTCTTGAATATGTCGACAAAATCTTCAAGCGGTGGTGGTCTGGCTCTCATGCCTAGCATACCATCTGAAGAAAGAAATAAGTCATATTAGCAGTGACGACAGTCTTGAGATAAATGCCATCCGAGAGTTATCCTCTGTATGAGAAGGGGTTTTAGACGCTATGCTGGTGTTATTTGAAACTGACATGATTGTACACTGGTACTTGCTTTATGAGAACCGTGGCTAGCTCCTTGACCTACAGCTCATTTAGATACCAATGATGAAAAGCCTACTGACAGTGTATTCAACTGGTATACTCTTGACGTGGTACAGACAGACAGAGTTCAACTTCATTCTTAACTAACGTATGCTTCAGACAAGACAAATTTGCATGCATGATTATGATGGAAGTAGACAGAGAATTGCAAGTGTAACTTGAAACTTGGTATAATGGTAATGTTTGGTGTAGTATACATAAGTAAATGATTTAACTTGACATTTCACACGACTGACAAATCACAAACATGATAAAAGAAAATGATATACCATAAGAAAAGCAGAGAAATGAAAAACCCAGATAGGAGGAAAAGACACAAAAATATGATCTGAAATTGAGAGAAGTCACCACAACATAAAGAAACTAAGCAAGACACTGACGCACAAGTTTGAACGTGCACAAGTGACAACCCATGTTTCACCTTTTCTTTACAGGATTAGCAATATAATTTGTACATCTGTCACCTGTAAATGTTGGTGAGACAGACAAGAGATGGATCCAGGGGTGTCCTGATCATGTTGAACAACACAGGGTTAAAATCGCTATGCCTTCAGTCTCCAGAGCACAGTTAGGCCACGTGACCAGAGGGCTTGGTATTTCAAGATGGTCTCGGCAAGATCTTCATCAAGTTTTTTGTATGAACTCAACCACAGATGTTTGGCTGAGAGTTCACAAAATATTCACAGCTACAATTTAACTTTCAGCCAACTTGGACCAACACACCTGAGGATCCTAAGCCCCCTGGATCCATGACCACCTATTAAATCAAAGAGAATTTAAAGTAATTTAACAGAAAACCAGGTTTAAAATCCTAGGACCCTTAGCCTACCTCCCATTTGCTGATACGAATTACCGTCATCTGTAACTAAAACCAACACAAACCATGACCAACACACACACTAACCAGGGACTGCGGTACAAGCAACAAATACAACTTGCTGTTACCTAACAGGCAATGGACGGACACACATACAATGATAAAATGACTGAGTATTTATCCCTCTTCATCCCACTCACTTTTTCCATTGGGTAGACCTACATACAGATTGATACACTGTGATCAAACACTATCATTGTCTCATGTTTCTTGTGTAGTCTCATCCATCCACTGTTGAGCCACACCAGAGGGTGCTGAAGACAAGGCACTGCTGCATGTTCGAGTTTTCTCTTGCGAGTTGGCTTTCAATGGGACCAACGACACAAATGACTGCTCATTGTTTTCTATGGTTGCAGTGCCCTTAGAAAGCCAACTCGCGGAAGAAAACACTCAGGTGGAGCAGCGCCTTCTGGTGATGAGGAACAAGACTGGATTATACTTAAGAGAGAGTTTCCGATTGGTATGACTTGGATTTTTAAAGCAGGCTTTCACCTTGTTTGGTATAGTAATGACAGAACCATGCAGTTGTGGTGTGAACCAATAGTAATGACATCAAACATTTTATAAGAAAACCCAAATATCTAAAGAAAACCAACAGAAACCATAGATGTGACACTATTGTGTCATGACATGCATGCTTCAATCAAATAAGGATATTCTAGGATGAACAGAAAGACACAGTTCAGAGTTTTAGAAATTGACCTCAGAAGCAAAAACATAAGGGGAGGACACAATGCCCAAGCAAAACACAATCTAAAAGCAATGAATGATCTCTACATCATCTGACATCTCATCCACGGACCATCATCATACCTGGCATAAGGGCATAGTGTCGACCCTTTATCGTGTTTCCTGAGTGTTTTTCTGGGAAAATAAGAAAGAAGCTCTTCATAAGATAGAAAACTTTGTGGGTGCTTTGATCCTGTGTTCACGAGTGGTTTGTCTGATCTTCTAGTGCTGTTGTCTAGGTTTGGATCATCACTTTCTGTAAACTATGGGGCAATTCACACCATAGGTTCACACACACAACTTCCTGGTGGTGGATCGCTACAACCACTACTATACCACACCAAGCAACCAAGTATCGACCCATAGACTGTGTCACAAAAAGATGGCGAATTGGATGCACAATGGAAGACATGTGGCAAAACCGAGATCAAATAGTGCAAATGATTTCACCACTGATCAATCACTCCCCTTCAATGGTCGTGAACAGTGGGAGTGTGGGCGACTGAAATAATAGCTGCACTGTACATCACAATGTGCAATCATGCAGTTGACAGTACAGGACAGAACTACCACTTTAACCCACCATCATCCCACTGAATACCCACCATCATCCCACTGAATACAAGTGGAAATACTGCCCCTGACTGTCAAAAGCAGTATTTCAGGAATGGCCCTCCAACTGTCAACTGTCAGTGACAGTTGGAGGGCCATTCCTTAAAATGAGTGCACTTTACTTTAGATCCTTGACTCCCTACGCCATATTAGAAGGTGCCATCAACTCAACGGTATCTACTGACATTTTGGAGGTATTTGGCCCAGCCATCACACAAAGGGGAAAAGCAGGGATCAACAAGACAGGGTCAAAAGATGATGAGATTAGATGAATATACCTTGTGCTCCAATGAGCACCAGTGAAGCAGGGACAATAGCAGATACACGGTGTACTTAAAAAGATATAGACAACATATTTGACAAGTTTTGGCCAAATAACCGAAGGAGTTGAGGTGAAAATTTGACATTTCTGTGTGACACTTCATGTGGCGGCACTAAGGCTGCCTTCAGTAGGCCGAGTTCTGCAGAAGCTCCATTCAAGTGGAATTCATGTTATATCAGTGTAGCATGATGCATAAAAGTATGATGAAGGTGTGAAAACAGCTGACTGGTGCCAAAAAGAGGTGGTATTGTGCCAAAAAGAGGGCACAAGAACTCTCATTGCAGTTGTCCAAATCTAATGCTCTTGAATTTTCTAAGACATGGTTTACGACACTCATACCAGCCAAGCTGTTATGCTATATCTAGACAACAAAACACAAGACATGACGTCTTTCATATTCAAGACAAACAAGAGAGTCTACTCCTATCACTGGATTTCAGGAGTTAGGAAACGAAAGCAGGAAGTGGAGACCAAATAGCACACCAATGTGCTTGAGCAATTTTACTCGCGGATGGTAAAATTCTGGGTTTAAGCATTAAAAGGGTTCTAATGTACCGTACCTCCATGAGCCTTCCCCTTTGATTTGGAGTTCTTCCCCCTGTTCTTTTTCCTTCTCATCAGTTCCTTAAACGACTCGGCCGCCATCTGCAATCGGCCGACAAACTTCTCAATGTCATCAAAACAATGATTGAGGATTTGCTGAAAAGGAGAAGAAGCTTTGAGCGAGGGGTGGAGAAATTTAAGGTTTTGACTGGAACATGCAGGCATAAGGGAGAAAGAGTTGGAACAACAATACTGGGCTCTGAAGGTCGGTCCTATACTTGTGAACAGTGGGGATATTGATTGAAGGAATTGCTGTATCTTGTACGAGCAAGTAGACCAAAGTGGGGCTTATTTTGTGATTTCTTTTTTCGCCATGATCCACACACAATACTCACGACTTCTCTGTCAGTTCTTTCACTAAGACTGGATTCATCATCACCATCTCGGGCGACTGAATTTCGTTTCTGTGGACGGGCAACGACACGGCGTAAATCTAAAACAAGACAGCGATTCCCAAATTCATCCTCAACGTTTCAGAACTGAACGGCGTATTCCATAAGACACTGCTCCATGTGAGAGTTTTCTCATGTGATGGGCAATTCACCACTGTTGGTTTTCTTCCGGCTTACACTGAAACCAATGACCGCCCATAGTTTTCTATGGTTGAGTTGCCCATAAGGAGCCAACTCCTAGGAGAAAATTATTCATGATTGTAGGCCACCGACGAAACTGTCGTCATCATGCCACTAACCTGAAGATTGTGCAGCCATTGCGTTGAAATTAGAAACTCTGTCTTGTACTCGGATGTTTCCATTTACCGGTGGTTCTGGTGGATTCTCCTGGGGAGCTGGTGGAATGTAATGATCGCGACCCGGTGGACTGGAAAATGGGAATAGATGCAGCAAGGGTTCAAACAGACCAAACGCTACTGAATACGAGACATGTGTCACAGATATGGCATCAAAACCTGAACTGGTCATCTGACAGTGATCATAATACTTACATGGGGTCTTTTACTCTCTGTTTGTATCTCTTGATCTCATCAACAACTTCTTGAGCCTGAAACGTACAACACAATCGTTTAAATTCATCCTTTTAGAAAGTGTACTGGGCAGTTCCCATTTGAACCAATACCATAGTACTTGTAGACAGATTCTCTGCCTCAATTCAGTAAAACGCTCATTTTAGGTCAAAACCGAGTGAAACAGTAGACAGCTGACTGCTGCTTGACACCTAATCTCCATAGTGACAGGTGAAATGACATTTCAAGAACGGAACAGAGACATCTGAAACTACATCGATTCTGAATACTCACAGGTGAACCTATAATTTGGAAAATGTGCATTTCTGTTGGAGTGGGGGAGCGTTTTTTCTGATCTTCCAGGACTGTGAACAAGAGTAAGTTATTGTAGACCTCTTTGCGATCGCGATTGTACATGGCACTTGGGTCAACCACCAAGGAGAGAGGAAACCGCTCAATCTCACTCTGAAAAAGTTCAATTACAGATAAGTTGCATGGTTTCAGCAAGTTTAGCTGAAAAGGGAGGATACGAGGGGTTTGTCAGTGAGGTGAGTGTCACTTCAGTGCTGGATTATATGACCCATTACTCGGACTTGGAGGCGACTCTCATGGCCTAGTTCACACTTCTTCCAGCATTATATAGACCGCTTTACATTGTCTCCACAGAAATCATGTTTATATGTCATTCACAGCCACCTCTCATTAGAATGTTAGTATTCTCCATCCAAGACTGAGGTCATGAAAGGAGGATTGTCTTTTGCAATTTTCTTTGTTTGTGTCTTGTATGCAGTTCATTGTTTCCTATGAACCGGATCTCTACAAACGCACGACACATTGTCGAGGACAGCACACATGTGCCACTGACATGACTGACGCTATAATCCCCCAGACATTTGTGACATCCGTTTGATTTCACTTAGTTCTGAGGTTAGAAGACTGTTGGCTACAGCACTGGCTCTTTGTCTGAAGATTCTGGGTAAGCTGCTGCACATGTTCAATGACATGGTGGCATTAATGGCCCTCACAGCAGGATGGGTGGGCCCTCACAGCAAGATGGGTGGGCCCGCAATTTGGAGAGTGGGTGATCCCTACTCGATGGTCGTACTTTCACACTTACAGCTTGTTGTTTGTCGACGACGATGACATGACGTGGTTCCAGGATCAGCATACATCTCATCGTCCAGATTCCTGTGGTACTGTCCATCAGTTTCAGTTTCCTGATACCATCTTCGGGGTGGAGTAATGCTGAAGCAAACAATCAAACCAATGAATCTTTCAATTTTGACACAAATTTTGTGTGCCTTAGCCTAGAACTGGAGTGGTGGCTGCAAGTTGCAAGTTCCATCGTTGAGCCCTTAAAGACAAATGGTATGTATCGGAGTGCTCAGAGAAAACTCTGAACAATGTCTTTACGCTGCAGATACTCACCAGTTTTTGAGCCCACTGTAAATGTGGCCAAATGGTCCATCTCATACTGGACACTTCCCATATCGCCGTCTGAAAATACGTTATATTAGAGGTTACTGAACATTCCAACACCCAACTTAACAACATGTCAACACATAAGATATGTATTGGAACAACATCATCGATGGAGTTCACACAACATGAATCAGACAAGACATATCGGAGCGACTGATGAGAGGAATTTGGGAATCGTTGGAAGTCTCTTCATTGAAACTGTCGTAACGGACCACCAAACAGGGGGATCCACCTGAAGACATGTGCAGCAATCACCACAGAGCTGCTATCATTCTGATTTTATCTTAGAGCAATAATGTAAGGTATTAATCCAGCACATGATGATGTCACGACAATCAAAACAACTTGATGGGTGATTTATTTTACTCACTCCCATATGTCATGTGATCTGTACAGGTAACAGATGGGAGAGAAACCTCATGGACAAAAGGCCTACTTCATAACACAGACATAACAGACAATAGGCCTACTTCGTGACGCCATTTCATGCAACAAGACTATTACAGTGATATGTGCATTACTTACACATACACCTCAGCAGTGATTTTCAATCCTATTTTACTGTAGTATCTATGTTCTGTGACCAAAAGATGAGATCTACATGTAGGCTTACATGTTAAAATAATAGTGAAGATGGAATCATTTGCAACATACAGTAAGGCCTCCTTCAGCGGATATGCCTGCCAGAAGGACACCAATCCAAAAAGAACACCAAAGTCTGGTGCTGTATTCGCAAGTTTCACTCAGTCCGACCTCACTTATAAAGACACCTCTCAATTAAGGACAGCATTTCTCAGTCCTAAGTCCATCGTTAACACAGAGGTTCCCACTGTTTTTCAGAGAGACTGGTGCTTTTTTTACTTATATATAAACGTTGCTATAGGCCTATTACAGTACCGGTACACATGTGCCTTATGCTTCTCACATAGGGCGTTCCCATGAGAAATGCCGTCAGACTATTGAATATTTTAATCAGTAGATAAGATACTAACTCGTAAAGCTTCAATAAGCCTTTGGAATCAGGAAGTTATCATTGAACCGTGCACAATAACCTGTTGAGATAATTATGTTTTTATATTTCCCAGAACTCTCTAGATATTGCGCACATAATATGTCAAGTTCAAACCAACACTCCAACATGCCATGGAATATGGGAGATTGAAGTACATGTATACTGGAAATATTTGAAAGCAAAAACAAATAAGTCGGAAACGCCTGGTACTCCTACAGACAGAGTAACTGTTCTGATCTAGGTACGGTACATGATCATGTGAGCCAAGCAACAAGGAAGAATTGATTCATTTCAAAACACACCAGAGACAGTTTCCAGTCATGCACCATTTCATCTCCACATGCACAAAAGTTTCATTGAAGGTCTACTGCGCAGTTGGACTGGATCCCAGGAGCTGAAATTCCATCCAAAAGATGTCCAAGATAGCCCCCCCCCCNAATGTTGTATTTGGTACTCTGGTTTGAAAATCATTCCATGGATTGGACAAGAGCAATGCAGAGCGTGGCATATGCCCCACACATACGTTGAGTTGGTTTTCCCTCAACAGGTACAGAGAATTTGATCAAATTGATCGAAGGAACAATGTTCCCTGAAATCGACGGAACCTGATTTCAAGATGGCGACTGTGGTGAGCATATTGTGAATCAAAATGTGGCCATTTTTGAAAGGCACGGTCCTTCCTCTGGTCACCCTAACATACATACTAAATATCAGTTTCCTCGGACAAACGGTTCTCCCCGAAATCGACGGAATCTGATTTCAAGATGGCGACACTGGTGGCCATATTGTAAATCGTAATGTGGCAATATCTGAAAGGAACCCTCTTTAAAAAGATACCATACATGTGACATACAGATTTCGATTACTGAATTGGAAACAGTGGAATGAAATTTGCTGCACAAATACACCGAAGGATTACTTCCAGTCATGGCTACACCTGACGCTACCTCCAAATCACCAACACAACTAATGCATTATACAATCAACAACAGCGTTTCATTTCAAATTGACAAGAGCACACCATCTTCATATTCATATTCCTTTATCGACTGGTATTAGAACTCAACAAGCTTCTACGGCAAAAACACATTACCAGGAATAATATCACCTTGGATAATTCATGCCCACTACATGTACCCGTGTGTACTGATTTTTATGCGAGCTGTGAATGAATAAAAGGTTCATGCTAGTTAGTGGCATGGTCGTTTCAGCTAACTGAGTAATGGAATTTCTGAGATATATTGTTCTTCACATGGAAAAAAAAGTGAATTATGAATGGCCGTGGTTCGACTTTGCAGATAAAGAACAAGCTGATTCTAGTACTAGTAAGGGATACTCCACTAAGAGGAAACCTCTGTCACTGAGCCTTCCCAAGCCAAATTGCCACTTAAATTAACCTGCACTGTCGAAGAGAATTGCCCTCTTTCACGTAGCCTACAACAATGGGTCCCTTATACTGGGGACTGAACTCGAAACCCAAGCTGACAGATCAACCCATAAAACTGAAGTAGGTCTACGAGTAGGCTGAGGCGAACTTGACATTTGATTTGAAAGAGACTGGGGGGGGGGGGACGTTACTCTCCTCAGCCAGAATAACTATAAGGGCCTAGTCATTGATTCCATGAATCCTGAAGCATAGGCCTACAACCAGAAGCAAATTGAAAGTAAACTGTGTGTACATACATGCCACTTCGACAACCAGATACCCATCCGACCTATGAAAACTCCAGTGCGTTTTAGTTGTACTGACAGCTGTACAACTCCTTGCACAAAGTTGGCAAACTCACAAGCCATTAAAATTCATGAGCCCTAGATGCATAACTACGAAGTGCATACAGCACTGTGTAAACACACTGTTATGTTTCAAAACAATTCTTAAAACCTGTCTGAACCACTGAAGGCTGTGATGACTTAGCTCCATCTGAGCCTCGTTCCTATCCGAAAGTAAGCTTCAGGACCTGCCATCAAACATGACCAAGGCAAGCACCACCCGGATAGGCCCAACCCCCTCTGCTGAATGCTTCACCACCAACTGTTGGCCTACCTTGAATAGTGCACCAACTGGAACCCAGATGTTCCAGAGCATGTAGTGCAAACAGATGAAAAGCTGGTGACTGCCAACACAATGAACTACTGGTGGATGGAATCTCTATAAATTCGACCAAGGATGACCATCATGGAAATATTGAATAGAACGCCAACCACTTGTCACGGCTTATGACCATGAACCATTAGGGTTGATCAGAAATGTCAATACAGTTGACTGATGGGTAGGCCATGCAAACTGTCCACCATGATAACGCGATAAGGTTGATCTTGAGGCCACTGTGGAACTCAATCATCACATAAGTATTGATTTATTGACAATATTGGAATCAATGCCCCGGTTTACAGGTGCACAGAGACTGAAACCATGTATGAGAGATACGTAAGATATTTGAGTTCTATACTATTAATTATTATTATTAAAACATATTTTATAGTGCCATTATCATTAAAAATGCTCAAAGGCACTTCACATAGGAGGTGATAGGTGCAGACAGATTAAAACATAAGCTAGAGCGTAAAACAATTACAATTAGAATAAAAACTAGAATGAAACGTGGGATCAACAAAAGTACGCATGGTTAAAAAGGTATGTTTTTAAGGCCCTCTTAAAAGCACCAAAGTCATCAATACTCCTTAACTCCACCGGCAACTCATTCCACGCCCTCGGCGCTGCCACGCGAAAAGATCGCTCTCCGTAGATTGTCCTATGTCTTGGCAAAGTGAGCAGTCTCTGCTGGGATGACCGCAGAGCCCTGCCAGGACAGTACGGAGGGACCAATTCAGCGATGTATGATGGCGCCATTGAGTGGAAAGCACGGAAGGCATGGATGATGGTCTTGTATTTTATTCTGTATCTGACTGGAAGCCAGTGGAGGTCGAGGATAATAGGTCATGACAATACTCATCTTCTTATATCACTCTCAGTGCTGGTATAAATATATCACACAAGGAGAAGATATATTCGTGTGACTTGTGTAATAGTGTGGAACCTCCCTTAGCAGACGCCTGTGTCAGGAGGACACCTCTCTATAAAGGACACCAAAATTCAGTCCCAAATATTGATCATTTCTATTCATTTTGACCTCTGTAATCAGGACACCTCTCAATTAAGGACAGCATTTGTCAGTCCCAGAGGTGTCCTTAATAATAGAGGATCCACTGTATATAGATGTGTACCGAATTTTGCGACCCATGTTTGCATGAGTGACGTGACGTTGTAGTGCATCCAACATATGCTGATGCATTGCGACGTCAGTGTAAACATGGTCCACAATTTATGGTACCGGTACATAACTATAGTAATGGTAGAAGCAGCAACAGACTTGCCATGATCACAGTCATGACAGTACTTCGACCATGATTCATCACATGATCAAGACCACACTTCAATCCTTTTTGATCAGTTGGGAGTACACAGGGACGGTAATCAAACCACAGCACCATCCTGTACCCCAAAAGCAAATGAACATGGTCACAACTTTCAGTCGCAAGCCCAATGCTCTTACCACAGCACCATCGTGTACCCCCAAATGCAATGAACAAGTCACAACTTTCAGTTCACCAGATAGACCAATGATACCTACTTCTGACGGCCTGGTGATCATCATACGACGACGTCTTCACATCTGGCCGCCCATGATCATTCCTGAAAACAGAGAAA
>NMRB01000060.1:437868-465127 GCA_002633025.1 Notospermus geniculatus
GGTAAGGCCACACTTTTTTTATTCTTTGGTTTACGGGCCCGCCGACGTGGCAAAATGCCATTCCGAAAAAAAAATAAAATTGGGAAAATCAGTTTGTTTTATTTCCGCCGAAGTTCAAATGACGTCTTCTGAGAGAAAAACAAATAAATGGAGTTGTTTTTATTCCCGCCGACCTTGATTTCAGCAGTCACGACAGCTAAAAATAAACAAAATCAACTGGCGTATGTCTATTTCCCGGCAGCGAGGACGGAAAGAAGCAGAAAAGAGGCATTTATAAAGAATTTATTTGGTTTTTTATTTCCTTCGATTTGTCTAACCTGTCATTCTGAAGCTGAAAATGAAAAAAATGAACTGAACTGAAGTTTTTTTTAATTTTTATTCCGTCCTCCGTACCTGGGCTCAAAATCTTTATGCCCGTAAACCAAAGGATATACTAACCGTGGCCTAACGCACATTGTTCTTCAAACCAATCAATAGGTTGTCGAGTTACTCAACAGTAAACAAAGATTCAGTGCATATTAGGATGGTTATTCAAAACCACAATCACAGCACACAGGGGAAATACATGTACACACTGATTTCGTTTTGTAAACTGTGTGGTGGGCGAAACACATTGTACAATCTCCTCTCATGTACAAATGTTTGAACTACCTTCTACGGAATTGAATTGGCACCAAGTGTTCCATTTTTGGTCCCACAAGCAGCTACTCTAAAGCCCTTACTATGCGCACCTACTCATGGCATGCAAAAGCCACCTTTTTTGGTCAATCTTGATCGGGCACCGTATCTGACTATGGCCACCATCTGAGTACCTGACGGCACAGTTGGTGTGGCAAGCTCATACCAGTCCACAGCACAGAACCAACCAACGAGAGGACATCTGCAGAGTTTTCCAGCTTCAAGAATCTAGGAAGTCAGCAGAGTTTGGTAATGAATGAGGCCCCTGGAGGACTGTCCGCTTCAACCTTTCTTTCGGAAATGAAGTCGATCGATTTAAAATACACCAACAGGTTGCCCCGCAGCACATGTTTTCTGTTCAGGAAATCAAGCTCCAAAACAATCAACGCAGGTCCTAAAGGACATGAACAAAGGATCTACACTTGACAAAACACTGATCAAACTGTGCTACTGCAGATGTCAGATGGTCGGCTAGCAGTAGGGGTGGGGTGGGGGTTAAGTGACTAATCCAAAGCACAATCCACTGCACTAAGTGTTAGTATTCTACATTTCAGACGTGATCTCAGATCCTCACTAACCCTGCTGGCCTCGGTGACCTCGGCGATTGAGGCAAACTGGAGGCCCGAGATGGCCCCTCAAACAGACGAGTAGGGGTACGAAGATGACGATCAAGACTGTAATCGCTGAAAGTCAAAAATATGCGTCATTGTGGTATAAACTGGCAAGGTCAGTCATCTCATGACACCAGGCAGGTGCTTGTGTGACAGACACTGCATGAAAGTACATCCATGCACTGATGGAGGGCCTAGCCACTTTGGAGCTACGTCAGCCCGCACCAAGCCTACCTTTGCCCCTTTGTGCTTTCCATAATGCATTAAAGTTGGGCTAAGGAACACCTGCGAAAGTCGTAATCCGTTTGGAATTCGTGTGTGTCGGCGATGGCTTCATACATGTAAGTCTTGCCATAATTTCAACAATGGATACACACCATGTAAATCAAAATAAATACCAGCATTAGGATTTTTAAAATGGTACAACTTTTGGTCTCCCAACACCCCTGGTCGCCATGACAGGGATTAGAGAGTTTTAGTGCCCATGCCCAGGATGTATGTCAATGGCAGAAGGCCTTGGAATTGGGGATATTCCCATGGGAGAGTTAAATAATGTTAGTTTTTTTCTAAAAACGGTGAAAAATGCATGAACTCCTGACAAGTAATCTTGCATTTTTGACGGCTGCCCATCACATCATTCACAACATCTCAATGCTTCTGAAGGGGGTTAATGTAGGTTAAATACATCCTGTATGTAAAGTTAAACTAAGTTCGAAAGGGTGGTGTAGCACACTTCAGAGACATATCGTATTACAAAATAAACAGATAAAGGCATTTAGAATGACTTTTTACATACTGGTACATGAAGTTATTGTACTGATGTGTTTGAAATATAGGTAAACTGTAATTTGATATGCAATTTTGAGGGGAAACAGGTCACGTCCGTCCCAACCCTCCATTCAGGAAGTCCTTCATGACACCGCCTTGAGTGACAGACACATTCCAAGAGGAAAGACACTTGTGATGATGCTTCAAGAGCAAGTCTGAGTCGGTCAGTATTGTTGCTGTTGCAAACGCTTAATAAGTCATAGTATGCGATGTCTTATCAAAGCAACATGTTCCGCTGCCGGAGACTTGGAGCCACCTTGGGTCATTTGTTAGCCAAATTATGATACAAATTCGCTAACTTCAGAGAGACTCTTACCGGGGAGGTTCGTCTTTCTTCTGGCCGTAATCATCACGCGGGGTCCGTCTGAAAGTGCAATAAAACATGAGCAAATGAAAGCAGGGTAGATGTTCCTCCACATGACAGTTTTCTCACACAAGTCAGCAACTGGCAATTCACTATTGAGACGACGACGCCATTAATGCTGAGATTTTAGTTATAATACAATGAATTTTTCTATTAAAATGGTGTCATGACATCCCTCGTAACTTCAGTGTCATAACGCCAAAGTGGTTCCAAGACCTTATTGACTCACCTGTTGTATCCCCGTGCATCCCAGTCATAACCATTCGCGACAGCACCTGGCATTTTGCATTGGTGAGCAGCTTCAGCTGAAACGCCAGAGAAATGGAAAACATTAATCCCAAACAACCCGCAACCTCTCCTTCATTTTCTCTGCTGAGCCATTAAAAACTGATTTTTCTCTATACAATCTGCATCAGCGTATGTATCATGACTGATGCTTTATTCCAAAGTGTAACAGATGCTTTTTATTGCAGCATTTATGTTCAGAGTCATGAAAATGATGATGGGTGGACAGTGTCAATATTGCAATATGAGACACGACAGTACAGCATGTACAAATGTAAGGGGGGGTGCAATCTTGACTGTTGACTCCGACCGGTGTGATATATTTGTGCTCCGATTGAACAATCACCAACTATCGGCAAAAATTCTCGGCAAAGATAGAAGTCTAATCAATGGTATAAACAGAAACCATTTGGTTTCATACCAATAATACATAATATATCAGCCGCTCCAAAACACAGATACAATTCATCAAATTGATGTATTCTGAATTCGCCAGAAATACATGTATCATCTGGTTCCAGCTCCAACTAATTTTCATGTCTTAGAACTACTTAAGGATCTTTTAAAAGAACTATTACTAATGAAAATTGCTTTGAAATGTCAACTTCAACTATGCCAACAATTCCAAAAGCTGGGAAAGAGGATTAGGTCTTGTACTAAACAGATTATGAAGAAATGTACATGTAGTAGTATTAATTAGGGTCATATTGTACACTGTGAGAAGTTTGGACAGTGTTAGTTGGAATTAGCCTGCCATGGAAAGGAACCAAGTCCACAAACTGCGACAGGCCAGAACAAGAGGACTGTGTGCCACGGCATTCACCTGAATGTACAGTACAGCACATGAATCAAAGCACAGTGATCTGCGCAGCACGCAAATTCAACAACTTTAGGTACATTTTTAAAAGCCGATGTGACATTCCAAACACTGAAAAATAACATTTCTGATGCATATTTTCTTTAAAAGCCAAAAAAGCTATTCTAAGAGCACTCATGACAGAATATTCTGAAGTGAAGCGACTCACACATTTTACCCTCAGTGGGTAGAGAAAAGGCCAAGTAGTTGATCAAGGGTCTACACACATTCTCTAAATACTAATCTTGAAAATTTGACCTAATTCCAGTGTCTTCTTTTGTAAAGTTTATGAAACGACATGCCCGCTGGGCTTGGTGTGTGATTCAAGTGTCGTTTTATGTTTCTAATACATATGCATTGTGGATTTATTAAGATCAAGATGACAATTTGTGTTTTTATAGACAACATAGCCTGAAAGGATTGGTTCATTCCCACATTTTTCATGCTGAGGACATGTGGAAGACAGGACATAAAATGGTGATTCACGTGGAAAAAACATGAAGGACTCATCCACGTGAAAGTTAGGTACCTAACTTTCACATTTTGACCCTCATAATTGTTGATTGTAAACATACACTGCATAAATCTGCCGAGGTTCAGCATAAACTCGTGCACAGGAAGAACTGAAACTGATGACGTCCTTCATTCACTGATAAACTGAATTAAACAGCCTTACCCTGCTTCTTCAAAACATTCTCGATAGCAGTAGCAGTTGTGAAAGTATATCCCTTCATTCCTAATTCTAATCCTAAACTGAATGATAGCCAGGAGATAGTCCGCTATCCAAGACCGAGAAAACCAGACAGTTATGATTCAATTCAATGACATCAGTGATTTTCAATCATGTAGACGACAAAAAATAACCACACGGCTACCAGTAAGTGAAATGCGTCAACATCGCCAATAAACGTCATGATATTTACCTCATCAGACAATTTACGATGATTAAGAAATTGAAAATATGGGGTCAAGATATTGAACAGAAAAGAATTTCAGATAGCCTACATGTACATTTGTAAATGCATTTTTATGCACCTTATCAGTGGAACCAATCAAGGTGAAATATGTGCCTGACAAGACCAACGACTGACCATTTAGATTTCAGATCATTAGTGACGTTCAAACCCAAGCCGGTAATTCAAGTCCAATAAAAGTACCCAGCATTGCAAATCTCACATTTTAAGTCAACCAAGCATGTGTGCCTTCATAAAAGAAGCCGAAAATGGCATGAATGGCATGGAGTAAAATATGTGGGCCTGTGTAGGAAGCATTGAACAAATTTCGATTTGAAGGTGGGCCTACATGTAGTTCTCCGTGAACTAAATCGGTGTAAGTAAACCAACCATTGTTTGGGCACCCTGACATTCGCTAAGTCATGAATTAAATCCAGTGAGGCACATTGCCAGAAAGGTCTGCGGTAAACACTACACACCCAGATGACTCGCCATGTCAAACATAATGAAGAAAGGCTGAAGATCTTGTGGAAAGGTTGGGCTGATAGACATGATTGGACATCCCAATATTGTATGATGCCATCATAATACATGTTTATCGTTTGTATGCCAGGCAAACACACAATAACGGAATTTGGGTGCTCCTTACCAAATGCTCGTGCAGAGTTCTCCACTGGTGTAACAGAACGGGCGTGGTGCCCGTTCTAAAACACAGGATTGATCTCAGCGCCCAGTCTAAAAATCTGCCGCCCGGTCAAAAAAAATTGTCGCCCGGTCAAAATTATTCACTTTGATAACACTGAGGTTTTGCAAGCACCGACAGGAGTGTGTTCCGAAATGCTGGGAAATCGCATTTCAGGGCTTCTAGATTTCGAATTTTTCTGGGCGAGGCCCCAGACCTCCCCGCTGAGGATGCGTGTGCGGCAGTGGCTTCCGATATCAGCACTGGACAAGTTGCAAAGCTCATGAGCTGTACTCATGCGCTGTACTGTGTATGCTATGCTATCGAAATAAATTTCTCCAGGATTTGGAGGAATTTATAATTTCTCCAGGATTTGGAGTAATTTATAATTTCTCCAGGATTACATGTAATTATAAATTCCTCCAAATCCTGGAGAAACTATAAATTCCTCCAAATCCTTGTATTATAACAAAGAAGATTTGTACCGTCTGTGATGCAAGAGCAGTCAGTGATGTGGGGATATGCAAGAGCAGATATCTGTGATACCCATTCATTAGAGTGGGCAATCATGCATGTACCTTTTATAATGTCATGAATGTCAAATAAACCTACCTGTTTTAGAGTGTACTGATTAAGGAATGCTTAATCCATCAAAGGAAGGTATTTCACGCACCATGGGCCTACATGGAGATAAACAAACATTCTCATAGGCCTACATGTGGTCATAAATTAGCAACTCAGATTTAGAATGGGGAAGCTAAGGCCAATGAAAATTGATTATTAGTTTCTCGTCAGCGCCCGCATCTGATTTAGGCCCCTCATCAAAAAATTTCATTATTTACAAAAATTTCATTATTTCCAAAAAATCTGCATAATTCCAATTAGTGGAAGAGTTTTTTCTGTCATGTTGTGAATAAATAACACGACATTCATGGTTTTAATCCAAAACATTATTGTTATCAATATATTTTAATCATAGCTACACAAACTGACATGGACAGGATCGAAGTTATAAAAGCTTCCAATTATCATCATCGTTTCAGAATTAGTGATAAATACATGTACATGTAGTAGGCCTAGGCCTACCATTCAAAAGGGCATAGGTAGTTGGTGTGTCCATTTAAAATGGGCATACTACCAAGTATGCCCTTTTGAATGGTACTTGTAGTGCTATGGTGAATCTGAAAAGGGTCGTCTTTTGCATGAAAAAAANATCAGTGGAACCAATCAAGGTGAAATATGTGCCTGACAAGACCAACGACTGACCATTTAGATTTCAGATCATTAGTGACGTTCAAACCCAAGCCGGTAATTCAAGTCCAATAAAAGTACCCAGCATTGCAAATCTCACATTTTAAGTCAACCAAGCATGTGTGCCTTCATAAAAGAAGCCGAAAATGGCATGAATGGCATGGAGTAAAATATGTGGGCCTGTGTAGGAAGCATTGAACAAATTTCGATTTGAAGGTGGGCCTACATGTAGTTCTCCGTGAACTAAATCGGTGTAAGTAAACCAACCATTGTTTGGGCACCCTGACATTCGCTAAGTCATGAATTAAATCCAGTGAGGCACATTGCCAGAAAGGTCTGCGGTAAACACTACACACCCAGATGACTCGCCATGTCAAACATAATGAAGAAAGGCTGAAGATCTTGTGGAAAGGTTGGGCTGATAGACATGATTGGACATCCCAATATTGTATGATGCCATCATAATACATGTTTATCGTTTGTATGCCAGGCAAACACACAATAACGGAATTTGGGTGCTCCTTACCAAATGCTCGTGCAGAGTTCTCCACTGGTGTAACAGAACGGGCGTGGTGCCCGTTCTAAAACACAGGATTGATCTCAGCGCCCAGTCTAAAAATCTGCCGCCCGGTCAAAAAAAATTGTCGCCTGGTCAAAATTATTCACTTTGATAACACTGAGGTTTTGCAAGCACTGACAGGAGTGTGTTCCGAAATGCTGGGAAATCGCATTTCAGGGCTTCTAGATTTCGAATTTTTCTGGGCGAGGCCCCCAGACCTCCCCGCTGAGGATGCGTGTGCGGCAGTGGCTTCCGATATCAGCACTGGACAAGTTGCAAAGCTCATGCGCTGTACTCATGCGCTGTACTGTGTATGCTATGCTATCGAAATAAATTTCTCCAGGATTTGGAGGAATTTATAATTTCTCCAGCATTTGGAGGAATTTATAATTTCTCCAGGATTATATGTAATTATAAATTCCTCCAAATCCTGGAGAAGTTATAAATTCCTCCAAATCCTTGTATTATAACAAAGAAGATTTGTACCGTCTGTGATGCAAGAGCAGTCTGTGATGTGGGGATATGCAAGAGCAGATATCAGTTCGGGAAACGTCCTATTTCAGAAGGCCTTCCGAATTCGGAAGGTTTGCCCTTCCGAATTCGGAAGGGAAGTCCGAATTCAAAAGGGGTAATCCCTTCTGAATTCGGAAGGGTTGACATTCAAAATCAAATCGGAATATGAAATTCGAACATCGGAAAGTATCTGAAGTTATCAGCAGGTAGCAGCACTGGTTACGGAAATTTTCATCGATGGAATTCTTGTTCTGTCGTTGCGTTTTTGATTAATCATGGATTTTAGTCAAAAGGCACGTGGGGAACCCGGGATGGCTTCCAAAAAGGAAGGTCTAAGTCCCGGATGACCAGGTCACTGGCTGGTCACTACTTCCGAAATCGGAAGGGCCTTCTTAATTCGGAAGGGGTCAAGTACCCAGATGTTGCCAATGTGCATCCCTTCCTATTTCGGAAGGCCTTCCGAATTCGGACTTTCATTTCGACTTCAGAAGGGCAAACCTTCCGAATTCGGAAGGCCTTCCGAAATAGGACGTTTCCCGAACTGATATCTGTGATACCCATTCATTAGAGTGGGCAATCATGCATGTACCTTATAATGTCATGAATGTCAAATAAACCTACCTGTTTTAGAGTGTACTGATTAAGGAATGCTTCCATCAAAGGAAGGTATTTCACGCGTCATGGGCCTACATGGACATAAACATTCTCATAGGCCTACATGTACATGTGGTCATAAATTAGCAACTCAGATTTAGAATGGGGAAGCTAAGTGGAATTGTTGTTGAAGGTCAATCACTGAAAACGAACAAAAAGCTGCCCCAAATCCTATCAATCACAATAGAAGTGAAATGTATTACATAACATGACAACTTGGCCAACAAAACAGTACCAGAGTACTGGTAGCTAACAGAAAACCAAAACGGGCTTGTTGGCTATTCATGCAGTAGGGCATCATCAGTTCTGATCCAATGACAATGACGTCAGATGTGTAACCTGATGTAGGCTAAATACCCCTGGCAAGAATTTTGGACTGTTGACATTTGAAGGAAGGCCACAACACAAGCATGCATTAGCAGTGGTATACAATGTATACAATTAAGTGCACGTTGTTGACTGTGCATACTGTACTGTCGACATGGCGGTGAGAGAGAGCCAATAGGCCAAGCACTTTTTCTACGTATATCACAATTTGTGGCCCTAAAAATAAAACATACCTACTGGCAATCAGATGATATGTATTTGTTCCGTTGTTAACGGCCTGTTTCCCCTTTTTACAATAATCTCACTCTCTTTTAGGTAGTTTTCATGAATCGGTCGGAGTACACCACATACCAACACATCAACACACACTGATTCAATTGGGCGAGGTCATTTAAATTGCCGATCTTGCTACTTCTCATCCTCCCACTGATCAAAAAGCATCTGCAATACGATAAAAAATGGGGCATACATATCATTGAAATATCGAAAATGACATTACGTATGACTTTAGTACATTTTTAGCACTTGTTTAGTTCAAGACAAAGGCACAGCAGCCCGCGATGTTGCCAAATGAGGGTGGCTACTGGAACAGCAACACGGTTCACACATGTGCTGCCATCTATCATAAAGAAACGAAACTTATGTTATGCTATGTTGGGTTGGTTCAAAACCTGGCATTGGCATTGGCATTGGCAATAAAATGTAAAATGATTCTATATTCAGAACTTTGCATTTTTTTTAACAGCTAAGAACTTACCTGCAGTTTACCAACTGAAGGCATCTTTGGAAATTCAAAAAATCGCCGAAAGATTGCTGATTGTAATTCGGAAAGGTCAAAATCCTAAATGGCCACAGAGAGGCACAATTCTTGGAAACATCCCGCAAAGAGACCGAGAAAATTGTGCAAAAATTACCAAATTTTGTCGTAACAGTGAACGACAAGTCAGTTGTCCGGGCGCCCGGGACAACAGATTTTCCCATATGGACAAAATTTCCTCCAATCAGTTGTCCATGGAACTACCCTGAGATCCCAACTTATCATCAATTATACGTTCTTTCTCACAGCTATCGTAGTACTTACCTCCGACATACCTAATGAAGGCATGCAGAAAAATCTCCGAAAAATTGCCGAAAGGGTATGACTTTGCGTAATAAAAACCGAAAGGCTGTCTTCTGCCTCATGCAAAATGGCCGAAGAAGGCGCAATCCTCTGCCTTAAAATGACTGAAGATGCAATCCACCACCTCAAAATGACGGACAAAAGGTGCAATGCTCCACCCTCAAAATGGCCGAAGATAAGGCGCAATCGTTAGAAACCTCCCGCAAGCATTGATCGAGAAAATTGTGCAAAAATTACCAAAGGAAACTTGTGTGAACGCTTTCGAAATCTGTGAAATGGCATGCGCGAAATGAAGGCCAATGCGCTCAGGGGCTTTCCCTTGTGAAAGTGAAGAATGAGGGAACACGTAAGTTTGTCACAATCTTGTCTCTGCTTGCAGACGTTTAGTGTGCTTTTGATAAACTAGATGGCAACACCAACAGTACTACCATGGTTTATCAATGACTCTTTTCATGCAATTTGCATGTAATGAAGGAGGAAACTGGAGCCTCCCTTGTCAACGAGAGTCACACTCTCTACCATATGAGTACTGGGTCCATTGACCAGGAATCGAACCTGAGACAGGTGAAAGATATTACCACTACAAAATTCTGACAGCCGTATTGTATGTTGTTTAAAAAGGTCATACTTACCAATGCAAAAGCTTGAAACAGTATCGAAATGAAATCTCCCATAACGGATGAAAAAAAACCGTCAAAATTCCTTGGGGGAAAAATGCGCAATCCTTCGAAATCTTCATACCGTAACGAAAATGGCCGATTAGTGGAAATAACAGAAGGAAAATGCCCAGTACAAAGGCATCTACAGTCCTCGCTAGTGGAGCAAATGATACCGATACTGATCCTGCGTGTACGTTCCATCTTGTGGGGTGTTCATAATGGCAGTAATTGGCCAAAATTCTAATTTGGCCAAAATTCTAACTGGCCAAAATTCTAATTTTGGTCTGGTGTAATAGCATCAATATAAGTTCAGGCCCTGAAGGACCTGATGGATATCAGAATCAGTATATCATTACAGCCTTATGAAGGCAAAGAATGAGGGTAAATAAGTTTGTCACAATCTTGTCTCTGCTTGCAGACGTTTAGTGTACGGTACTTTTGATAAACTAGGTGGCAGCACCAACAGTAATCTATCTTGGTTCATTAATAACTCTTTTCACTTGGATAATTTGCATGTAATGAAGGAGGAAACTGGAGCCTCCGTTGTCAATGAGAGACACACTCTCTACCATATGAGTACTGGGTCCAACCAGGAATCGAACCTGAGACCTCAGAGGTGGCAGGTGAAAGATAAATACCACTACAAAATTTTGACATCCATTAGCTAGGCCAGGCCTATATTGTATTGATTAAAAATGTCATGCTTACCAAAGCAAAAGCTTGAAACAGTAGGAATCTCCCATAACGGACGAAAAAACGTTAAAATCCCTTGTGAAAAATGCGCAATCCTTGGAAATCTTCATACCATAACGAAAATGGCCGATTGGAAGGAAAATGCCCAGAGTAAAAAGGCGTCTACGGTCCTCGCTGGAGATGGATGAAACTCCAGCGTAAATGTGTTCCATCTTGTGGGATGTAGTGGCAGTATTATCAGCCAAAATTCAAATTTTGGTCCGGTGTACTAGCATCTACACATCAATATAAGTTTAGGCCCTGGATGACCTGATGGATTTCAAAATTAGTAAATCATTACAGCAGCTTCAACAATCGGTTTAGGCCCTGGAGGACCTGATGAATTTTGGCAGTGTACTCTATCATTACAGTGGTATCAAAACGAAGTCGTCTCTGAATCGTGCAAATTTTCGACCCCAACCGGGATCTTCCTCAGGCACTTTCTCGTTGAATTTCCAGAAAAGACTCATTACAGTGGTATCAGTGTCAGTTTAGGCCAAAGGGACCTGATGAATTTCGATACCAGTGTATCATTATAGCAACATCATCATTTAGGCCCTGGATGACCTGATGGGTTTTTATCAGTCTAGGGTATCCTTACAGCAGCAGTAATCAGTTTAGGCCCAAGGGACCTGATGGTTTTCAGTATCAACGTATCGTTACAGCATCATCAGTATCAGTTTAGGCCCAAGGGACCTGATGGATTTCAGTATCAACGTATCGTTACAGCAGCATCAATATCAGTTTAGGCCCAAGGGACCTGATGGTTTTCAGTATCAACGTATCGTTACAGCAGCATCAATATCAGTTTAGGCCCACTGGACCTCATTAGGAACAGATTCCCAAAAAGATGAGTATCCAATCATCTAGTACCTCCAATAGTGACTGGGTTCATCAATTAAGGAACAGGCTCCTCTAGATGTTATCAACTCTCACCCGAGTTCAGATGATTTTGTCAGAGTTCTCAGTTCAAGATTGACTGAGTGAAGCAAGGATCAAAAATATTCAAATTCAAGGATCAATATTCATATCAATATAATCAGAAAATATTCATGCAAGTAGCAATATATGGTCAGACAATGGTTAGTAGCTGAAACAGAAGACAATGTGTCAACTCTTGGCGTTGACACAATACAGGGTAATAAGAGAAGAGAGAGCATTCATTAGTAACAGGCAATACCCATCATGGATGGAGCTGTCTGGCTCATCAACCATCAAACTATGGTTGAATCGCCACTGACAACACCAACCTGATGAAAGGGACTATGTATGCACAAAAATCCTTCAACCGGTGGGCCTACGCCGGACTGGGATCGCCAGTCCTGGGCCTAGAGAGCGTGCATACAGTCTAAGTAAGCCTAAATACTTACAATGTACCTGAAAAAGATGCCTGAAAAAGACGCCTGAAAAAGAATGCCTGCATTGTGCAGGTAGATCTAGGCCTGGCTCCTCCAGGTTCTTTCAAAGGAATAGGCTGGTTCATCCAACAATGCAAGTTCTTCCCCAGAACTTTAAGCTGGGGGTATGAGTGTTCTCAACTTACAGAGAGACAACAATGTCGGTTTTCGTCGCTGCGTCGCATTCCTCACATAATGCTAGAAAGGTCACAGATCATGAGATTCTGAAAAACAAGTGAGAATTAAACACCTGAAAAAGAACATTCACTAGGCTGGTTCATCCAGCAATGCAAGTGTGGGTGTTCCTCCCCAGAACTTTAAGCTGGGGGCACTGTCAGCCTCCTCCAAAGAAAGTGGGCAACAAAATCTGTTTGTGTCAATGTGTCACACTCACTGATCATGGGTCCTGGTCTGGTAGTTCCTGAAAAACTGAGGTGAAAATTATAGCCTAGACACCTGAAAAAGAAGTTATGTGCATTCATTCACTATGAAGTTTAATAATAAGTCTGTTCTCCAGGTAGCTTTCAAATAACTAGGCTGGTTCGTCCAGCAATGCAAGTTTGGGTGTTCCTCCCCAGAACTTTAAGCTGGGGGCACTGTGAGTCTCCTCCAAAGAAAGTGGGCAACAAAATCTGTTTGTGTCAATGTGTCACACTCACTGATCATGTCTGGTAGTTCCTGAAAAACTGAGGTGAAAATTAGACACCTGAAAAAGAAGAAGTTAGTGTGCATTCATCACGAGGTATAACTCTAGGCCTGGTTCCTCCAGGTAACTTTCAAAGACTAGGCTGGTTCGTCCAGCAACGCAAGTTTGGGTTCCTCCCCAGAACTTTAAGCTGGGGCTACTGTCAGTCTCCTCCAAAGAAAGTGGACAACAAAGTCTGTTTGTGTCGATGTGTCACACTGATCATAGGTCCTGGTCTCGTAGTTCCTGAAAAACTGAGGTGAAAATTAGACACCTGAAAAAGAATAAGTTATGTAACCACACCATACTCACCTTATTCCCTTACCTTACAATTTTTGCCCCTCACTGGTAGGCCCTCACCAAAACTTTCTGACAATGGGACCATGCCACTGACATGGACAACTGGCTTCCCTCCATCCCTCATGCATGTACAATGGCCTTCTCCTCCGTCTTTTGGCAAGAGCACACAGCATCATATCCAGGTTTCCATGGGAAAGGGTTTCCAGGTTTCCATGGTAGATGCAGCAAGGACAACACCCATCCATCTTGGCACAGGACCCAGGATTTGGTTGACCAGAGACTGGGGCATCTTCTCCATCTCCATGTATTTTGCAGCTGCTGAAATAGTCATGATGGAAAGCTGAGACATGTTTACAAATATCTTTTAGTATCTGCTGGATCTTGACTCCTCCAGTTGATATCAGCAGCTTCAGTCTTAGCTCTAACTAACTGCCATGACATTCATAGGCCCTCTTAGTGTCTCCAGAGCAAACTGCAACTACCAGTAGATCAGACATCCGTCTCCAGCAGTGCTCCAAGGTGGATTGCCTGGGNTCCAGGTAGCTTTCAACTGGTTCATCTTGCAAAATGCAAGTTTGGGTTCCTTCCCAGAACTTTAAGCTGGGGCTACTGTCAGTCTCCTCCAAAGAAAGTGGACAACAAAGTCTGTTTGTGTCGACGTGTCACACTCACTGATCATGGGTCCTGGTCTGGTAGTTCCTGAAAAACTGAGGTGAAAATTAGACACCTGAAAAAGAAGAAGTTAGTGTGCATTCATCACGAGGTATAATTCTAGGCCTGGTTCCTCCAGGTAACTTTCAAAGACTAGGCTGGTTCATCCAGCAACGCAAGTTTGGGTTCCTCCCCAGAACTTTAAGCTGGGGGTACTGTCAGTCTCCTCCAAAGAAAGTGGACAACAAAGTCTGTTTGTGTCGATGTGTCACACTGACCATAGGTCCTGGTCTCGAAGTTCCTGAAAAACTAGGTGAAAATTATACAGCTGAAAAAGAAGAAGTTATGTAACCATACCATACTCACCTTATTCCCTTATCTTACAATTTTTGCCCCTCACTGGTAGGCCCTCACCGAAACTTTCTGACAATGGGACCATACCACTGACATGGACAACTGGCTTCCCTCCATCCCTCATGCATGTACAATGGCCTTCTCCTCCGTCTTTTGGCAAGAGCACACAGCATCATATCCAGGTTTCCATGGGAAAGGGTTTCCAGGTTTCCATGGTAGATGCAGCAAGGACAACACCCATCCATCTTGGCACAGGACCCAGGATTTGGTTGACCAGAGACTGGCATCTTCTCCATCTCCATGTATTTTGCAGCTGCTGAAATAGTCATGATGGAAAGCTGAGACATGTTTACAAATATCTTTTAGTATCTGCTGGATCTTGACTCCTCCAGTTGATATCAGCAGCTTCAGTCTTAGCTCTAACTAACTGCCATGACATTCATAGGCCCTCTTAGTGTCTCCAGAGCAAACTGCAACTACCAGTAGATCAGACATCCGTCTCCAGCAGTGCTCCAAGGTGGATTGCCTGGGATGAGTTCCTTCAGACATTGTGGAAAATAGTCTTTCAGTTTGCTTCTCATCTTTGGGAATTAAATGATCACTGTAGCGGTATCACTATCACCTCCAATACTTAGTACAAACCCATGTGACTGACATCTATCCACTAGCCTGCATTGGGGAGGGGGAATCTCACAACAGGACTGGTATCCATCTGGTCAACCTCTGGAGGTGTGGGTGATCCCTCCTCTTCATCTTCTACCATATTCTGCAATTCCTGTTTGCTATCTATTAGTTCAACATGTTACATACAAAGTGCAATGAAGATTAAACAATAGCAAGTGGTGTTTCATTCAAAATTCAGAAAGTTGGAGGTACCTTGTTTTTGGAAAATTTTGCCACCACTGATTTGTCTAATCTTCTGTAGAAAAAAAGTCCTACTCACCATTTTCCTAGTCTTCATGAGGATTTGTTCTCCTCTTCCAGGCTTACTCTTTAGAAAATGCTTGTCAATATGAAACTGCCAACCCATGATAAGATGGGTAACCAAAATTTATACCTGCTGTAGAAATATCTGTAACAATTTGGAACACCTTGATTCACAAGACCTGGAACCAAGTTGTCTTTCAAGCGACCACTTCACTTGAGAACTGACCCAAAGCTCAATTAAATTGGATTTGTTTTGTAGTTTGCACTACATTTTTTGATATTTATGATTCAAAAAACCCAAGTTTGTTGAGCATTGGGGGACCTCGAGAGATCTTTTCTGGCAGTTCAAACAACACTCATTGTCTAAGATAAACCTTTCTGTGCCTTCTCCCTCACACATCAGGGCCCATCCATCCATCAACACCTACAGAAAAAGGAATAAAAATCAGCCAAAGAATATTAAAATGCCATGAATTTTTCATGCTTGAAAAATTTTAGGAGTTCACCTGTTTTCCTGTTGAAAAATGGGGGTACCGGTATTGACATTTCTTGCATGTCAGATAAGAGTCCCAAGCCAAGAAAATTTAAGGGGACACCATGGGATGATAGATTTAGACTTTTTGAAGGATTATAAGTCACTTTGTGATAATAAGGGTGCAAGCTGCAATAAATGTATTGATTTTTTCATTCACTTGTCCTAGGGGGGATTTCAAATGGCAACTTGCGCAGCCCTCATCATGTGAGAGTCAAAGTACACAACTGAAGTTGATTTCTCTTCAGAAAGCTTAAAAAGGAGTGCTATTCTACTGTCAATTTCATTGGTGACAAGTGGTGCCACCTATGATGAATCTTAGCTATCAACCACTCAGATGCTGAGCCCCCCTTTGACAGCAGCTGTGGGAAATGAAATGATGATACTGCCACCTATTTTCAGTAGATGTAAACATGTCATCATGGCATGGAGGGATTTTCAAAACTTTGTACAAAAGAATGGCACAAATCCCGCCTGAGAAATGGGACAAAAATTCACAGGCATCAGAAAATAGGGACTCCATCATAAAATATGGGTTCTGATCTACAAAATAGCCAATATTTTATTGAAATTGTGAGGAGGATAGACAGGATGTGGAGTTATTTGGGGACTACATCACAGCAGCATGGTGGGGAAACACGCACGACACGTGGGAAAAAGATGGCTACCGGTAGGCCAACACGGTTTTCAAGCCATCTGCCCCTCAAAGGCTGGGGAAAACTCATCGAAAATGGAAAAAATTCTTCAGGTCGTGTGAACAGCAAGTGTATCAGCATGCACGGCGCTACGCAAGATATTTAGGACGGGTTTTTGTCCATTTGAAACAATGTATTCCGCTATGGACGCACGTCACTGACAGCACGGCACGTGCATGCAGTGTGCAGTGATGGCGGGTTTTTCAAACGCCGATATTTCAACTCGTGATAAAATGGAATTTTCACAGTCTTTGGGGGCTGAAATTTGCCCTGTGTGTCATGAAAGTAATCCAGAGGGTGTTGCACAGGTTTTGAATGTGCAAAAGGGCGAACTTACCGTCAAAATCCACGAAAAATTTGAGAAATCGGGAGACAGGTCCTACCTTGGAAATTGGTGCTGAACTTGGTCAAAGTGGATATCAGAGCAGACGATGCGCTATGCGTGACCGAAGCGCGTGGTTGGGTCACGTGGTCTCCTCGCGCAACCTCGCTACCAGGGATACGTCCAGACTATGTACAGTACAGATTGGTTTGGGAGACAGGGCAAGGGGTACGAGTTATGATAACGCGTGGACCCCGCCCTTTTTGGCGCCACTGACGAGACTGGTTCTACATCTTCTCACATGATACGGGTTATTCTGGTTCCGCTGGTCCACGGCAGATGGCGCCAGCTGCCGAGGGCCGGCGGCGGGAAAGCATGTCCCCAGGAAAAACTGGCCTATTAGGAAAGGTCCCGGGGAAAGGTCCCATCGCTACATTCTAATCTCTGGCGACTGGTTTCCATTCGTGATTATTTCATCCTGGTATTAATTAATTTGATACTAGACTCCTGCAACTTCGGTCCGGTCCTCTTTCGGTCATTTCGCTGGAAGTTATTGCCTCCTTGACGGAGGAAATGTCCCTATTTTTAGAGGATGCCTTTTAGGCGAGTGTCCCCTTTTAACAATGGGGAACCCTTCAAAATGTTGATATCTCTCTGTTCCCAGAGTCACAATCCAATCAGTCACTATCAGGTCAGAGGTCTTATCAAGAAACAGGTTGCGTCACTCCACGAGGCAGACGGCATCTGCATGATGTGAATCCCTCCTGTCAGCTTCTCCATCACATGTAGCCTACGGCTGTGACGGTCACGAGAATCTTCCGCCAGGAAACCTGCAAAAGTGATGTCGTTTTTAGATATATGATGAGATGATGTTGACAAATGGATAAGCGCGCGCTGAGCGCGCACAACGAAACGGCGCGTGTTGGTGGATAAGATCAGATGATAAAACCAGCCATAAACTACGACGCGGCATTTTGCAACCGGACAAGTTTTCCAGTTTTTCTCAAAAAGAGAACAAACTATATCCCGACTGTCATTACAAAGTAATTATTTGCAGATAACTTTTTTTGAAGGAATCGACTCCCGCGCACCACGGTGGCGCCATAGGCCTAGATCTTCGCAATGAAAAGAGCATGCGCCACACTCTTTCGACGTGAACCATGTGCGAATAGGACCGACTCATCAAAACAGCCAAAGGCATTAATACACAGTGAGTTCGATTTTCCCCCAAAATCAATGCTTGCATTTCGAGACTGACAAGTTCACGTTTTTTTTTCGGAATTTTAAAAGATTTTCAAAGGAAGATGGTGAATACTTACGGAAAACCCGCAGTATCATCCCCGGGTATCATCTTCAGTGAAGTTCCGCTATTCATGTAATTGTGGTGATGTAGGCCTACCCTTATATGCGACACGTGTAAATGACATTACCACGTGGTAATGGGCGAATTTTACACCAAAAATGTGAAAAAGTACACAAAAAGGTGTCCATTACCACGTGGTAATGTCATTTACATACACGTGTCACATTTTCGTAAGGCCGGGTTTACATCGGATGACACGCGACACGAACACGAAGGCGAACAATGGCTTCACAAAGGATTCATCTCCATGAAATCTTTGTTCGCCTACGTGTTCGTGTCGCGTGTCATCCGATGTAAACTCGGCCTAAGGGCAGGCTTACATGTGCCGACCTAACTGAACCCAACTCCCAGTCGAGACTAATTTATTTGTCGCATGGAGGCAGGCGGAATCCAGGATATTTGGCAGAGGGCCAGGGCCGAGAAGGCAGGCGTTGCGTGCGGCCACGGGGGTCTTCCGTCCCCCAGAAAATTTTGAAATCTAGGAGACCGTAGACGCGATTTCCCAGGGGAGAAATAATGGGGGGGGGGGGGGTAAATGTCTGGGGGAGGGGCAAAATCCTGGGAGGGGATCCTAGAGGGAAATATCCAGGGGACGTCGGGGGGGCATGGGGGGGCGGGAATCCGGGAGCAAAAATCCATTGGAGAAATCCGAGAACTCAATCTGCTGGACCTCTGCCCCACTGTGATTGTGCAATAGACCACTTGCGCAAGTCGGCCATTACAGCCAGAAGGTGTCAACAAACGTTGGGCCTAGTGCATTGTGCCAACGGTAAGCACAGGTGCCAACTGTACAAATGCATTAGGCCCCCTAGGGCGAGGTTATTGTTTACACCCTGGGCTGATAAGCGCAAGGGGTCTATCGCTCCGAATGATAAATCTGCAAAACTATCCTAATATATACCACAAATGCACTTGTGAATAATTATCCAATCAATAATAACATCATCCCGGGAATATCATCAACGACCTCACAATCCACACCTAAACCATGAACACGCCTTCTGACCGCGACGGATGAAGCTGGATGGAGGATGGGCATGGTGAGGTAGATGCAGAACCAGTCCCCAGCATGCCGTGATTGACGGAATAAAAAAATAAAATGCCGACTTGCATGTCATATTTTTGAGTTCATCTTTCCCCATTTTCGTCCTTTCTGCGCTTTCGTATCAGTACATATCGAGAAACAAACAAGATGATGCAAATAACAGACTTTCAGAGTATGTTACAGTGAACGCTTGTAGCAATGCGCGGACTAGACTGCTGAGTTGAAGAATAAAAGCTGTTGTGCTGTCTGCTTCCAACTTGGTTCCACGTCATCTCGCAGTGCATTTGCACAGCAGCTTGTATACACATGTACACGCACATGTAGGCCTACGTAACACACAACAGCACGTCATCATGACATATTTTCGAAAATAATGTCATTCCTCCCCTGGGCCTAAATGAATGGGACCGCCGACATCATAATGATCAGTGATAATCAATGATGATATTGATGTCTCATCAGACAGGCCAACCTCGGCAACCGACATTCCCGGCCGGCCACCATATCATGTTATTGACTGAGCCAGCCAGCAGGACAGGATGAGAATGAGAGGCGGTGTAGTTTCTGTCGCTACTGGTTGGCCGGCCAAGAGAGTAGTAGCCTAGCCTAGCTAGGCCTAGGCCTAACAGTGTTCTCCGCCGGATTTCTTAAGATGGTGGTACGGTACCCTTGAAATTCCAGGTTTTCCCCATCACTTTGCAAATTAAGATAGGATGGTCACCAATTTAAGGTAGGGGGGTGTAATAGAAAACCATTATAAAATTGGACTGCAAGGTAGGGTGGTAACATGCCAAGGTAGGGTGGGCCACCCTCACAAAAGGCCTTGCGGAGAACACTGCCCTAACATAGTCCAGGCCTAGGTAGGCCTACACTGAGACAGAGATTCGAGGTGGGGGATGGGTGCATCATGTATCCACAGCATGAAGGCAAGAGAGATAACTTCCAGAGAGATAACTTCCAACTTCATTAAAGTTTGCCATCGTGGCCTATCACCATTGCTATGCAGCGTACGCTTGTGGGGTTCTGACTGATAGAGTGGTTTGATTGTGTATTGATATCAACGTTCTTTCTTTTTCAGAAATTGGTGTTGGTTTGACCGGCTTTGGTATAGCCTTCCTCTTCCTTGGTGTTTTGTTCTTTTTCGACAAGGGATTACTTGCCATTGGAAATGTAAGAAAATAGAACTATGGGATGATCCCTGGATGAAGTTTGCATCAACTTTGAAAGTGAAAATTATGATATCACCTGCCAATTCTGCATCTGTTCTTTTCATTTCAGATCTTATTCATCTGTGGATTAGCATTTGTAATTGGCCTACAAAGGACATATTTGTTTTTTTTCCAAGGACATAAATTAAAAGGCACTGCATTCTTCCTTGGTGGTATATTGATCGTTCTGATCGGGTGGCCAATGGTGGGAATGTGTGTAGAAATGTATGGTTTTGTACTTTTGTTTAGGTGAGTATCCATCTGCAAATATTGAATCATTTGTCAGGCAGTGTGAGCTTTCCTAACACAGTCACACAGTTGTACTGCACCAATGATTCAAAATGCAGTATCATACAGACTGATTTAATGTCATTCAAAGAGTTACAGTCTGTGTTTCTTTCTTTCAGTGGTTTATTTCCTGTTGTCATTAGTTTTCTCCGTCGAGTACCTGTCATTGGATCATTGCTCAACATGCCATTTATTAGCTCTGTAAGTATCTCAGTCGTGTTCAAAGATTTTGAGCCTAAACTACATTATAGGCTACCACAGATTGAATTATGCTGTAGTAGACCAGACCTGACTGTATTTCTTAGGCCTTCCTCCAAAATAGTGCTGTATGTCAATTGGTACAGAGTCATTTCCGTGACTATAGTCCTTTGGTGTAGTCAGACTTGAAAGTCAAGAACAGATCACAAATTGCCATTGTACTGCAACTGAACAAGTCTACACACCATGAAGATAATGATCAGCTCGATGCCACTGACTATATGTTCATCGATTACCAGTAGCTATTATTCTTGGTGATTTCGGGCCTTGATATGAAGTCTAAAATCTGCTGGTATTGGTAATCCTTCCAGTGGCTTCCAAAAGGTGGTTTAGATGCAGAAGCAGGAATTTAAGGTAGTCCATTTCTCAAGTACCTTCAGGCTGTCTGTTTTGCTTCATTTTCTGTGCATTTTCCTGATGCAAGGCATTTGGGTGCTCCTGTTTTTTTCATCGGGTCAAATGGGTGGATTAAGGTCAGCTTCTGCTGGTATGCGTAAGAATCAAGTTTATGTTGGTTTTGGGTAACAACATTAGCCTTGTCTTCTTAATAAGACATGTAAGCTGGGAGTGATAACATCTTTCCCAGCCTATTTCGCTAAACTGTGGATGTAATGAGAAAGTATTCAAGGAAACTGTTCATTTATAATTGCCCCGAGTATTTTCTTGGCATCATCCATGATAGATCTGATGATCGAGATGTACTAATGCTGATCTAGAACAGTGCATGCAGTCTGTGAATTCCATTTGCAGGTTTGTGAGAGATTATACTGTAGGTCATGCTTTAGTATGTTGCATGGCTGATAGATTCATGTAGCTCAGTTGATTTTCCAATTTTTTGACAGGAGGAAAACTTCAACTTCTCGGCCACTATTTTTGAGAAAGCTGCAGTTCACAATCATCCAAAAGAGCAAATATCTACAGTGCTCCTTCAAAATCTCTTGCTTCTGTTTACAGATAGTCTTCAAACTTGGTGGTGATTCTAGCTCAATGGTATAGCACTAGCAGAGATGGCCGGCGAAAGTACATAAACTTTGGACTGGATGAGAGTGCAATGTGCTGCAGCATGATATATGTACACTGTTTATACACCTATTTTATCACCAAAAATATCCTATATACATGTGTATTAACACCAGAGGAGGATTCAGTGACAGCAAAATTTTGAAGAACAGTGCATATGGAATTTCCCTCATATACATTCAACTGCTTTTGGTTGTGCAGTCCAGCTAATCACTGGAGGAAGACATTTTTCTGGGGGAGGCCATAACCCCATTTAGCATCATGTCGCAATGAAGTGAAGTGTGGTTCAGGTACAAGTGATTGGCAGAAATCCTTGGAGAACTTGGTCAGCAATGTTAAACACGGAATTCAATCATGTATTTCCATGCTAACATTCACTTTCTATTGTTAACACTATTGCCACAATAGACGATATCAGTCCAAAAGAGCGCAGCACCTGACGGTAACTACAGCGTCACGACGTCCCGTACTCATTCCATGACATCTTGACTTGAGACGACGTCATGATCGCTGAAACAAGTGGAGTTTTTTCGAGTGACGTCATGGCGTTCAGAATGGGAGCCGGGACGTCGTGACGCTGTAGGCCTAGAAAGTTACCGTCAGGTGCTGCGCTCTATTGGAGTGATAGAGTCTATTAACTTTGAAGTAAACTCATTCAGTGATAATCCAGGGCCACTGATTAAAGGGCCACCTCCATATGAGACTTTTCTCGCACGAGTTTGCTATCAATGAGCAAATAACCACTTTTGGTTCCCTAATGACTTGTGCCTTGACCAATGACATTGAACAACTGAAAGATGCCTGAACTTCCTTGTTAGTTTGATCAGTTGAATGCAAGCCGGCTCGACTCTTGAGCACTGGTGGTGCAAGAATGTCATCAAAGAAATACATGTAGTCATTTTTCTATTCAGAGCATGTCTCAGTTGTATATTACGTCCATTCATAAACATACAATATTCTATTAATCATAGATACATCTCGAGTTTTCTTGCTTCTTTTAAACAAGAATTCAGTGTTCTAGCCAGGCCAGCTGAATAGGTCGGTACCACCCTGTTCAAAATTCAGAGATTTTACCATCCTGTTTAAAAATGTAACTTGCAATGCATTTTCTAATATACCACCGTCTGAATTTCACTCCCTCCCTGTTTGAAAATCCAGGGCCTTAAAATCATAGGAAAATGCAGTCATCCCACACTATTTGGAAAAATTTATGTCTAGAACACTGAAGATGTTACATGTAGTTACATTCATATGAATATGGTAACATGTAGTTACATTCATATGAATATGGTAATCTGCAAGACACAACAACTATGGCCATATTTGGCAAATGACACAATTACTAAGACTGTACATACAACCCGAACTCTTGCCTGAAATACAGTACCGGTATACGACACATCCACTGCAGTTCTGTACTTAAGTTCTAAGTTCACTCTGCAAATTTTTGCCTTCTTGTCATTCTCCAATCATAGTTACTTCAACTATCAGTGCAGGCAGCTGTATCCCAACATAATGAAGCAGTGTAGTGAAAAACAATTTTAATTTCTGTTTTCAATATCAGTCTTGACTGTTCCACACACCCTGACTAAGGAAGCAGGTCAAAATGTTTTGAACAGAATAACTGCACTTTGTTGACGTTGCTGATCTCACAATCAGAGTGATCAATGCCTGTGCAATGTGCTGACTCCAACGTTAACATCCACTTGTGGTCTAAGTTACGACTCGCCGTATGAAAGGGAGCCGTTTCAGCCCTAATCATTCCATATTGTACGTTCCATGCGTTTTGCAAGTGAAGAATGCTTTAAGAGACTTTGCGGAGCCACCGACCGCCTTGAAAGCCCAGACCGTCATGCAGATTAGGAGAAGATAAGCTGGAATCAGTGTCCCTAAGTAGACAGGAGGGTCCATTCCGTGAAGGAGTGTCTGAAAAAGACATATATTTGTGTTATAACTTTCCCTAGTGGCACTCAGGCAGCTTCAGCTTCAGAAGGAACAGTTTGTTTGGAAGGGTACAATCAATGGAGAATGACTTCCAAGGTTGTGACCAACAAAAAGACCGTAATTTTAGTTCATGGGATACTCACCAACCCAGAGACGAGCATGTGACTTGCCACGACAATCGAAACCTGCCAGTACTTCTGTCGGTCCCAGGCAGAGAAAAAGACGACACCCCAGAATGTGTGCAGGAGGATGAAGCAGAGTGTAAGGAATGCTAAAACATAATGGAAAAAGGTTTTTCAGATGACTGTTTGTTTGGACCGTCCTCTACTGATCACACTGGGCTTCATCTACACCCACTCAACTCTTAATTCTGTGAAGCACATGGTGTTGGTTGAGGACTATCAAGAAGTATTCCGTTCTTACCTGAAGTAATGAAAAACTGGTGTGAATCGCCTTTCAGTCCAATTGTTCCAGGCCCAGACATATCAGCCAGAACATTGATAATAGAAAATGCACCACTCATTATACCGAATCCCAAACCGGATACTGAAAAGATACCACATCAGTTGTAACGGTAAAAATGTAAATACCGGTACTCTCTTGTTGAAAGCTAGGTGGGAACAGCAAATGATAAGACACCAATGTGTAAGTTCATTACCATAACAAGAGTAGAATGCTGCACATCTAATCCAATGAGCACAAAGAAGGATATGATCAAGACATGTCAATGATTTCACCCACCATATGCCAACATGTGTGCATTGATCACATGGACACCGCCAGCTTCTTGGCCTTGTTGACTGACCTTCTGTAAGCCTTCATCAGCTTTCCTGAAAAATCCCAGAATAAATCATTCCAGCAGGGTAAATATTGACAATTTTCTACTCCACATTTCTACTCAACATACATGTGTACAGATTTGGCCCATCTTGTAATATCAGAGCCTCGGGTCACTTCGCCTTCGACTACACTGTGAGAGAGTGGACTGGAGACTGAGGGTGTGGTAGTTGTATTACCCTCGATTGTTGAAGAATCAACGTACATGTGCCAGTCCTCAGATATTCGAATTAAAGGAAATGTGTACGCTATAGGATCATTAATCCAGGTGCTGAAACGTAATCAGTGCTACAGTAGGAGAGTGGCAGGCAAAGCAGGACAAGAACATACCCACTATAACAATCATCAAATGATAGCCTAAAAGGTATTTTGAACAAATCATACAGGTAGTCCTCAGCCACTTCTGGGTTCCTTGATTCGCAATCAAAGAGAAACAGACAAAATTTTGAATTCTTGATTAAATCCTCACTTTGTTGGTGCTTTCACGTCGATATTGCTATATTTGCCACTCCACCAATTCCCTTGGAAGCACACATATAGGCGGGATGGTGACAGCCGACTCCCTGCACTGATCTGTTTATTTCACCAATATCAACCAACTTGAATCACTTGAGTATCTCTACAAAATTTGTGATGAAAAATATAACATTTTCTCTTGTGGATGTTCGGCGAAACCCACAACCTCAAGTCAAACTTACCTTAAAACTTTGTAGAATGCTAATCTCATGGACTCCTGAATGAGTACAGAGAACACCAGGCCAAATGCCAACTCTTTTCGTAGAGGCACAACAGCAAACCATAGTATGGAAGATATCAGCAATGCCAACAACCAAAAGAATGCACTGGAAGCAAAAAATAAATTCACCTTCAGAAGACATTTCTTGACAGCACTTCAGCTTTAGTGCAAGGGGCGCAAATGAAGGAGACAATACTGTGACAAGACAAACTTTAGTTCAATTCAAGCTATCAACAAGAGCTCTGCTATGTGATGTCTGCTGAGTTGGTTCATCATTGGTTGTCCAAATGAACTGCATGACCTCATAAAGTCTCTGTAAGCAGCACTGATACTACCCCTTTATTAAACACTTACCTAGCAGTGAGGACAATCACCCTGAGAGGATCTCTAGCCACTGTGAAGACGAACAAGGCAAGAGGTGGCCCAAATGCAATAAAAGTGCAACCAAAGAATTCCATCAACGTCATCTTAGATTATAGGTGTGTTTTATGTGTGTGAAAAAAAGAAGACTGCATGGAATAAAGCATCAGGCAAGTCACTTCTTCTGAGCTTGCTGGTAGGCGAATCAGTTTGTCAGGAATCATGGAGTCGATTGGAGATGTGCCTGAAAATGGATGGATAATCACATGATATTTTGGATGGCCTCAGATCACAAGCAAGTATAGTGGCCTGTCCCTGTTCCTCTGTGGCCTAGCTGAGCTCAGCAGTGGACACAATCACGCTAGGCCGTGAAATCACGCGACAGCATGAACACCTTCTGTGGAAACCAAATTTTTACATAGGCCTAGCTAGCGGGTAGGCCTACATTTTCTCCAGAATTGTGCACAAATTCATTGAAAACAAACTCAAAATTCGTCCTTAATATATCAAGTTATGTGTGTTCAACATGAATATGGCTGACTTTTTTCATTTAAAAGTTTTTTAACTAACGAAGTTAAAAGTTCTTGAAAATTGGGCCATAGGCCTACATTTTGCTGTTTTGTACAGGCGAATGTACAGTCACGGTGTAGGCCTAGGCCTAGCGTGATTGTGTCCACTGCTATAGCTACCGGTAGGGTAGGCCTACTCATGCATGTCATGGGAAGGCTTCTAGGGCGCCTAAGAACCTAGTATGTTATCAAAATGAAATTATTTCTGATTAAAACAAGAAAATTCACACAAATTGACAGTGACAGTACCCGGAAGCTTACAACATGCACAGCCATGACAGCACGCGTGTGTAGCGATAGTTTCCGCATTCGACAATAGATGGCAGTCGCTGACGGACCAGAGCATGCGTACAAGATGCACAGGAATAGTTCCACATTCGACAACAGGCGGCAGCAGCTGACGGCGCCTCATTTTGGTTCCCTCAGTCACCGCTAGGTTGAAAGGTGACTTCGGTAGCCACCGCCATTTTGTTGAGACTCATTATCATAATTTGGGGATTCCCTTGTCACATGTCTGACATCCTGCCAATCGGCCATGTTGACATTTTCTGAACACGTGGGTTTGTTTGGGATTCCCCATTCTAATCAGGTCATTCTGTTTCTAAAAATAGCATCGGGGCGAAAAATTCGCCCCGAAGATGGCGGCCGCTACCGAAGTCACCTTTCAACCTAGCGGTGACTGAGGGAACCAAAATG
>NMRB01000060.1:466820-510001 GCA_002633025.1 Notospermus geniculatus
GTTAGATTCTGGCGTCCAAGTTGGTCATTTTTCGGGATGAAAAAAATGGGACACACCCGTCTTCTGTCATGTCTGTTGTGATGCGACATCATCGTGACTGAAAGAGCAGAGATTGTGCCGAGTAGCATTCACTGTTTCAACGGCTACAGAGCTATTGAGACCAACTAGCAAGGTCTTGTCAGCAGTGAGTGAAACAAGCCACCACAACATTTGATGGCAGAATCGTTCATTAATCGCCACTAAAAATCAGCTGTGCTGCAAAGGGAAAGCAAAGGGGTGGGACATCGTAAATATCGGAACAGCCCCTTCGAATTTCATTGAATAAAAGAAACTATTTCCTGTTTGTATTTCTCTAGAATAGTTTATTTATACTCTCAACTGTTGCACATTGCACACGTCCTCAATCATAGGACCGAGTCTTATATGAAAGCACCAATCAGCAAGGTACAAAGTCCCCCTTTAATCCCCCAACATCTACACCCAAGAGAAAATAGACCTATACAATTCAATTTTATCATATACACAAAGTCTGATAAGATACAGGATTAATGTACAGATTGAGAGAACCCTAATGTTGACTAACTGTTGGAGTGATAGAACCCTTATAGTGACTAACAGTCAGAGATACATAATTATATTTTACATACCCTATCCCCGACATGCCCAATATCTCAAGAGCATACATGGTATTACCTTTCTTTTGTTCCAATTTTCCATTGCAACAAAAATCAGGATACCATACTTATCTGTTTTTGGTAGAACTTGCACCCATTTACAAAATCTCGCTAAATACCTCTGTGACACACCAAGAACCAGGCATTTACCACAACCCCAGCAACCTTTTGAAAGAGTCCTTCATTACCCTCCAAAGACCTTTCAAGTGACTGATTGACAGCTCTGTTGATCCATTGATTTTATAGACAAGCGTACTCACGACAGAGGAGATTCTATTTGCCTCTGTTGAAACCCACTTTGAGCCGACGACTGCATTCAAAACGCCTTCCACAGCAGTACATGTGAGGTTATAATATGCAACAGTTTCGAATATGCAACAACCCAACTACATGTCGACTTGGTGCAACTTTTAGGAACATGTAACTAAACATTCGTCCAAACAAATGAAATTGCACACAAACATCAATCAGTCTTTGTAGATAACCACCAATCAACACACAGTTTCCAAACAGAATCACCGAAAATCAAGAAACACCCATGCTAGCAATATCAAAAATAATGTCAATAGTGTCTAAAATAGAATAAAGATATTTAGATTAACAAAACTATCTCTCTACTGGTATATTTTCATTGGAGAAATTATAACTTCGCACAATCCATTGTCTTTTCATGCCAATTTATTATTTGAGTCACATAACATTAAAATCTAATATTTTATTCTCAAGAAAACATGCCTAGTCTTTCTTTTCGTTATCATCATTTACTGAATTATTGGTGTCACCGTTCATCATAGTGGTGTCACCATTAATCATTCTTCATACAATGACATGTATTCAGCATGCTTAGGGGAGATATTGAAAATCTTGAGTTTTTTGCACTCAATGAGGTTACTACCGTAACAGGTAGAGATACCCATGCAAAAAGTCCACAACTTAAGTTTCCTTCTTTCACAGCTAAGACGTCAGTCCTGTGGTCTCTACCCAGTTTATCAGATGTTTGCTGCTTTTGTCCAATCACATGAAGGCCATGTGATTACTTTACTCAGAAACCAACATGGATGTTTTGAAAATGTTCTTGTCCACGTTCCGCTGATAACAAGGATAAGTTGACAAGGTGCTATACTTCACACAGTCAATAGACCTGTCTGCAGTTTGCAAGATTTTATGATACCCCGAATGCACAATAGTCTGCCCCACTGATGAATCTCACAAACAGTATCTCTAAATCTCTAAAGGAAATAACATTAATCTCAACAAATTTAACAGTTCACATTAATCAAAGATGTGAACCATTCACACCGGATATTTGAAATCTTACAGAGAGCCACAAACTTGTGCACGACTCAAAATAAATACCACGGACAGAAGTATAAAGAAGACTTTAAACTACAAAATTTGCAACCGCTGAAGACATTTCCCCTTAAACGTGGGAGTTCTGTCCTGTGTGTTCTCAGTAAGAACTTTACTTATACATTTACAGTAAGATAGGAAAGGAAGTTTTTCGATTTTTATACAAATGACGGTGAACACAGCCACAGTTTGATGCAATGATTGTGCTCTCCTTGAAGGTGAAAACTACACTACATCATGTAATATTCGGTCACATCTGTCCAAGGCATATTGGCATCGTCACCAAGTGTCACTGCTACGTTCCATCTTCATCCATGCTGCCTCCAGATTTGCTAAGTGCATGTGTAAAATCTTGAAAAATCTAGAAATGAAATAAAACTACATTAGGATTAATCTGAAGACACCCCCCCATAAACTTGGCAGTTCTGTCCAATGTGATTTTCCCAACTCAACTGCCCACGCGAATTATTCATCTGAAAAGGTTCTGAGCGACCTGACTGAATTCACAGGTCCCAACCACACCAAGCATTTCATCTATTTTCCACCCAGTAGGATATTACTCCATTAGATTTCACCAACTCTACCTACCTTGAGCACCCAGTTCCTGTTTTGTAAGCACTGATCAAGTATATCATGACCCTGCACTTCTGGATTTTCATCCTTGATTAGGTTGACCTGCAATTAACCAAGTAAAAGCATTGTCTAGTCTTCATTCATTTGACCTATTGTCTTGACAACTGTCTTGAAAACTGATTTTGCAGTACAGATGCACTATGCTATGCTGTACAAATCTGGAGTAAAAGCATTTGCTAGCTTTTATTCATATCACCCAATGTCCCATGCTTGTCTAAAAGGTCTGAGATTGGAAAATCATCATTGACATGTACTGAGAATTGTTCAAATCTGATTGACATGGCCTTGCCCTCCACACTACTTCTATTTCGAGTCAGTCAACATTAACCCAGAGCCACAATCAATGTGAAACGAGTCAGATCCAATTTCATAACTCACCTTCGCTGTACATCTCTTGAATGTAGAGAATTTGAAATGATGAAGCGTATGATACGTTGATAAATATGTGGCAGTAAGTTCGCCGATCAGAAACTCCTGAAAAAAAAGATGATGACGGTTGATTCCTGAATGGAGATATCTAATTGAGAAGCCTGTATTTGATAATCCAAGATACAGAATAGCACAAAATTGACAGACAAAATGATAATAAGCAAGAAGTCAATCTCCAGAATTCACGAATTTTCGACCCCAACCGGGGTCTTTTTCAAGTGGAACTTTACAACCTGAAACTCTAGAAAAGACTGAGTCTGGAGATTGACTTCTTGCTTATTATCCTGTATTTGATCAAGTATGAAGCTTATCATTTGACTTACATCTGATGGTGGGCATGGGAGATGATCCAAAGTGTCCAGTGTCACAGGGTCATAAGGTGACCCGTACAGCTCAACAGACTTGATAGCAGGTTGGGAATGATCCTGACAAGCCTGGCATGCCTTGCTTAGGCCAAGTCGATCAACACAATTCAAATAAGGCCGCTGCTCCACAGATTCCTGAAACAAAGGGAATGCCGAATTAGATTTGATAAATTGTAGGTACTGGGATCAATATCATCGGACCTGAGAAAGCAGGGTCAGGGAAGGATGCATCGTCAACTGTCAGAAGTTCATATTGAAGGCGCTGCTCCACATAAATTAAGCTAAACTTACCCTGAACTTCTCCGTCCAATTGACTTTTTCTAAAATATTCTTTTTGGTTTGAGCTATCAAGGCATCAATTTTCTCCAAAGGTAGCAAATAGAATTCTTCGCCCTCTTCCTGTACGACGCGGAGGAAGCTGGACTCGAGGGCTTGGCTGATGAGTATCTGCATGAACACGTTGAAATCCTCCAGAAGGGGATCATCTCGAGTCGTGCCATTTTCACGCAAATTTTTGTCGATAATCTGCACGAGTTCATACGTATCATTGTGAATAGGCTGCACTGCGATGGCTTTGTACTGGTCTTTCAACTCTGGCGACCAACTTGAGTACTGAAATGTCAAATGTATCACTATTGTCAATAGCGAACCGCCCGAGTGACGTCGGACGTGTCAATTTCATTGTGTTTGTCCGACCCTGCTTTTGTCCTGTCTCACCATCGACAATGTGGTCACTCAGTAAAGTCTACTTGTTATCTAATATTTGTCCGACCTTCGCTGGTAAAAATAGAAACTGGGCGGTGTGCTATAGGTGGCAGCGGTGCACATGTTCCTGAACAACTACTAACTTGCAGTAAGGAACTGATGGGAGACCATAGAACAGTCTTCAACAAAATTCTACAGCAGCAACACCTAATCCGTAGAGGCCATAAGTTTCGCACGATATAGCGGCATTGGGGAGGGAGAGGGTGAATAAATTACAAGTCAACATTCGATCTCACTCGAAAAGAATTATTTCACTATACTTACAGTTGACAGTCCTTTATGGCACTTGATTCCCTTGTATTCAAATGGTTCATACTTCTGAAGCAACCGGCCGGCATCAATTTTCCACACAGGGTAAGTGTCGCCAACAATTGCCCTGTTTTCTACCACAAAATCTCCTTTCTGCAAAGAAGGAACAAGGAAAATTTTCCCAAACAGGAAGAGGTTCCACTGTAAGGCTGCGATTACATCAACGTACAAGGAATACAGACACGACTGTGAAGCCATTGATTCTGTCTATGCCATGTAATCACAGCTTAATGGGTGATTTTCTTGTCTTCTATCATAAATTATAAAGAGGTGAGTTATAGGTACAACACTATGTCATATCCAAGGTTTTGAAAACAAGGAAGAAAATGGGCATGACTCTCAATACTCACTTGAAACTTATGACAGGGGCTGTCCTCCATCAGAACCCCACCACTGGTATTTATCACTCCAACATTTCTATACGTCCTAGATCTCTTACTGAAACATCAAATTTACTAGTATTACCACCTCAAAACCATTTTAACAGGATTACACGTCATCAACAAACTGCGCGAAATATTCATATTATCTGGCTTCATAAGTAAGGATATTACCTGGTTTTATTACATGAGGCCCTTCTTTCCCTTTTATTCTTCCCTCGACCACTTTTCTTTTCGTCCGAGTCAGAACTGAGTCTTTGTCTGGGAGGCTGAAATCATACGCAACATTTATGACTCAATCTGCTAGTTTAGCAGTCCCACATGCAGTCCTAAGAACAAGGCCCTACAAGACTCACGACAACTTGCCGAGGAGTTGTTTGATTTAGACGAGACAGCCTATCCTTACCTGATCAAAGGGTATCCAGATGGGGTCTTTGTCCGAGTCGTAACCCTTTTCAGATTCTGATGACGCATCACCGCCTTCTGCATCACGCCGTTTCTTTTTTCGTTTTTCTGAAAACCAAAAATAGTTGAGAGATTTCCATCATCAAATTCTAACTACATATCTAGAAGTTGATCAATAAGAATCGGCCTTCAACTTTACTTTCCAAACAAGAATTGTCTTACTTTTTTGCTTTTTCTCTTTGGCTTTCTTCTCTTTGGGTTTCCGAGACGTTTTCTTCTCAAATATATCGCCGTCATCGCTTTCCTCCTCAATCTCAACACCAGGTACAAAATCAGGATCCCTATCGTTCCCTTCCACCATCTTATGTTTGCCAGATTTAACAGGCAAATTTGTGGCCGCAGGCACATTTTTGCCAATTCTCTCCTGTTCTGTTGTTAGAAAAGTGGATTGCTGCGAGGCCACTGATGGGGGACTGCTAAGCAGACTTTCCCCCTTCGAGTCATCACTTAAATTTGATATAACATTTTGTACAGTTTTACTTAAAGCCATCGAGTTATCTTCATCATCGGAAAAAGTCACTGCAGGAACATCAATCGATTTCATCTTTAGGTCCGGATCGGCTAGCAGTGTGGGTGAGGCGTCAAATGTCTCTGGGTTAAGACGTGGTGCATCTGGGAGGAAGTTCTTGGGCGCGGCAGGTTTTTTACTGACTACACTATTGGTGATGCACGAGAGAGTCTCCTGTTTGTTCCCCTGGAGGAAACTAAGAAATGAGGACTGGAATGAAGACACACCAGTTCCTTTTTTAGGCACGAATGTTTGTTTAGGTTCCTCGTTCAGAGGGTCGCGGAGCAAATGACTGAACTCATCATCCTGGACCATCTCTGCTGGTATGAATTCACGGACTGGTGTTGCAGAGGGTTCTGTGTAAAACGCACCTGGCATTTCCTTCTGTTCAGCTTTTGTCCGGCTACGTTTTTGTTTTGGTTTTGGCACCTGCTCGTTGGGGAAACTCAATGTCTCTAAGTTCTGCAATGCACTGTGACTAAACCCTGTATTCATTAAAGCATTCGGATCAATTGTCTGCATTGGCTCGCAGTCGACAGGTGGCTCCAGTTCCTGCATAGTCTGGTGATCTAGGTGGTGAGTTACCAGTGGCGAGGCATTCGTAGCCTGTGACTCGATTGGCATCATGGCATCATCGATGAGCTGCGGCGCCATGAAAGCCTCTTCATAACTATTCGTCATATAAATGGAAGTATCTGATTCGGAGATGGAGTAGCGATCTGGATTTTCTTGGTGCAAAAGATGATGATGAGCTGATGGTGTTGTCGGTTGCTGTGGAGTCAGAGGCTGATGCTGCGACATTTGATGTGGTGATGTGAGAGGCGGTGGTGGTCCAGGATACATCATTTTCAGATCTGGGGTTTTCTCTTTCTTCTTTCTACTCCTTGAACGTTTTGGTTTTGTGGTGGAGTCTGCAACTGCTTGGATTGGAATTGGCACTGGAGGGATAGACGAACTAGCCATCTGGGGACTAGCCATAGGCCCAGACATATGAGGACTAGTCATAGGAACTTGTGGACTCCCAACACTGATCGGTGAAGGCTGCATCGGACTAGGAGTACTTGGTACCCCTCCCATCCCTTGGATTTTATTTTGAACCCTGATCGGAGAAGAGTTTGCCATGTGGGCCTGCGTGTCCGAAAGATGGAGCTTTTCTTGGTTGCTCAAGTTCGTAAGTTCTTGAAGTGACATGGTGAAGTTAGAAGTATGAGTGCTGTGTGAGTTATGCGATCGAGAACTTGGAAGTTGCGTAGGAGGACTGACTGGGTCATAATTCACCGACTCCACATTGGATGCACTGGTATATGTGACAGAGTTATTTGGCAACGAATTGTACCCGGCGGATGAAACTGACGGGGTGAAATACGAGTTGTATTCACTGGTGCGCTGCTGTGAGTGCGACGTCTGTGATTTATGAAGGTGTGGGGACTCGGGATACGACGATGAGTTTGAAACTTGTGGAGAAGGTGGATATCCATGCGAAGGAAGGGTGGACTGAGAATGATTCAGGGTTTGCTGCATTCCATGATCAGAAGTCCGCGGTAATGAATCCATGAAACTCTGCGAATGTCTGCCAGTTGATTGACTCTTAGCCACAGACTGGTACTCAGATTTTTGATTGCGTGGCTGATACTCTGGTTTCGCAGGGAAGTCTGAACTATGAAAGTCTGACTTGATAGGATATTCCGAATTACCACCTGAATGATAATCGCTTCTAGATGATCGTTCGTTTTTCAGTTGATAACTACTTTTTATTGGGAAGTCATTCTTCGCTTGATATTCCTGCTTTTGGTATGGATTACGCTGGATGGTGCTCGGCCGAGAACCTGAGTGTGCAGGCGGAGGTTCCGGTGCCAGGCTGAACACTGACCCGGGTGACTCAGAAAGATTCCCAAACGGATTCGACGGCGGTGGTACGAAGTTTGACAAACCCCATGATGATTTGGAGTCTGTTGGTGTCGACACAGAACCATAGCTATCCCCCATGGACGATGACGTCTCCTTCATCGTGTGTGGATCTGTGTTAAACAATGACTTTGGCATCTGATTATCGCCTAACGGTTCAGACAGTCCCATAAGTGGGTCAGGCAATCCGTACATATGCTGACTAGGTGTAGGAGGTAAGCCCTTGTACGTCGGCGGGTTGGGGAAACTTTGCCCAAGTGAGTTCATCGTGTCCAACAACTGACTCATGGAGCTGTGCACCGGGTGTCCATAGTTGAGGTTTGGTAGGCCAGCCATTCCCCTCGCCGGGTTCAGGGAGTGTGCAGGACCTAATGATGGAGACAGTGTACCAAGGCCTGACATGCCTGGAAGAGAAACACGTCAAGATGTAATCAGACATTCAGCCATAGAATGAGAGTTATTATTCAAACCAAGAAGGATCCTGTAACAAACTGACAGTCAGCAAATCATACAAAATTCAAAACTTCAGGCAAAGTTGTACATTCGCCTTGCTCACCTGGTCCCCCAAGCCCAGGCTGTTCCAACAGACCCAGGTCATATCTGTTGAGGGGTGCTGAGCCTCCCGCCATGGTTGCACTTGTCCCAAGGCGACCATAGGCCTGGTTGTATTGGTTCCAGTGGTTTGGATCCATCCTAGTGGACTGCGGATGTCGTCCACACTGTACTCACAGCAATTTTACCATCAACATCTGAAAGACAGGGAAAAGAAACAGGTCAGAATATAGAGATGCTCCTTTCTAAATTGCACCCAGCAGTTATGAATATGATGATAAATAAAGGCCAACATTCACGACATTGGTAAAAAGATTTCAGTGAAACAAACTCCCGAATACCATTTGTCAGTGGATTGGAATGTCCATGCAATTTTGTATCACAAACTCCAGACACTTGATGTAATCCATGGGTGATGCCACAACATTGCCGCTAGCCATGCTAGCCACATGAACCAACTCCATTGCATTGCATTGCAGTGCAAACGAAGTGAAATACATTAGTTCCCATCACTCTGCATCGGCAGAAACACCAGCATAATACACACGTAGAAGCGTAGGGACCACTCCATCAACAATGTTATTATAGAACATGACTAGTGCGAGGCGGCCTTGAACCAAGGAGTAGTGATTTATCGTCTGCGGAGCAGATCATTATAGTAAAACGGGCTAGCCTGTACTGCAGCAACCTGTGAATGAATGGCGGATAGTTATAGGAATTGCTTGTTAGATTGTTGGCAAGGATGAGTAATACATGTACATTAGACTGCAGTGAACGATCGCGTAGATGGTTGGTGCAACCACGAACTCCTGCTATATTAGTTCAGTTAACATGGCAACGTGACGTTGTCCGTTTTAATTTCATGCAGAGTTGCAAATTACTAATTTGTGAGTAAATAAAAACCAAAAAATTCAATGAATGCTGAGCTGTAAAGAGGCAATCGAGACAGATTGTAGACTACAAATAGATCAATATCCAATTGGAGGGTTATTTTTCTGCTTTGAATGAAAAGTGCCTTCAAAGATCCACTGATATACCCAATGATTAATCACACAATATGAGCTGTGTTGCTCAGATCAGACTCTGGCATAAAGAATACTTGGTTTGAATACACTCCACATCATTATTCTTTCACCATAAGAATCGCAACCATTCCTGTTGCAAACCTACATTACTGAAGCCATGCTATTTTCACCACAACACTCGATGACACAGATGCAGAATCCATCCTATATTCAGTAGCATGCGTAAATACAGCGAAGACATCGACATGAGCCAACAGTTCCCTATTGAGCCAGATTGAATTATACATAAAGGCACGCAGAATGAGAAAGATGTGGAGTGAATGATACTCACAACATGACCAGAACGAGTAACGACCGATGTCGCTGGATTAACACATTTAATCAATGGTTGAAATAAATGTAATGTACATGTACAAGAGCAGATGGAAGTGGATGTGTTGAACATTAGGATAACGTGTGAGTGGTGAGGGCAAGTCGCAGTAAGCAATTACTCTGCACTGCAATAGTCAACGTTAATGTTAGAGCCAACTTTCCATGTCCAAGAAAAATGTGGACGTACATTTTAGAGTCCATCCACTACATGTAGCCCACATCAAGGAGGGCCATTAATTTTTAACTGCCATTCATAATTAACTGTGACAATCGAATATTCATATCCAACTACAATGTATGTGGGTAGTGAATGTCAGCGCATTACCGGTAACAATACTCCACCCGACATTGTTCTCATAATATTATTTGCACTTGTTCAATCCCACACATTCCATCTACATGTACGTGTGGAATTCATCTTCTGAGAGTCTGTCCTATTTCCAGGAAAATATTTAAAACAGCAGGAATTCTTTCTTTGTTTTTGTCATGTATTTTGCCCTCGTTTCTTGAGGATGTTCTGGGAAAGCCTTTGAAGGGGTGGAGGTTCAGAATCTGACCACTTTCAGAACAGACCACTTTCCATTTGGTCACATAGGAATATTCTTACTAATTTTTACAGAGCTGTTGGTTGAACAAGACAAAATGAGGTCATAGAATGCCTGTGTGGCATTCAGAATCAGAGGGAAGGTACACATCCGATACATCAGAACATGTAAGCCAGCCAGGATACCAAGAAAGATAGCTGATTATCGAGTACAAACACAATTTTACAACATAGATTCAGTATGATATATCAATGAATCTCTACAGGTAAATGTACACAGTAGCAAAAAATATCGCCTTTTCTTGAACAGGCACAGAGGATAAGATGTTGCCATGGAAACTCATCAATTACCATTTATGATTCAAATAATTGTGAAACATCTTAAGAGTAAAGCTTTGTAGTTGCTATCACCACGGCGATGTCAGATCCATCGCCACGATGACTAGATATGCTGACATAAAAGGAAGACATAATGTAACCCAGAGGAGTGCTACATGGAGATATCGGTGAAACAGAATTGTATACCATTGAGATTGTTGATGGAGACGGCAGCGTGAATTGCAAGCTCTCTCTGTATAAAGAAACGAAGCCCCATCACAGTGGAATAATGATGTGCGTGAGAGCCGCAACCATGGTAGCTTGTACAACATAACAATCTTGAAATCAGCAATGCTGACTAACATCATTAGGACTTATCATAATGACGTTCTGTGTATGGATTGGATGGAGGGCCTGCAGGTGGTGTACTAGACAGATGATGTTGAGGCTAAGAGTAAAAGGCTCTTCAGTGAATTTATCACTGGCATAACAGTCCAAGGGGTACTTGATGCATGAATTCTACTATTCACTGATGATCAACAAAACTGAAGACATGTTGAGAAAAGAACAAAACGTTGACAGACAAACATTTCTGGGCAGCAACAATACGAATTTATATTTTAACACTAACAGAAACACTGTTTTTTTACTCTAATTCATGTACCGGTAGAATGACTGGTAGTGGTAGTATGAACTACCATGTTAATCAGATATGTACACTCCATAAAAAATCCATTACAACAGGTTAGGCTTCTTGCATGTACCGGTACTGCCTGTCCCACAAGTTCAGCATTGCCTCATCCTGCAACAGCAGGGGTTTTACCTCGCTGCTCTTCATCCACTGTGCAAGTGTACATGTCATGATGTATGAAGAGGACCGAGACCAAAGCCCTGCTTTGGGAGGATGGCATTGCTTTCATCACCTCCCACAGCAAGACTGACGAGTTTTGAAAAAGTCACTATGACTACAGCTATATATCATCACTAGAATCTTGTCTTTTCGAAAACTCATTCCAGGAATGCAACTGAATGAATAAATCAGTAAGATGTCAAGATTTGGGTAAAACGTAATGTGTACATCAGCGGGTACTAGTAGCCTAGGCCTACACTTATTCATCCCAACATGTAGGCCCTAGGCCTATGTTGTCCCACATCAAGCTATTTTGGTGAGGTTAACTGCCTTTTTGTTTTAGTTGAACACACAACAGGCCCAGTATCAATTAATTTGTTAACTATTGTCAATCGGACTCAGACTCTAGTAAGAGCCCACACATACACACTGTCAATATTTATAGGTGATTAGGCCATTATGAAGTTGACAATGACAACAATGAAACATATCAGTTGACATTTATGACAGGCTATTTTAAATGAAATTGACTCATGCATCATTCATTGATTCAGACATGTCAAAACCCATCAAAATCAAAGTTTCATTTTTTCAAAAAGCAAGTTCATCGTCATCGACATACATGTATCAGTCATGACATCAGTTCGGCAAAAGTGATTATAATACAAAGTTGCACTATACTGGGTTTTCACACTCAACAACGTTGTATTCGACAACTGCAACACAACGTTTACCACAACCTTAAACATCCGCATTGTATTGTACTTGTAGTCGGGACCCAGAGGTGGGTATTGGGGATTCTGCTTTTGGTTCATAGAAGGCAGCACTTACTCCGAAAGCGACAAAGGGATTCGTCCAAGAAAATGTGACTTTAACGGTCCAGGGTTCTCAATTTTTTGCTGAAAGTTGTCGGCCTACAACATTTGATGAATGTTGTTATAAATTGTCATGATTGTTGGCCTACAACTTTCAGAAAAGCAAAAGAATCCAAAGTTGCATCATAAAATGCATCACGAATTAATCGTGATGCATTTTTTATGATTCAACTTTTGTTGCTGTTTTATTTTCATCATCATCATCATCATATAGGCTTATGGCCCCATGTGGGCCTTCGCCTTTGTCACTAATATTAACAACTTTAACATTTGTGCGCATGTACTGCGGCGGTGCAAGTCGTGGTTATTTAAAAATACAGTAACAGCGGCCCGGTGCGTATGTACATCTTGTGCTTCTCAGGAATCCTTTGGACTTTTTACTTGTTGTTGCTTGTAGCCTAATCCTTGGATTAACTTGCCTTCACTTGTGATTCTTGGATTGCTTGTCTTCATTTTATCCTTTGATATGTAACTTAACTTGTAATGCTGAACTCAAATAATGACATCCGTTTCGAGCCTTGAATTAAAACTATATGCTACAGTGTCAAATTTGGCTGAGAATAAGTTGTGTTATTTAATTAAAATCGGTAGTAGTAAATGTTCTTTGTGTCTTTCCAAAGTTTATCGAGACGCGACTTTAACGAATCTAGTGAGGGTGCCATCACTATACTTTCTGGCAGACGATTCCATTCTTTCACTATCCTGTTTGTAAGGAAATGTTTTCTTGTCTTGTTTCTGAATCTCTGGGGTTCTAGTTTAAGGCAGTGACCTCTTAGGTTCCGATTTGTACTGTAAGGGATTTCTAACTGCGTTAGAATATGGCCATGAGCAATTTTATACATCAGTATTATATCACCGCGAAGCCTCCTGTGTTCCAAAGTCGGTAGGTTAAGCTTCCTTAACCTCTCCTCGTAACTCAAGTTCCTTAAACTGTGAACCATCTTCGTCGCCCTACGTTGAACTTTCTCTAGTTTGTGTTTCTGTCGTTTCTTCAAGGGACTCCATACCTCCTGCGAGTACTCCAAATGGGGGCGTACTAGGGACTTATAGAGTAAAACGAATGATTTTCTATCCAATTTAGTAAAGGCCCGTCTTATGGTACACATGACCTTATGTGCCCGTTGACAAATCACGTCCACATGTGGGGAGAAGTCTAGTTGATCATCAATAATCACGCCAAGGTCCCTTTCTGTTCTCACCGTCTCTATATCATGAGGGGGTCCCTTGTTTGTATGTAACTGGTAGGTATATGGTGGTTCTTTCTTACCAATTCTCATGTGCTTACATTTATTCTGGTTGTATTCCATCTGCCAGGTTTCAGCCCAAGTGGTGAGAAAATTCAGGTTCTCCTGGAATGTGCGGCAGTCGACCGGGGCCATGATCTCTTTGTATGTTTTAGCATCGTCTGCAAACAACTTGGACTCACATTGTGTAGCCTCTGGTAGGTCATTTATAAATGTGACGAAAAGTAGAGGTCCCAGAACACTGCCCTGGGGCACACCGCTCAACACAGGTTTAAGTGATGATTGAGCACCTCCAAGACTCACCCTCTGTTCTCTATCTGTTAGGAACGATCTGATCCATCCCACCACCTTGTTGTTGAAACTGTACGAATTTAGTTTCGCCAAGAGACGCTCATGTGGCACTTTATCGAAAGCCTTTGCAAAGTCTAACATCACAATGTCCACCCCGTTTCCATTTTCTAGCATATTGGACCAAGCCTCCACATTTGGCCGATGATGTGCCAGTGATGAAGGGCGTGCGCATTCGTACTTGGGTTTTAACACAAGGGGTCGTATTCATAAAGCGGTTCTATCGTTGAATGTTCCCCATTTATGAGTGTTCCCCCACTATTGTCGGACGGAGTAAGCTGCGACTTGACAATAGGGCGGATACAGAGAGGAATATGTCGATCTATATACCACCGTTTCCCAAGCAATAAGGGGAAACACTGACATACGGAAGCATTTTCAGAAATCGCACCTGTGAAACTATTTCATTTACCGTACAACAGACAATAATCATAACCTGAATTTGATATTGATGTTCTGGTAACCTCAGATTCTTAAAATGCGTTACCAATCCGACACCGNTATAACCCATAAAATTCTGATCAGAAATAGCGAGGACTTGTTCGTTCGATGTTGTTGAAGATTGAGAATCCACATCATCATGATGACATGATGCTGGCTTCTTTGATTCTGATTTACTTTAAAAGGGCCTATGATGGTAGTATCTGTAACTGTCACTCACACTTTTTATTACGGTGTAAGTTACAGCAAGTAGAGGAAATTTATTGGACTCTGGAGCATACAAAGATTAGATTACTGAGGCTACTTTGCTTAGTGTTCGAAGACTGGCTTCCTTCACTCGTTGGCCTTCACCCTTGTTGTTGAGCAGAGCAGAGGGGTTGACAATGAATGTCAGTCTCATGTTGTAAGGAAAGCCGAGGATGTCAGGAGCTTTGTCAAGGAACATGGAATTGAAATTGCTCTAGTTGTGGTGATATGAGTTAGATGATTGTCTGCATGTTGTTGACAATTGTCACACATGTCAATTTTTATGACATCGATGACAATGTGTTGCAATGTTGCACGAAGGCAAGTGAGGCGTACCATCCAATATTGATCCCTAGGCCATGTAAAATCTGAAGGAAACCATGATACCGCCCTCCATGTGATATGTTTTTGATGTTTCAGCATTTAGAAGATGCATTCATCAACTTCGATGGCGAAAATCAGCTGGTGTTGGAGCTCATGTGCCGCCTCCTGGCTGGCTGCTATGGAAGGAAAGAAATCAGGTAAGATGAGTCTCCACTCGTAGCATTTTCATTTACTTCCTTGTCACAGCCAAGTTTCATGCTGTGCCCTTAGAGGAGAGTATTTGTTGTGAACATGATGTTTTGTTGATCACTTACTTGCTGAATCTTCTGACTTTTCAATCTGGATACATGTATTTCTGATGTGATTTTTCAGCCCAGAACAGTCTGAGGAATATCTAAAGGATATAATCAATGCCAGATATGAAGAGGAAGGGAAAGAAAACCCCCTCAAGGGGGATGTCTTATATGCTGACTTACCCCTCCGCACCAAGGTGGAGGTCCTGTATGCCTTAACAGAATACAGGTTGGATGCGGAAGATGTTTTGGAGGAACTCAAGGTACAAACATATTCCAATCACAATCAAATTATTGCTTTCTGTATTCCTTTTCATTGTATACCAGTTAATGATCTTCTTTACCTAAATCCCTTCACATTCAATTTTTCAGGGCCTTGAATCCGATGGTATGCGTCTGGAGCCCTTTGGTGAGGATTCTACTGGTGCTGTCTACTGGTACTTCTATGGAACACGACTGTACCGTGAGGATCCATTGCCCCGCCCTCCCCGAAAGCCAAAACCAAAGAGGCCAAGGTAAGTTTTCAATGTCTGGCTGTGAACTTGGGTTTGTAACCCCTGTTGTCATGTTGTGGGCATTCATATTCATAAGTTTGATAGCAAGTACATGGTACTTTACTAAAGGAAAAAGAAGTTGAAAAACTTTTTATGCTGTGCTGTTGACACAAGGTGAAGATAAGGGGCTAGGATGAGCATGAAGGCAGGCAGAGATGGAAAACCCTTTCCAAACATGATGTTGTTACATGTAATTTCAGCCGTCGAAAGAGCCGAAGGAAAAAGCGAAGCATTTCAAGAGGGAAGAGGCGTGGAAGGCCGAGGAAGGCCACATCTACTACATGTACGCCTACTAAGGACTTGGAAAGTGAGAATGGACGGTTGAGACGAGGGGTGTCGAGCAGAACGCCAACACCTGTCAAAGAGGAGAGGTGAGATCAAAGCTTCAATACTGAAAACAGATTGGTCACTTTCTAAACATACAGTGTTGCCTCTCTATCAATGAAACTTTGGGACTGGCAAATGACTGTCCTTAATTGATAGGTGTCCTCATTGAACAGGTTGAAATGAATAGAAATGATCAATGTAGGACTGAATTTTGGTGTCTTTAGAGGGCTCCTGCTGGTGGAGGTGTCAGATAAGGGAGGTTCCAGTGTACATTCTATGGTCGTCTGGTACCTTTTAATTGCACTAAGTGTCTGTTTAAAAGTTAGCAGTAGCAAGTCAACAGTGGTGAATTGCCCATTGAGAGCCGAATTGAACAAAGAAATCTGTGTTGATTAGAGATGTCTTGAGGCTCAAAAGAAAGAGAGAGAGAAGTGTTTCCTACAGAGAAAGGGATGATGACCTCAACAAATTATGTAAAATCTAAGTGTGAAAAAAATGTCGTTTCCAGTGACAAGGCTTGTGATTCGGATGCCCCTGCTCCTGAGCCTGAAGAGAAACCTGAGCCTGAGCCTGAGCCTGAGCCAGAACCCGAGAATGGTCCCCGTCGCAGCAGACGTGTCAGGTTGGCGGCCATTAAGAAAAGAGTGGAAATAAAGATTGAAGAGGAATCGTCTAGGTAAACACAGTAATGAAAATTTTAGGGTGGGGTTTATTTCTGATGGCTTGTCCCTGAAGATTTTATCAACAAGTTGCGAGCAGATTTTATGAGATATCATGGTGTGCCATGCTGCTGTTGAAATTCAAACAATAGGAAAGTTGCTATGCTGTTTTGAAGTGCAAGTACCTACTCTCAGAATATGTTTTATTGTATTTTGTTGTGTTTTCTTCTTCACAGTGAAGAGTCAAGTGAGGAGTCAGAAAGTTCATCGGAAGATGAAGATGATTTTGAGATAGAACCAGTGGTGCAGTCCGGGGATGAACCAGTTCGACGTTGGTTTATCCAGTGTACAACCAAGGAAGATTGGGAGGACTTGGCGAAAAAGTTTGAGGGAAGCAAAATAAAATGCGAACGGGAGATGTACCATAGTGTGACGGAGAACTTCATGCCAGAATTGATAAAGTTATTCGAAGACAAGGAAAAGGACTACCAAAAGAAATTACTAGAATTTCAGCCTCGACGGATTTCAGATCGTTTGGAGAAGAAACAGGCAAAAATGGCGGAGGCGGAGAAGCTGCTGAAGAGTTTTGAGGAAGAGGAGCAGAAGTTGAAGAGAGAGTCTGAGGATGAGAGGCGACGGCTGATGTGGGAAGCGCAGCGGGAGGAGAGGGAAAAACATCAGGCAATGGAGAGGGAGAAACTGAAAGAAGGTTAGCAGTAGTAGACACACTGTAGAATAATAGTATTTTATCTTGGGAGTTGATACGAAATTTCCGATGTGATATTAAGTGTTTTGTCAATGATGAGACAAAAATTTGTAAACTATTTTCAGAGCGAGCACGACGGGCGCATTTGCGTGAAGAACGTGCCCAGTTGATTGCAGAAGGGAAGGAGATACCGCCAGAATTGATGTCGACACCAGGGACTGGTTTTGTCAGGAGGAGACGTGGCAGCAACGATAGTATTAGGACAAATGATGTGGATGAGGACGCTTATATGGCATTTTTCAAGGGTGAGTGACCTGAAATTAACCTTTTGTAGCGATGGTAACACAAAGTTTAGTAGGTTACATTACATGCTCTTTTGTCTGAACTTATTTTTTAAACAACCCACTCAAAATGACTGAATTGTATTCTTACAGTGCTTGATATGATCAAGAAGCATGATGATGCTTGGTTGTTCGCAGAACCAGTCAGAGAGGAATTTGCCCCTGGATATTTTGATGTTATTGACGTAAGTTACTGCGGCAATTTAGCTTTTTAAACAATTTGTATCAAACATGAGTTTCTATCAAGGACATCCTTAGGGTAGTCAGCTTTTGTCCAATATTGTACAGGTTCTCAATCATATTGGTTGAGAATTAATGTAATTTGACCCCAGTTTATTGGCTTATTTAGACGTTCTCTTTCAGAAGAATGAGATGTTGTGATTTTGCAGTTCTTCTTTACATGGAATGAAACTCTTGCAGCGGTTTGTCAAACTTGCAGATGCGGCAGCGCTGTTCTTCATCTGTTTCATCGTGTGTTCGTGTTGTGTTTATGTGGCAGAGCCTCAAGAGTCTGCTGGCAGATTCAGCTTGCAATTCTACTTCTCATTGCTCTCTTCCCTTCATTCAGGAACCAATGGATTTCACAATCATTGAGAGGAAGCTAAACGAACGAGAGTATACAAGTCAAGAAGACTTTCTGGGTGACTTCAAGCTCATGTTCAAAAACTGCGCAAAATACAATGGATCTGATTCAGGTATTTTAACACAACTAAATCCCAAATCCAGGGTTTTCATGTCCTGGGCCTGGGGCTGTTCCTCCACTTTAACCTCCAGTTACAGTACATATATCCAGTAAACCTTGAGAAGTTGCACAACTCACTGGGACCTCTGACTTATGTTAAAAATATGAATAAAAAGATTAAGTGTGGTTTTAATAATTGACTTTCTCACCAAACATACATCTTTCAGTATGCTACGACATGGCCAAAAGAATTGAGAGATGTGTTCAGCGTGCATTGAAAAAGTTCCTTCCCAAGGAAGATCCTGAGGTGCCAAAAGAGGATAAAAATGACAAGGAATTCAAAACCCGGGCCAAGACGTGTGTGCAGAAGTTCCGTCCAAAGCGAAAAGCGAGTACAAAAGCGTTGGAGAAAATGCAGGAGTTCACGTCGGTGGAGGAGATTCAGGAGGTGACATCGAGGGAGTTCTTTCGTAAATATGTTGTGGTGAGTATCGAACTGGTGGCAGTGCTAGAGAGTTTTAAAAACAGAAGAATTGGTTTGCAAAACTGTTTTGAGACTCTGTGATATAAAATTGACATGGTCATCATTGGTTGTATCCAACTTTACTTTATTTTGTCACAGCCATTGGAGTGAGTGCCTCTACTTTCACTTTCAGCGAGAAGATACTAAAGAACCTGATTTGAAACGGTTGAATGTTGTTGATAAAAGTGACGATGAGCAAATTGCAGAACCAATGGCCGCCACTCCAAAGAACATTGCATGTTATAATCGGCAACGATTCAAAGTTGAGAACAATGTCAGAAAACCAGTGTCGGGTGAACCCTTGAAACAGCGTATATTGGCTCAGTATACTGCACAAAATGGTGGAAATAATACAATAAGTGAAGTGAAGCCTCCTTTGTCGATGCCAAACGGTGTCACCCAGCCGTTGACCGCTGCTCAGATTGCTCTTCAGGCGCAGCAGGAAACGGCGGCCATGGCTACGTCGCAGGCAAGCAGTCAGGAAACGCCAGCTAGGAGTCCCATATCCCGTCAATACACTGTCCAGACACCGTACGGTTCAGTGATGAGGTTCAGTAAGCCTAAATCGTCAACGCCAAGTTCTAGGAGCCGGACTTCTGCCAAGTCATCTGCTAGTGTGTCGAGCACTGCACGTATTGCCATGCAGCAAGTGCCGCAAACACAAGTTCATAGTATTCGAATGACTGGTCCCCAGTTAACTGCTTTCTTACAACAGAATCCTGGTCTCCAGAGTCGTATTATTGTGCAGAAGACGAGTAGTGGAATGGCGACTGTAGTTGAGCCAACTACCGGTGGAGTCAAGCCACAGATTATCACAGCACCTGCGGCAGAGGGCGCACAGATACTTGACAGTCTCGTATCATCTTCAAGTGGGGAAAATCAACAAGACTCTTCCCTGAATCAATCAAATATTGCAAATACTCAACCAATCACGACCACAGTTGATATGTCTCTTCAACGAGTCATCGCTAGCATACAATCTCATGCGTTATCTCAGAGTCGCTCGGCCAGTGTGACGTCACCAGAGGATGGACGCTCTATACCTGCCGGTGGAAGCCGTGAAATTACTGTTACCAGTAGTAATGTTCTCGATGGATCTATGTCTGCGTCTTCTTCAAGGTCGTCAACACCTCAGCTTTTGCAGGATGGCCTCGTGCCTTCAATGACCCAGCTCTTGGAAGAAGGTCTTCTGTCTGCGCAGCCACAGACTTCAATCCGTGTTGGCTCACCACCTAATCCCACACAGGCAACTGTACACCATCACCCTCCAGTTTCAAATCAATCAAATTCAGATTCGACGGATCCAACTGGTCAGTACCTGCACGGTTCTATGTCGGCTGCTAAGATTTTGACAATTTCTCGTGCAAGCAGTGACAATAAAACGGTGGGATCGACAAGTGGTGCAAGTATTGTAACATTACCAATGTCAACGGCAGCTCAGTTGCAAACAGTCACTACGAAGGTCACAGATCCCGACTCTGGTTTAGATAAGGTAACACGACTGGCGACACGGCCTGGTACCATATCATATTTGCCGACTAGTTCCATACCCGCCTCGGTGCCGATGTCCCAGGCAAGTACCTTTGCGCCAACTGACAGTAATGCATTTTTAGGCGAATTTCTCAACTTTGCTCAGTCACAAAGTAAACAGCGGTTTGGGAATATAAAGCGGGCTGCTGTAACAAATATACCTGCTCCGACATCTGCGAAAGTTATGCGCCAGAGCGTGCCTGGCACTGTGACCGCACTCAGCGCAGCTCCGCGTCTCCCTCTTGTAAATAACACGTCGTCTGCTGACATTCTTGCGCAGTCTGTGAACAGTTTGAATTCCGTTGTTGCGGGACTTGATGAAGGAGAAACAAATGCAGACAATATTGCCGGCGTTTCTAGTGTCGATGATCAAAATATATCAAGTTATCTTGCGGATATCGGGGAAAATAGTGCTGACAGTGACAGTATACGGGATGACATCCTAGGCCAGGCTTTGAGTTTGAGTGAAATCGAACCAATGTCTCCTTTGGATGGCAATGAATTTGCTTCGTTAGATGGGACTGATTTAGGTGCTAACACAGCACCCCTGTTAGATACAATACCAACCAATACGTTAGATATTGGACAACAGACTAACTTAAATTCTGTGATTAAGGGTGTTTCTCAACCACAAACAGTGCTGGGCCGTGACTTGCAGCTTATTCAAGGAACAAATGGACAGATTCTTGCATCAAATGTCTCAACAGGGCAAGTGATCTCGACAACTCCAGGCATTTCAGTGGCATCAACACTACCGCACATTTTTACACAAGGGGGCATTCAACAACAATATGTGATCAGCGGGCAGTTGCCGACAGTGCAGGGCATTCAACAAATCCAACAAGTCATGAATACCGGCACGGTACAACAAGTCGTGAATGCAGGTGCCGTACAACAAGTTGTGAACTCTGGTCCCTTGCAAATCTCACAAGCCTTACCACAAGGAACGTTAATTCAGTCAATTACCACCCCAGTATCTACAGTGCCAATGGTCCAAACGATGACGCCGCAGTCTTCGGTTCAAATAGTGACAAATACAGGACAACCAGCTCCTGTGCAAGTTTCAAACGTCAGCAGCGAGAATCCTTCCATACAGGCATTATTACAGGTATGTAAATTAATCCATGGTTTGTTCTTATTGAAAAATCCTCGAAAAGTTGTGATTTTCAATTTTGAGGTTTCAGTAGGGGGTACTAAAAAAGTAATGAAATCTTGGTGCTGGGCTAGATCTGGCACATACTGCAAGGCAACCAACTTCAAATGATTGAGAAAAATTTGAATGGCTCAGCCGGAGACTGTGTTAATCAATACACAATCGCCTATCAATGTTCCAGAATGTACAGAACGTGTCCAATACCCAGGGTGTAAACGTACGGCATGTGACGATCAGCCCGGATGTCTATCAGCATTTATTTGGTCAGCAGCTACAGCAGCAAGTCCAGGGGCAGGTATGTCTCGAAACTATGCTGCCTGAGTGTGCAGTAGCAAATTTATGATCCCCTCAAGGTGCCAATCCACGTGAGAGTCTTCTCATACAAGTTGGCTCTCTATGGGCAACTACTGGGCATGTTAGTGACATTGTTCTTAGCACAAGTCCTACGAAAACTAACAATGGTGAATAGCCCATTGAGAACAGAATGAGAAAACTCTCACAAGAAGGTGCGCCTTTAGTTTCTGCTAGCAAGAGTTTTTAGGGTTTTGAATGGGTGCATAAAATTGCCTGTATATGTACATTAGAGTCCTTCCTAAATGTTGTAAAGGAACTTCCTTTCACATTGTGTCTCATTTTATTTTTACTTTTCATTGACTTGCATGTTGTGTTATATCATATTTTTTAAAGAAATCATGAGATAATTCATCATGTGTTGTATATATGCATTGTGTGCTTCCCTGCTTCTTGATTCGTGTTGTAACGTGCTATTAAAATTCTCAGCATTCACCCTCTTTTATGTGTCTTGAGGCTGTACTTGTTGCAGCAGTTTTCCGCTCTTGCCATGAGTGGTTTTCACAGCCATACTTCATGTGCTGACCTTAACACCTCAGGGAAAACACGTCGAGATACATGTACTAAAAAATTACTGTAGTTATCCTGTATTTGAATGACCCAGCCATAGTTTTATGCATCGACATTATTGCTGCTTATGTGTTTGCCAAACCTTCGTTGTTGTGACGTTTTGTTTTCATCAGTAATGTTGTGGTTTCAGTTTATAGCCCCAGGGGGCGTTAGCTCCAAAGTGATGCCCAGTGCCCCGACATCCATTACTCCTATAGTCCCGGCCGGTTACCAGATAGTTCAAAATGGTGCTACCCCTGCATTGCATAATTATGGTATGTATGAATCGTCACAATGAAAATCAGGTGGCAGTGTCTCAATAAATGGGGGTATGAAAGAATTCCAGTAAATACTTTGTTGTGGGTGTTGGGGGTATAGTATTCAGCTGTGTGCTTGAGACAGCTTCACAGGCTGTTTCTATCCTAAATTTTAATTAATTTGTGAATCAGAAATGATAAGATCTTTGAAACCTTGGACAGATGAATCCCGTTGTCAGTGCTCAACAGTGAAACTTTGAATGTAGATTGGACTTAATATTCCATTGATTCCCAATCCCACCTAAATTTTACTTTTAGTTATATTGTGTTCCATTATCTTTTATTCTTAATCCCTTCTAACTTGTGTGCCTGTTTGTTCCCTTGAGTGGTATGTGTCATCTTGCATGCAATGACCCCTGTTTTGCATGGTTGGCATGGCAGCAGGGGTGATGAACAGTAGAAGCACACCATCTTTATAATATCAGTGTCATTTGTATATAATCTATTCAAGACATTCACTTTCTTTTTTCTCAAGTGCACACAATTGTTTCTTTTGTGGTTGTCATTCTTTCCTTGTTTCTCTCTCGCGCCTTGAGTTTTGGTTTAGTGATGATGTTGTGTGTTTCAAATCACAAAAAGCTTGTTAGCAATATGATGAGAGTACTGAACTCTGGTAGTCATAAAGTATCTCCTACATGTAGACAAGACACTATACTTGAAGCAACATTTGAGTACAAAAATGTATGTTGATAAAATTTCCTCTTTACATAATCATCTTGTCTCCTCAATTCTTGTACATGTACTAGGCCTACTTTAGAATCTTTGTTGATCAGTGTGTGATCAGTTTGTTACCTGTTCATCATATCCAGTATATTGGAACTATGGTTGACATTTAGAATGAATGATGTCCAGAGGAATTTGAACAGCTACCTCCTCCCTCTGCTCTGACCAAGTAACCTGTATGATCTGATTGATAATCTTATTTGGCCTGTTTTGTGAATCTGTCTGTGCTCCTTCCACTCTCTCCATCTCACAATTTTCTCTCCTTTTAGGAGTCCAACAAAGACCAACAAGGCCCTGAGACTAAGTACATGGTCTACCAGTTAGTGAACCCGACAAATGATCCCTCGACTCCAACAACGACTGAATCCAATGCTTTGGACTCGGAGGATTCTAATCAGCTGAATGGATTCGATACAGCTGAGGTGCTTGAGGCGTTAGGACTGGCAGATGCTGCTATTTGAGGTGCTTGTTCTCAGATCTGCCCTCCAATGGAACTAGGCAGTGCCACAACTGAAGATCAGGGAGATAATGCTCAACTTAAGCTTTAAGATGCTGCCCCACTTGAGAGTTGTACTGCATGATTTGGCACTCTATGGGCTATTTAGCCATAGAAAACTGAAGGCAGTAGTTTGGATCATTGGTCACGGTGAAAACCATAAGAAAGCAAACATTTAATGCCAGCAATAGTGAATTGCCCATTGAGAGCCAACTCACACAAGAAAACTCAAGTGCCTCCTCCCACAGCAGGGGTTTTTACCTCGCTCCTCTTCATCCACTCACACAAACTTTGTGTGCGAGTGTATGAAGAGGAGCGAGACCAAAGCCCTTCTATGGGAGGATGACTCAAGTGGAGCATCTCCTTTTCTCCACACTACTGTATTAAGTAGTACACGATGGAGCTATTACTTCAGTCGACAATGTTTCCACTGATTTTGAGCAAAGCCAAAGAAACTGTCTTTTACCATTGGAGGTTGGCGGTGTGATGATGCTGTCAGCTGTGGGACAATGTCTGCTTGGCAAGTCGAGGTACCAGGACGAGCCAGCATGAGACATGAGGTGCTGTGACATTATTAGTAGTTGCGGTCGCATTGCACAAATGTATGTTCGGAATGGAGACTATATTAGAGACTCTGACTCTCTTAGAGATGACTGTGTGTAACATGATGGATGATTGAATGGTGTAAACTTTGACACCATTGGATGCTTCATTTTGAGCGTAATGTACCACGGTATGCAGTGTTGAGACAGTGGAAAGTTGAATTCTACAGTGGAATTTCTTAAGGTCCTGGAATTGGCCTGAAGACAGCCTTACCACTCTTAACCAAGAACTCGTTAAGAATAAGAACAATCAAATGAGTATCCATGTTGTGTTGTACGTGAAAAAGAATTCGATATTTCCACCTCCGCTTTCTGGTGATCAGTGCTGCAGCTAGCATAGGGACGGGGCAGTTGCCCGCCCCTTCAGGTACAAATTACGGAAAAACACATTTTTCATGCAGATTATGGCCAAAAAATGTTGTGGAATGGCAAAAAGAGGTGTTTTGCCCACCCCCTTGGACCTAAAAGCTAGCTACAGCCCTGGTGATGGAAGTGGCCATCGGTCCTCAGAGATTTACTGTACCTGCTGCCAGGATGTTGTCAGCTTTGTGTTGATGCCAGTGTGAAACGACCGATCATAAGGGACCACCTGTTATAGTATTTACGCATTTTTCAATATAGGAGATAGGTGTAAATGGAATTTGGCCGCTGTAAATTTCTGCAAACATTCTTTGTTCCGTGAATGAGGAACTGACATCATGACGTCTTTCAGTCAGATGGGTGGTAGTGCCGCCGTACATTATGCTGATTCCTCATTGGGCTGGGGAAGAAAGTGCCCCGTTTTGTACATTCTTCTTTGTAGGTGACTCTCGTTTTACTTGTAATTTTGTGAAAAGATGACATATTGATGTTTTAACGATTCGTCCATGGACGGGCGCTAATCAAGGATGGTGTATTTTATGAAGCAGCTGAAGATGTATTTTCGCTGAGCTGGTTCTCTCATCTCATTTAGTCACTCTGCTCAGACCTGTGTTATGGGTTTATTTTTTAACGATTGCACATTCATTGTATTTGGAAAGCGATCACATAAGGTGTCATTTTATCTCTTCGCGTTTTTATTGAGGGGCATTAAATAAATTTTGAAGCATCCTATACAGTGGTTGAAAATAACAAATCATGTCTCAAAATATGCTTATTAAATGCCTGGTATTATGGCCTGATAGATGAACCAAACCCCCTGTATATATTAGTGTATTTTCTTGCATGAACATTTAGATCCTGAAAAAAATCAACTCTCTTCAGTTGTATGTGGCTACTCGCATGTTATTGCATTGATCAAGTGGCATGTGTGGGTTTTGAAGGAAACTTGCGAGAATGAAGCCTGTGAAGAGGACAATTCCCATACACTTTCTGAAAGATCTCAAGGATTCATTTTGGTAATACTACCAAAGACTAAAGTGAAAATCCTTTGGTACGTCTTGTCCAACATGGGATGTTTTATGAAATGATATCCTACGTTCTTTTTCTTTGTTTTCATTCCAAAGGTGCAGATGAGCATAAAATGCACCAAACAGCTTTAGTCTTTGTGGCGTATGATTGTTACGTATTTCCATAGGTCTGAGTCAGAAATTTGTCGACTGCCAAACATGAAATACACGATTAAATTCTTATAAATGTTTGTCTTGACTGCTAGACGTGTCTCAATGATTGATAACAGTTTGTGCAATGAAATAGTCTCGCGTTACAGTCTCGTTTGTACTCCATTTGTGTAAGTTATAGGACTTGTTATTTTTGTAAATGAGTTNGTCAAATAGCTGTATACATTGTGTACATGTGTACGTGTAGTGTGTACATCTACATGTAGAATGTACAAGTGAGTCTGCATGATAATGATAGAGATGCGTTGAAATTGTTTCTTGTGTTTTGTGTTGACCGTAATGAAATAATTAAATGAATATCTCACCATAGAATATTTTCATTCATAGTTTAGCCATGATTTGTAACACGGAAGCGTTCACACCCGAGGTTGGTCTGATGATGTGACGGTACAGGTTTTAATAGCTGTTATTAATAATCATTGCTCTGCTTCTCAACTTGACAGCTAGCTGGCGCTTAAATGCCCTTCGGGTCTCCATGGAGTTCTGATGATTCATTCCTAACTGTCTCTTATCCATGTGCATGTTGTAGATTAAAAGGGCAGAATATTCCAATATCCTGACTCTACTGTGATGTCAAAGTGAACGGAGAATAGTTCAATTTGTAGGATAGGTCTCTACGCGAACTACGGAAATTGAAAAAGAATAAAAAATCCTAGGTGATGCTGGAATAATGTCCCAATCTTGAACTTGCGCATCTTATAAGCCTAATGTTGATCCCCCAAATCCGCATGTGTCATCAGTATTTAAAATTGTGTTGATCTGTATTGCATAGATTCTCTTTCTCTTTCTATAAGATACACAGGATTATAAGTTATAATCCTGTGTATTCCTGATTAAGATTGCATTATTTGGCCAGTAGAGGGTCAGTTTTGTCATGAGTTGATATAACGATATTCACGGTCGGTCATAATCTTGGGTATTGTTTTGTTGGGCATTTTACTTATTGAATACATTGACCAGCAGCGGAGTGGGTGGAATGGTCCTTAATACATCGGTTGGAAAAATTACCCTTTGGGAATCCTTACAGACGCAATGAATAACCAGGTCATTCAATTCCCCAGAACTCCTCAGAACTCTAGCCCCCCAAGCCACATGTTTTGTGCTGATACAGAAGTTCTGGCTGGCTGTCAGTGTCAGGCATCACTCCTTATCACATGGTTGACGAAGATGATCACATTCAACCTCCCGCATTCCGTACAGATCTCTTCGAAAGAAGCCGAATATGTGACTATCATGATGGTATATTGAACCCTGACAAATGTTTGAGAAGGACTGAAGGCTTTGTATCTGATATATGAGGAAGACATTTATATGACATGGAGTGCAGTTGGCACTTCTTATGTCAGTGGAATTCTTGGGACATGCTTTGCAAGACATGTTAGGTCATGAGGTGTAACTTTGCTCTTGACTGTTGTAGACTATTACCCGGTAGTCGTAAATTAAGAGTAGATTTTTAGCTCATTTTTCGGCAACATTGTTGATGGGATCTCTGTCCTCTGTATGCCACTCATCCATGTCTTCCCAGAGTCGACCACCATGTTGCATTCATAAATCCTGCACATTGCACTTGATGTATGGGGAAACAGAATGATTTACTAGAATACTGGTTGGTGAATCACACAGGCAATCAGATGAATCATGCTTGTTGCATGGATGCTGAACCTCATCTCAACCATCCTGTTACATGATTTACGTGTTGATGCCCGAGTAACTAATGAGCATGTGCATGACACATTACGACACGCACTGTATGACTGTGTCAGAAATACAGGGTCTGCCAGAAAAAAACATCAGTATCTCTCTTACGCTTGGGAAGTGTCTCCTGCACTTTTTTCAGTTTGATCAGTACTCTACACAACTCCTTTGAAGACACTCTACATTTCATGTAAATTGTAAATTAGTTTTTGAGTTGATGTGCCTTGGATCACCATCTCCCTCCCCTTTCTACCAGTACAGGAATTTTCTTTTAACAATTTTTTGTAACAATTTCATTATGGCAGTTCTCCAAAGGAATTTGAGTAGGAGACTGTACTTACAGCAGAACCTTATTGATGTCACTTTTGGGACTAGTAAGTACATGTACTAGATTTGTCTGTCTGTAGTTGTGAGGTGTCCTTTTGGTGTTGGTTCTCAACATGTTGAATGGACTGTCATGACCAGATGTGGTCAGAGTTCCTTTCTACAGTGTGTCCCTATTGAGGAGGGACTACAGTATACGTTATCTATGCCTCCTGCATGGTCAACTCATGATGGATGCAGATCACCCTGTATAGTAAACTACGCCTTGTGGATTATTTGGCCATAAAGACTGCATGCAATGGTCATTAGTGGATGGTTATTTGTTTGGGGAATGAGCTACTGTCTCCGTGCCATCATTTTGATGAGGTACCATTAGAACTGTTACCATGATGTTACAGAATGACATGGCTGTGTTTGGCATGTTTGGTGAGGCTGCAGCATCTTTCGAGTTTCTGTTCCATCTATGTATTGTACCCACTTTAGGCTCTCTCATCCTGAGGTAATCAATGGTTCTTTGCGCTCGCTGTCTACCATCTACGTCACCACGCTTGGCGGCGGGCCTCAGGATAAGTCTTTCAGGTCAGTCAGTTTCTGTTGAAGGTCAGCTGACAAGTCATAAGACCACTGAATCCACGATATCATTCAATCCATAATTTCAATCCATGATATTCATGATATCTTTGAATTGGTGATCTCCTTGAATCCATGATATTGAATCCATGACTTCCTTGAATCCATGATGTCTCAATCCATGATTTCATTCAATCAATGATATTCATCTTTGAATTGGTGATGTCCTTGAATCTGTGATATCATTGAATGAAGAATCCATGATTTCCTTGAATCCATGATGTCGTTCAATCCATGAATCGATGATATTGAATTCATGATGTCATTGAATCCATGATATTGTTGAATCCATGATATCGTTGAGTCCATGATATCGTTATCTGTAATATCATGAGTCCGTGGTAAAATTGAATCCGTGATATCATGAATCCCTGATATTATTGAATCTGTGATATCATGAATCCATGATATCATTGAATCCATGATATCATTGAATCCATGATATCATTGAATCCATGATATCATTGAATCCATGACATCCTTTTTCCATCGGTCGAATCATCTCTCCTGTCAGCACCATTCTTACCAGCAAATATCTCTCGATCCATCAGCGATGTTGGCCGACGCTTCATCGATCAATTAGCATCCTGGAGTTGTTTCCCTGTTGTTATCTTCGCATCTTATACGCGTCCTATTTATGGCTACTCACATTATCTTGATGTCTTCACCAATATTAGCGGCCATCATGTACTCTAATCTCTCACCGACCTTGACCTTAGAAGTGGATGGGGAACTGATTCCAAGTTGCTGATGAGACTGGATGCTAAATGGAAAAACTCGCACTTCAGGGTGACTTTAGCCCTCGCTGTGCCTATAAATTATCAGTAAAAAAATATCAACTTGAGAGGTGAATGCCAAATGTGGTATTATTGGCTCAATAGGCAATACTGCAGGAGGAAACAGGAGTGTGCCGAGTAAAACTGTGCTGTCAAAGAGAGTGACCCTCTCTAGCACATATGAAGAATTGGTCCAACTGGGCGTCAAACCCTGAACCTCAGCCATTGACAGATGCAGATGTTGCTGGCGCCACTCTGACATCCATTAGGGGTAATAGGGGTAAGAAATTAACAGTGTTTGCTTCCCCATCTTGCCCTGTTCACTCAGTCCAAGGAAGGGAAAGTATCGAAGGGTGAAGTGACTGTAGGCCTTGATACATGTATGTCTTCCCTCATCTCATGGCCTTCCCGACGAGGTTAAAATTCCTATGCGATCTGCCTCCCAAGTTAATGTCACTCGTGTATCCAAGTGACCATAGCACGTGTATCGATCCCGTCATCTCTCAAGCTATTCTCCTGGAGGCCAATTACTCTGTGAATGCAGCAGTTCAATCAATGCATTGGCATGATCGACATGGAAATTGCATCAGAACTGAATTCCAATTGCTGTATTTTGGTTCCGTATTTGATGAATGGGATAAAGACTTTGAAGAACGATAGGTGTTGTACATTTCAGTAATGTTTTAATACTATATTCCATGAGTGCAAGTGCCAACTTGACAAGGCAGCTATGTACATACATACTCATCAAACTAAATGTACATGTATACTGGGCAATATGTATATTATGTAGGAGGAAACCTGAGCCCAGAGGAAATGAACAATGTTGTAAAGAGATTAGCCTACATTGTATACCATGTCTGCCTCACACACAGCCACTAAAACAACTCAGAATATCGAACCCACGACCTCACTGGTGGCAGGCGTAGATGTTTCCTCTGCACCATCCCAATATCCTGGATGTTGTGATGTTTTCGGGGATGTCACTGCTAAAGGTTTCCACCGAATGTGGTATTGCGTGCGACAGGGCAACGTGCGCAATTTACCTTTGTTTGCGTGCAGTGCGGCGGAAAATAACAAACGCATCGTGTTCGGTGTTCTTGCAGGTCCAAATGGGGCAAATGAAGACCCAGCCTTCCCATATCGCATCACACAGGGCCTACACGTACATGTAGTACATGATCGGAAACTCTGGACTTGTATTACAGACAGAAAATGATCAAAGGGAATTTGCCAAAATATTATTTTGCCTTTGTTGCATTTGCCTGGCAAATAATTTCACTTCATTCAATTCAATCAACATGTGCGTAGGAGAAATAAACAATATTCTACCGTCCACAAAAAGATAAACAAAAGACAGGAAGAGGGTTCTGGAATATCTGTGAGCCGAATCAATCAGCAATGGTCGGGAATCAATATTCGACCGCGGTCATTCTTTCAGGGTGTATTCCAGGATGTTCTGGCAATAGAGTGGTGCTGCATTCAATATTGATTGAGCTAGTGTAAGTAAAGAGCAAAAATGGTGGCATCTACAAAGTATTTTTCCTTTGGGCAAAATGTTGCTTTCTTTTACTGCTGAAGGCTAAAGCTGNCATGGTCGGCGGTTAGAATCCACGTTTTAGTGCAACCCAAGAAAACTCTGTACCGTATCCCAAACACTCTGTGCAAAAAAACCGGCCAATGCATTTTCCATTACAACATTGATTTCACAGTACACAGATGTTTTAGAATCCGTATTTGATGAATGGGATAAAGACTTTGAAGAACGATAGGTGTTGTACATTTCAGTAATGTTTTTTAAAATATACTAGTTACTTATTCCATGAGTGCAAGTGCCAACTTGACAAGGCAGCTATGTACATCCATGTATGTACTCATAAAACTATACTGGGCAATATGTATGTAATGTAGGAGGAAACCTGTGCCCAGAGGAAATGAACAATGTTGTAAAGAGATTAGCCTACATTGTATATACCATGTCTGCCTCACACACAGGCGTAGATGTTTCCTCTGCACCATCCCAATATCCTGGATGTTGTGATGTTTTCAGGGATGTCACTGCTAAAGGTTTCCGCCGAATGTGGTATCGCGTGCGACAGGGCAACGTGCGCAATTTACCTTTGTTTGCGTGCAGTGTGGCGAAAAATAACAAACGCATCGTGTTCGGTGTTCTTGCAGGTCCAAATGGGGCAAATGAAGACCCAGCCTTCCCATAATATCACATCACACAGGGCCTACACGTAGTACATGATCGGAAACTCTGGACTTGTATTACAGACAGAAAATGATCAAAGAGAATTTGCCAAAATATTATTTTGCCTTTGTTGCATTTGCCTGGCAAATTTCACTTCATTCAATTCAATCAACATGTGCGTAGGAGAAATAAACAATATTCTACCCTCCACAAAAAGATAAACAAAAGACAGGAAGAGGGTTCTGGAATATCTGTGAGCCGAATCAATCAGCAATGGTCGAGAATCAATATTCGACCACGGTCATTCTTTCAGTTTGTATTCCAGGATGTTCTGGCAATAGAGTGGTGCTGCATTCAATATTGATTGAGCTAGTGTAAGTAAAGAGCAAAAATGGTGGCATCTACAAAGTATTTTTCCTTTGTGCAAAATGTTGCTTTCTTTTACTGCTGAAGGCTAAAGCTGTTTTGCATACCAAAATGTCCCTGCATCACCAAATGTTCGGCGTGCAATTCCGATGGACGTGTTCAGGTTTTCTCACTCAAGTTGGTTTTCAATGGGAATGTTGGTTTCCATGAATCTGCTAAACACAGACCATGGCCTTTGTTGCCCATAGAGAACACCCAACTCACCAGAGAAAGGTCATGCATAAGAGTGCCTACCAATGATGATGATGTAGCCAATAATTATTGATGTCATAACAGGAATTGGGGGGGGGCTTGAAGTGGGTACATGACATCCTTCATATTAGTAAGAATGATATCAGCATCTTTTCATGCTGCGTACATGAAATAAATGATTGTGCTCATATATCATATTTCTAAGCCATTATTCGACTGGCCGCATAGCCTACTTGACAATCTCCCACGAAAAACTCTCCGGCTTTAGTCTCGATAGCATCAAGTCTCATCTCACAATGGACGTCCATGTAATTATCATTGATCCATCTTGGTTGCCATGGATATCAAAAACATTCGTCAGATATTGATAGATATCGTTGGCATAGACATGCTTTGTGGCACATGTCCAGAGTTCATCTCATGTGACTGATTTATTAGTTGTCGAATCTCAAGTTTTTAGAAAGCATACATGTTGGTGCAGTCATGAGTAGTATTATTGGGCTCATGACTGCACGAGGCCACGGGTTCGATACTCGGTCAAGTCACCACTTAGGAACCAGTTGTCAGCAAGTAGCTGACGTAGCTTTTGAGGAGCTATAGCTTGGTGGAAAAATCATGTAACTGGACCTGCCAGGTGAACTGATGAGGGTTCAAGTAAGTACAGTGCTCCCTTGCTATTACGAACACTTCAGGGTCCAAGGGCTAAGTTCGTACTAGCGAGGAGTTTGTAATAGCAAGGATTTGTCCGTGGGTACTTGATGATTGGGAGCCAGGCGTTGGGATCATAATATCCGGGAGTTCTTAAAATCGAGGTTTGTAAGAGCGAAGGAGCACTGAAATACATGTACCAGCCTTGGCTGTTCTACCCCTCGGAAAACGATTCCACCCCAAAATGATAAAAATTGGTGAAAGCAAAGGAAGTAATTTAGAAAATGTTTGATATCCTGTGGCTTATACAGTATGCATTTTCCCAATTCTGTCTTGACATCAGAATTTTAATGATGTTTCCCGGAGCCTCATCTGCTGCTGTTGTTGTGAAAGTGACAAATGCGTCACCAATTTCAATTAGTTGCAACATTATTTCTGTGAATGGTTCGCCGAGGGCAGCGACCGAGGACACTTCCTGCGCGAATAATGTGTATATCGTCAACAGGGCATTGGCGATGAGTGATTTGATGGCGGAAAGTGGGGATCATGTGGGGCGTGAATGGGAAACGAATGCGAGGAGCATAATATATCATGTGGTGATAATTGTTGAAATATACAAGTTCAATGTTGCGTTTCCAAACCGTAGCCTTCACACACGCCTGTATTCTTTTCACGAGGGTAAATATTTGATATTTGGGTTGTCTGGTAGTGCCGTTGAAACATCCATGCTTGCTATCATATCAGTGAGGATGTGATAGAGAGGGAAATCTCTCCTTGGCATCATAGGTTTCTGTTGGAGCTCCAGTTTCCTCCTACATTACGCCCAGTATTGTTTGATATAATTACATGTACATGTATATGCCCTGCGTTGGCATTTGACTCCTGCAATAACATGTATTGAAATGGAATATGATAGGAAGCAATTACAGTAATGAAGATCGCATATGTGTTTCTTGCTAGTTTTGTTGACAAAAATGTGAATGTCAACATCACTTTTTCAGATGTGGTGGTAAAGTTGGAATTCATGTGGCTGTGGGCTACCTGTTATTTTGCAAAAACATCAGATTCTCTGTTGGTTTTTCGTACTGCAGCAGAACTTCACTGAGGAGGTGAATAGCGCACATTGCCTTGCAGAGAAGATCACCAAGATTTCTGTATTAGTGCTACCAGCTTAGGTGTGTGCCTGGCAATAGACAATTCTCAAATTGACGTAAACGAGAAAGATCTGCACACGTCCGCCAAAATCGCAACCATAACCTCGGTCTGAACCTGAATGATATGACGCAGAGAACCCCACGACAGTACATCGACGACTTTGCATCAGAGTCGACCTTTGCTGAATCATGGATTGCATCACGTCAGCTGGTTTCAGATCGAGGTTGTGGTTGCGATTTCGGCATGGCGGAAGTGCGCAGAGCTTCAAATTCGAGAATCGTCTATTGATAGTTGGTACTGAGGTCCTACTCATCCAATACGATCACAATCACCATGATACCTGACCCTTCCAAGATCCCTTGATTCGATCTTTTGCTCATCCCAATATCACTTCTCCTGTTCTTGATCTACAACAAGCCGTACACCTGTTATTGGAACTGGAGCCGAACCTGTCATGCCGCCAACTTTACAATTTTTCGATTGAATCTGTATACTCTAGTCTAATGTGTAGTAGGACTTGGCTTGCTCTACAAGTGCCAGTATCGATTGGATTGATTTCTAATAGATTTTTAAGGCACTGCAGAATGTCTGCATGGCTGATATGGTATCAATTGCCTTTGAAGACGTGTAAACTATTATGGCACTTTCTACCATTTTCAAGAAAATGAAAAAAAATATCTAATTGAGAGCTGAGGGCCAAATCAGCATTAAAATTTGATCTGTAGATTGACAGGGTTCGTACGCCTCCTGGAAAACCTGGAATGTCATGGAATTTTGAGTTAACAAAATCCAGGCCTGGAAATCCTTGAAAATCAGCGAAATTACCACGATGTCCTGGAATTGTCATGGAAAATCAAGTCCCTTTCAAAAAAGAAAACAAAATAATCAAAATAAAGACCATCTGTGCATCAATTTGGCGGCGAGTCGGTATGGGAGAGTACATGTATCTTGAAATTTTGTGCTTTCCATGCCGCAAAATGTCCTGGAATTTTGCCATTCATGCCCTGGAAAGTCCTGGAAATGTCATGGAAATTTGGGAGACAGGAGGTGTACAAACCCTGGATTGACAACATTACCGTATACGCAAATATTTTCGCGTGTAAAAATTTGTGCGAAAATCGCGAAATCAAAATTTCGTCGCGAATATCAATACACGCATAAACGTTTCCCCCAACAATCCAGTCAGTTCCCTTGCCTGCTCTTGACGCAAACATTAATCCACGTGAAACAGAAAAAATATTTTCAAATCGTGAAATATTATCCCGCAAAAGTAGGCCTATTTGCGTATACGGTATTACCGGTAGGTGAATTTGAAATAGAACAGGAGGAAACCAGAGTGCCTGGAGAATGCACTGTCAGAGAGCTACACTCATTATTACAGAAGAGTGTGATTGGGAATCGAATCTGGAACCTCAGAGATGATGTACCGCGATGTCACACTGTATCACTATGACAGCGTAAAGACTATAACCTGGCAGTACCTCAGCTGAAGTGCAACAGCTGTATTATAACGAAATTTGTATTCTCAAAGGCTCTGAATTGATTATGAATCTTACATCATATTTCATGTCTTTTTAACTCTCGCTGGTTAGGGTGTGCTAAATTATTAACTCCGGCGTAAAAACAATTAATAAACGACAGAAAAGGTTTGAGTCACGGAGGCAAACATGTCAAACTGTATCAATTTTGAATTAAATCACCTTGGCGACATGGTTTTGTATCGAGGTATTGCGGTTTCCTTAGCAACAGTCGGTTTTCAATGGAGATGGAACTGATTTGCACTTGAGACATGAAATATCACCAGTTCTATTGCGGTATTTCATATTCTACGTAAGACGATGCATGCACGGAGATTAGTATTCATGATGCTACGTTTGGAGATTGATTCCTTCTTTATTACATAGTCAGGTTGCCAAGCACTGGATCTCTAAATCGACAGCTATGATTTTTTCCATGGAATACAACTGAATACCATGAGTGAAAATTCCAAGGATCACATTTTTTTGACATTGTTCCCTGTTCCTCAAAGCCTCCCCTCTCCCTTTTCATTCCTTGCGAAAGGAACATGAAAAAACAAACCAGAAAACGAAGGTAGGCCTGCCTACAATAAAAGCAAGGTATACATTACCGAGATGAAAATTAGTGTACTTGGCTTGTTATTAGTACAAAAATCATCCAAAGCCATAGGTATATCGCTTCTTCTTGGTGGTCTATTAAGTAATTGAAATACTGATTTTCACACTCTTCTTGTCAAAAACTAAAACACAGAAGGTATTTTAAGAATCGAATTATAAACATCGTAGTATAGACTTCCTAAGAAAATTCAATACAAATCCAATACAATATGAACGTGCAACAGTCTGGCTGTTGAGAATCTTTCCTAACCCTTATTTCTATGTCGGTATCCTCAACAGCTGCCCGCCATTCACCAGACCGAAGCAAGTGATACGGGCCTATCACCTCTGAGGTTCCGGATTCAATCCCCGGTCAGACCCGTTCTTCTAACAGACGTTTACTCCAGGCATTCCGGTTTCCTCCTGCTGATGATACATCTAAGCACCCAATGTTTTCTATTGAGCTCATGCCGTGTTTGGCACGCAGATTTCGATTCAATATGTAAAGAACCGAGTGATGGTTTGGCTGTATCCAATTACACTCCTTGTAATATCCCAGGGTTTCGTCTCTCGTTTCCACCTCTTACCGCAGGGAGATCGGATGTACCTGTTGTTTTCTTCCTGTGGCTTGGTGACCTTTCGTGCTTTGTTCCTCGCATTGCCTGGGTCCTCCTTCTTCCATTTCTCCAGGGTGTAAAGTTATCGAAGGCCGTGAAGACCTTACCAGCCCCCGCCGTTGCTTTCACTGCTTTGTTGATGAGCCTTTTTCCCACACAAGAATGCAGGAAGTGTATCTGCTTTGAGGGTCTTTTAAAAACAGCATGTAGCATGTCGACAGGGGCTCTTGTTTCCTCCTGCATTACTTTATAACGGTACATGTACATTATTGCCAAGTATGGAGTTGTGTTCAACTGTTGCACTAGCAGGGGGTATTACATCTGGAGTAACTACGTGTTCAACTGCTAAACTTCGTCATTGACGTCTTCAGTCTGAAGCAAGCATGCATTCAACTGCTGCACTTTTCAGCAGTGAGGTCTTCAGTCTGAAGCAAGCGTGGGTTCAGCTGCTGTACTTCATCAGTGAGGTCTTCAGTCTGAAGCAAGCGTGGGTTCAACTACTGTACTTCATCAGTGAGGTCTTCAGTCTGAAGCAAGCGTGGGTTCAACTACTGTACTTCATCAGTGAGGTCTTCAGTCTGAAGCAAGCGTGGGTTCAGCTGCTGTACTTCATCAGTGAGGTCTTCAGTCTGAAGAAAGCATGGGTTCAACTACTGTACTTCAGCGGTGATGTCTTCGATCTGAAGCAAGTGTTGTTTTTAGGCCCCGATTACATACATGTAGAGCTATACGCTATTCGGTATTCTAGGCACGTTTCATAGGGCACGCGTATAGTTTGAATCGAGCAAGGTTATTTCCATGGGTGGTTTACATAAGACTAAACTATTCTAAGGGCACGCTATTCGCTTTTTGTTCGTATTGTGCATGTCCAATTTTGTAGTGTATACCGAATAGCGTATAGCGTATAGCTCTATGTAATCGGGCCCTTAAGAAACCAAGTATCATATTCAACAACTCCATATTTTTCTGAAATGTGTCTGAAGATATTCACTGAATCCTGAGGTACAGCAATCAATAACACTTGAGCTGTGTGGACAGCAGAAGACGATTTCCCGAACATGGGTTACAGTTTTTGTTATGTGGTGTATAGTAAAACATTGTGTAGCCTCCGTGGCTATGCCATAGCGACTGGCATCGCTATGTAGAATGGATGTACAGTGAGTTTATTGATCTGTTCACAAGTCTATTCCACATTATACAGCAACCCCTAAGGAGCTCCGCAGAATGGGGAGGATGAATAACGAATGTGCACACTGGGATTACACTTGAGGTGCCAAGGGTCCATCTTCAGGGGCGGATCCAGGATTCTGGTAAAGGGGGCACAGAAGGCCACAGGCAGACCGATGAAGACAAATGCCGAAGTCACGAAGCCACGGCAGGGGGTCTGGGCTCTCCCCCAGAAAATTTTGAAATCTAGAACGCCGTTGGTGTGATTTCCCAACATTTGAGTGACAAATTACAAGGCAATTCTATGGCACTTTGAAAAAGGGCAATTTTTCTAACGTTGGTCACACTGAAAATTAGGGGGGGGCACGGGCCGGGTGTGCCCCCCTGGATCCACACCTGATCTTGATTTAAATATTCATTCAATATTTTCCCTTTCTCTGAAAGCACAGGTCTTGTCCAGGTACTCTGGTTTCCTCCTGCTGCACATTCAATTTGCCGAGTTGTTTTCCATGGAGGTTATAATAATCCAAATTGATTTCTGCTTTGCTTTCCATTCAATATTCATCCCTTGGAATGGCCTATAACGTTTCAGGGCCACTCTCACCTCCTGGAGCTAATGATGCAGAACTAATGAGCAATGTAACTAATCAGACAGATTCTCTAAACAGTCTGGCCAGGTGAGATAATAAAGGCAGGAATGTAGCTTTTCAGGTGTTGGTGTCTTGACAGGTGGGTGGCCACTTGCAAAAACCACATTCATGATTAGTTGTGCTGAGGCAAAAGAGGGCAGCACAAGGTAGGCTTTATGTGATTGTAGTCTGTTGGAGAACTGGAGGTTTGGGACACCCCGTGGTAATGGTGTAATATCAAAAATGACTTCACCTCATGAATTTTGATGGCATTGAAAGTAGGCCTACTCATGCATAGACTGTTTAAATGATAGCAAGGGTTGTTTGAAAGGAAAATCACACATGTGATTTCAAACGACTTTCATGATACAGAAATTTTGCTGTAGGGCTTAGGTGATGATGATAGGTCACTGAATCGCAGCTTTGTGTATCAACAGCAATTCAGACATCCAGATTACATGTACCATCAATCTGATGACACCAAGACCAATGCACATTGTGTACACATATACACTACAATGTACCAACGTAAATGCCATTGGCAATGGAATTCTAAATCCGAACACGTAGGCTCACGTGCAAACTAATACGTGCAATTTCATGCTGTAAATGTAATCATCGTTGACGTCGTGGTTTCTGATCTCATTATTCCTTTGTGATATTTTTAGATCTTCTCAAAGGTATCTCGCTATCGAGTCATTTGTCTCTTGCCTGTCATCATTCTTATCTCCTTTTTTCTGGTAAATCATTTGTTTTAGGAGGTAATGCTTCCATCTCTCAATTTTTCATTGTTTTTCACAAATTCATGTTGTTCACAGTGTAAAACTTCTCAAACACAAATACATTGTACTCAATTACCGTTTATTTGTGAGTATACATGCGACCCAAGTTTTCATTGTTCCTCAAAGAAATTGTTCATCATGGCAAAAGGCTTTCAGTTAGTTTCAATTAGTTTCACAAGCTTAAGCTCAGTTATGCAGTGCTCTGGAAGACAATTTCATTTCTCATTTTTCATTGTTCCTCACAAAAATTGTCCAAAGACTTCCAATGAAGTTTTTCCAACACCTATGTACCCGATATTTCGACCTTTACCGTATTCAATCTTCTCTAGGGAATGAATGACATTCGAAATTTTTGTATTTTCAGATCAACCCCAACAGAATGATTCATATAATGACTTTTTATTGTCAACATCAATCATCACAGTCGATGCTCATTTCATATTTTGATATTTTCATTTGAAATACATATCGATTCTTGGACTGACGTTTGTAAATCGTAATTATTGTGCTTTTGCGTAAATATATCGAAGTCTTTTAATCATGTATGAAATCTGATCATGTTGTTGTCCATTTATAGTTCAGTCATCAAATCCAGGTACATGTATGAACGTTATAAAATGAGGCTATCAAAGAGCAGGACGATGAATAGATAATTTGATATTTCATTTTAATTTTTCTCATAAATTAACAGTATTTACTGTCTGATTGATTTATTTGAAAGGGAGACTTTGTAAACGGTATCATTTGAACTTAAAAATAAATGAACTGTGTGAACTCTTGGCCTACGCCTGCTGGAACGGGTTTATAGGTTTTTAAAATTCATGTTAGGCCTACTCCATGCACCACCATGGTGTATCACTGTGCAAGAAACAGAATTTGTAATGTAAATTGTTATGTGGGGAAACTGGAAGCCCTGCAGAAAATATGGACGTTAACATGTCCATCATGTGATGAATGAGTTGAAATTGAACCTTAAATTAAAGCTCCTGCTACGACTGGAACCATCGAACTTGCAACGTCGTGGGGCAGGCACAAATGTTGCCACTACGCCACTTTGACAAAAACCCAAGCCGACCAATTTCATTGATCAAAAGAGCTTGTCTATCGCATCTTGTGAAAACAACACATGTCATTGAAAAACATACAGCCTCCTACTCAATGGAGTCTCTTTCAAATTAGCAATCTTTGTGAAATTCTAAACCAGTTCTCTACTCGTGTGGATAATCCTTCTGTTGTTCAGTTTGTAAAGACTTGGATCCCCTTTAGAGGCACTTCAGTTATTTTCATGAATCTGCGAGAACTCTGATATTTGAAGTCCAATGAATGAATGAGAGTACAGTGGTACCCCTTCTGGACACCTCTGCCAGGAAGACACCTCTCTGTTACAGACCTCTCTATATTACAGACACCTGTCTGTTGAAGGGTCAAAATCATTTTGAAAATTCCCCAGCCTCATGAGCTATGGTACCCCGATGCTGAACTTACACGACTACAATGTAAATGAAATTCACAATACACGCTTTCCGTCAAAGCATGCAGAACTCTGTACATTTCATTTCCACCTCTGTTTTGACCTTCACTCAGGTATTCCATTGTCCGTGATGAAAAACCGCTGACTCAGCACTTAATCCTCGTGGGTTTTGCACTGCAGACCTTCATCGACTGATGGATACCTATTGTCTCCTTCGGTTTGTATGATAAAGCACTCATCACGGCCCTCAAGGATGCTGGCTGGTACAAAATTATTGGCTTCTGGGTTGAAGTTGCTCGGGGAGTTTTCATTGTAGTCTGAAACAGAGGTGAGGAAGTAGATCTTTCACTTTCTGTTCGCCTCGTCTGCTTCCAGGTTTGAGTACGCTATGTATCTTCTGTCAGTTTTCTAAAAACCTTGGCAATGAGTTGGAAAGAATTTGAAGAAACATTCTTCAGATCGTTGGTTGGAACAAACTTTCTTCAAATATTTTTCAATCCATACAGTAGGATGTGAGAAAACTTTGACAGGAGATGCTGTCTGCCGGATTCCGGGGGTAGATGACTTCAGGTTGTTTTGGAAGACAAACATGGAAGGATGTTAGTTCCTTGCTCTCCAAATGAGGACAAGGTTTTGGTAGCTCAAATTGGTGAGGCCGGGGGCCAGTATTGCTAACTGATTTTGTAAATGTTCGTCATCATGAGATGAATCGCCTCTACCACCGCGGTCGTGAACAAAATATCTGCAGCAGAACTACCATCTGAATTAGAGAGTGTTAGAGAGTTACAAAAGGAACCTTGGCATGGAGAGATGTTTGAAATCAGAGGTTGAACCATGATTTATTCCACCTCAGGTCGGCCGTGTCTGTCATCGCAAGCGACGAGACGAAATCAGTCACATTTGAGAACCGTAATAATTCATCTGTAGTGATAAATCGACACAAGGATCATTTGCACATTCCTTGACTATGTCAGGAACCGCTATGCTAGCGCTACACGCTAGCCGAAGATCAATACACTATATATACAATGCTATATGTATGATGTATGTGCTTGGATACACCACCGTACATGTGACGCCAGCGGAGAAATGGCAGTGATATAATTTTAGAACGTCGACGGAGTCAAGATGCGGGATACGCAAAGAAATGATAGGATTCTGGGTTGTGATGTCACCATGTTGCTGCGGTTGGCAGCGATGAGAATGTGAGGTCAAGTCGAACAAAAAAAGGAGTATGGGGACCGGTTCGGTTCGGTCATGCCCGTCTGTGTTAGTTGAAAAAGGAAGCTGCTTAAGACGGGAAGGAGCGACAGTGGACAGTACCTTGGTTGAGGTTGAGTCTGTGGTTTCTTACTGGAGTGAAATAGGGTCAGGAGAGCACTTCAAGACTGCGTTCGGAGTCTATGATAGAGGCAGGGTGCCGTTCCTCTCAAACCATCCTAAAAGCACTCTTATTTTGCACAGCTTCATCGAACACTCAGTCACTTTGCCAAAAAAGATGCCAAGTCCCTCCCTTGAGAAATGGGTCTGCTCAGGATTTTTAACCTCAGACTGGCATGAGGGGGGTTTCAGTATTTGGGGCTAATATTGAGGTAAAAAGCTGCCCTCTTCCAAACGTATGAACAGTGAGGGGATTTCCCCTCAATTTTAGCCCGCTGAACCTACTGGCAGGCCCCAGATGCCTGTGCTCATGCAGACATGAAGTTAGAGAGCACACTTTCACTGCCAGCTCAAAATGTAATCCATTGTTGGATGTTTTGAACACAGGTGGCAGATTGGGATGTCTAACAGGAAAAAGTCACCCAGACAACAAGAGAGGCGAAATGTGGGTTTTCGTAAATCTGGACTGTCTGAGACAAATCAGAACAAAAGACGTGAAGTGTGCATCTAAGACAGCCATTATGTTGATTATTATGATTGTCTGATGGCGCAGATGGCTGGCTAGAAAATGGGGATTTGTTGTCTAGGAACAGGTTGCCGATGGGAGAGGCGGATCCAGGATTCAGAGAAAGTGGAAGTTGACCCTGCCCTTCCC
>NMRB01000060.1:510085-540382 GCA_002633025.1 Notospermus geniculatus
AACCCCCCCCCCCCCCCCCCGGCGCAGATTCGGGGGTCCAGCCACCCTGCTTTCAGTAACACACAATTTTTCATCAGGATGTTTCCACTGCACCGCTGCGACAGCTTAACAATGTTTCACCGCTGGAGGGCACCAAAATTTCTGCTTTAGTTGAATCACACCGAACCGTGAACTGCTCACTTGAGGTGATTTGTTCACCCTGGCAAAGCCACCACCCCTGGAAACTATTAACCCTCTACATGTAGATGAAACCCTTCCGAATGAATGCTATAAGAAATGTATCACAGAATATTTCTGGTGCTCTCTACATTATAATGGATGCATTTTAACGTTCCTATTCCTGCGGGGGAAATTGTGCAATATCAGAACTAATGAATCCACGGGAAATGTCAGCACCTGATCATCGCTGTGTTGCCATTCTGGGCAAAATGTCACTTTCAATAGAATCAACAATGTCATGGGTGCTCATTCCAGATATGGTGTTGTCGGGCAAGGAAATCTTCGGGAGCATGCAGTTTATCATGTGTGTCTCCAGTGATTCCTGGAACCACTGGAAAGGTGGCCACAAAATGCAGGATGACCCATCCTTGCACCCAGGGTCTTGAGAACTGGTTAGAGGACAATTCGTCCCCAAGGCAATTCGTTCCCAAGGACAATTCATCCCAAGACAATTAGTCCCCAAGGACAATTTGTCCCAAGCTGTAGTGGGGACCAAATGCAATTTTAACCTGTGTGGTTCAAGAAGTGTGCAGTAACATGTGTGCAGTATAAAGTGTGCAGTAGAACATGTTGCTCTGTGGCATGCACAGGTACAGGTAGAAAAAAAAGATGTGAAGTGAGTGGCATGCAACACAGAGAAATTTATAAGATTTTAATGAAGTTTTCTGTTTCTTTTTCTAGGTCTCGTAAAGCTCGGTGTCCATTGCATCTCAGGGAAGAAAGTCGCGGTCAAAATTGTCAACAGAGAAAAGCTCAGCGAATCAGTTCTCATGAAGGTAAGATTCTACATCAGGAATGAGGAATATTTATCCTGGCGACACTGCAGGTGGTTGTCATCAACGACCTTAAAAACAGAGCAAAGTCACATTACCACATCCTTAACACAATAACACAACCGCTCACAGCACCTCCAATCGAAGGTAGTTTGCGGTTCCTCATTTCAATGTTCACCTGCTCCAATTATAGAGCCAACTTTGTTGGATTATGAAATATTTTCATACGACACACTCCCCGTACAAAAGAGTCAAATTAATTGTCATTTATTGCTTTAATCTGCATCATTCCTATCCCACAATCCGTGCCGAGAAAACATATCCGAACAAGTTTTAATCAGTGACATCTCATCTAATGAACGGTTCTTCATCCTTTCTGCGCGATGTTCCATTTTGTTTTCATTCCCGCTGGGCGAACGTCGGAGGCAGACATCTCCACTGTCTCCCTGGTGGTTGCGGAATCGTGCATTCTGCAACCAGTGCCGGATTTCTGGGGAGATTGGATTTTTTCTGTTGCTGCCGCTGCAAGAAAGAAGTACTCGCATGCTCGGTACTGGTAATTACAAGATGTGCAGTGTTGTCGATTGAGTTGCTACTGGTAATTGAAGACCCAAATCTAGCAATGAGGGGCAAAGAAATACCTCATAAAATTCAAGATTACCGCAGGCTGGATATGATTGCATATCAAAAAGAAAGTTTAGGATCCCTGACAACTAGTCAGGACTCGCACCAAAGGGAGACAGTGAAGGCAAACGAAACCAGGACGACTGCAAGAGTATAGGGCTTAGATGGGAAAATCACCAAAGAAAGTTCCCTGACAACTGATCAAAGATCTGCAGCAGCACAATCGGTGTCATGAGTCTTTCCCCTCAGAGAATCCGTTTTGGGACCCCAGGTGAACTAAGAAAAATGTTTCCTCTCATAATTGGGTACAACGAAGAGCCTTTGTTATCCAGACACCTTTACACCTTGTGAATTTACCAGACAAGGTGCTGACCTGAGATGACGACCTGCCTGATGAGCTGGAAGGTAATCCACTCAGTTGTTCGTGTCTGGAATGATAATTACATAGCGATAGTCAATTTATCTCAGTGCTGCTAAGGACATTCTCATCCCTAAAGTGAATGGACATTGGTCTGCATCTGAAGGGCCAGGCCTACCGCACCTGGGGACACAAACAGCAATTTTTACCGTCCAACAAGTGGCAACGGTTTTCTGATCCCCGAGTCAGGAGGCAAGGCCAGCTATTTTGCAAGTGCAAACATGTTTGATATTGAGAAACAGTTGCTGGCAAGTTTTCAGTTGTTGCCAACCTGTGGTAGACGAGGTGACAAATAGGGGATAAAAATGTCCAGTTGTGTCCTCATGTGTTGTAGGCCTACTGTGACAAATACAGATTTTCGATCCTGAAACAGATGTCCGGGAACTGGTACACTCCTTTCGCAGTGTCTTCTCACTCATACCTATCGTTCATAGACACTGCTTACAATGGCCCGATCCCCGCCGATTTACCGCATGGTGGCAGCACTAGTCAGCGGCCAAATAGCGCGGGAAACAGCGCCAGCGTTGCTCCCAGCTTAGGCCTGTTTAACAAGATCAATCACTACAAACAGAATAATCTCGTATAGAGCGCCGTTATCCACTTCTTTAGCGATGTTTCAAAACAAAAAAGGCACGAGCTAAACACTGAAAAGTGCAAAGTGACACTGCATACTGGACACGGCGGGGGGCAGCCATTGCTGTTGTTGTAGACTAGTCGTGCTACGTCATAATGCAACTGTCCCATATAAAATGCTTTCCGACGAGTGACCAGTCTGCCGTGGTTGTCAAGGACGCTGACAGTGAACCAATCAGAAAATGTTTCATGTATTTCGTTAGTTACGCAAACGCCCTCTAGTGGTAAATCGGCGGGGATCGGGCCATTGTAAGCAGTGTCTATGAACGATAGGTATGAGTGAGAAGACACTGCGAAAGGAGTGTANGTCATCTAAATTGATCGATCGACTGTGCTATTTACATTAATTAGCCAAGACTACAATTATTTTATTGCATTCAGATCAAGCTTGTGGATGAATTCGCAGTTGGACTCCTGATTCCCTTGAAGGGAGGATGATCTTTTAATGCAACCTGATCATGTTGGTTTACAATGCTGCAGTTCCCTTATGTCTCGATGCCTTGTTGGCAAGCAAAATATCTGTCCACTATTACCTTGACAGGATTTGAGTCAATGTCCAGTTTGCCTTCTGTTCTATGCCTTTGGGGATTTCGGGGACTTCACCAGTTGAGTTTCGTCCAGCCATGCATAATTCCCTGTATAGTCTTCATCAATACTACGATCAGTTCCATTCATGCGGGCTGAGATCCAATTTGGCTGTCTTTGATGTGTCCAATATCATTTAGGTGACGAAATCCACAAGGAACTATGTGTAGAAATATCTGTTTATCGATTGGGACATGATATGTTCAATCTTGTATGTTTCACTTTTAGGTGATTGCGTAGAGAGAGACAGGATTGTGGACTTGTCTTTGCACTGCTTTGCTATGATCTTTTGACCTTTTTGGAAAGTCCAGAATTCAGAATGAATTTATGACAAAATACTGCCTTTTGCCCACCCTAGAGGTTATCCCCCCACCCCCACTCAGGAGAACAAGCGACGTACGGTGGGCTCTGGAGCATTCAGATCATAAGAGGCCTGTCACTGTATCACAGGACAAATGTTTATTTGAATTTTTATGTTGTGTTTTTCAGGTTGAACGTGAGATTGCCATCATGAAGCTCATTGAACACCCCCATGTACTTGGCCTCTTTGATGTGTATGAAAACAAGAAATATTTGTGAGTATGGCGTACAACTATGAGAACGATATGTGATCCCACCCTCTCGCTGAGACCACATTTTGTCCTCATCGTCAAGGATGCCAACCTCATATTATCGCCACATTGGCCAGCCAGTGGTGTGGTCACATTCAGGAACAAGTCTTGTTACCTGTTGACCTATACAACAGGGTGACAAAGGCTAGGGCCTTGTTACGCCCCCATATTTCTCGTAACGTATCAGAACTTCATTTCATCACAAGACAAGTCCAATATCACACCGCCATGTCAAGAGATCTCAACTTGTCAATCATAGACATGGCGTCCATAGTTGTGGGGAGCCTGGTGGTGATTATCTAAGTCCTCGAGCGTTGACATAGCATGTACACTCAAGGAAAAATCTCGGTGTGGATGAGGTGCATTGACGGAGGATCAGACGCCTTGGGTGACGATCGATAGATTATTGGATGCAACGAACGAGACCATCGCTGCATTCTTTGATCTGACATTGCAGATGATTGAAACTTGGGACAAAAGGGGGCGTTGTGAATGTCAAGGGTCCCAGGCAGTAGTGGTTTGGTTTGATCACAAATACGTGATATATTGATTGGCAAGATTTTGTTGGATTGATCCAGAGCTGTAATGAAAAGAGGTGGTCTACAGGGTGAGATGGAAAAGGCAGTTGGAAGAATGACTGGATGGAACAAGATGACATTGTAAATGTCTGATGGTTCCCGCTTGTTAAGAGGACCTTACAGGCATGATAGGCAGCCTGCTGGCAGCCATTTTGATGTGCTCAAATCAAATCATCAGGTTTGACCTTGACCTTGACCTCTGATCATCAAGGCCATTGCATAATCAAAATGGGCATCCTCAGTAACCTAATAGTGGGTGATATCATGCTTCCACCTCTGCCATAGGCAGAGATATATCAAATTATCAAAGTATGACCTTGACCTTGACCGCTGANGAACTAGGGTTCTAACAGCTGTGGATGGGCAGGGGACACGGTGGGGGTTGCTGGGGTTCTCTCAGCTGTGCATGGAGAAGAGGAACAGATGACATATGCAGCATGCAATGACCTTCTTCCCTCTAGTGCCCTGGATGCTGAGGAATAAGTTAGAGTTCAATCACTAATCAATCATGAGTCATCAATCATTCATTACTACCAGCTTCATATTTCTACCTTTCTAATTGTGCTGTCATTTTCTTCCAGATATTTAATCTTAGAACACGTCTCCGGCGGTGAATTATTTGACTACTTAGTAAAAAAGGGTCGACTGACGCCGAAGGAAGCACGTCGGTTCTTCAGACAAATTATATCAGCTTTAGATTTTTGTCATAGTCATTCCATATGGTGAGTACTCTAAAGTCAGATTTGTGATGCTCAGTAGACTTTCAGGTTTGAGAATCAGACGATAATGCACAGTAGTGGAATGTCTCAATCAATGACTACTTTCCAACTGAGAGACGCTGTCCTTGATGGAGAGGTGTCCTGATTACAGAGGTCAAGAATGACAGAAATGACTTAAATGTATTTAGTTCTGAATTTGGTGTCCACTATTAGAGAGATGTCCTCCTGACAAACGGGTCCTCCCCACCATGGGGGAGATTCCACTGTGCCGTGAAAAAGTCATATTCTGATAACTTTCCCTGTCCTTTAAGCGTTAATCAACTGTTTGCTATAATGTGGTGGTTATCTAGAAATGCTGACATTTGCATTTGCACACCTTCAGAAGTATCATCAACGTATTTCTGTCGGCAAGATCTCGAGTATTATCATGACTAATGTTGCAACGAACAGCTGCAGTCAGTCATTTCTCTGGCGTATCTGCTCCCACCCATGTAGTGGTGTTGCCGCTCCCACCCATCTAGCTTGGCGGCTTTTTCCAGTCGCTGATATTGACTCCAGTGAATTGACTCTTTTGCACTGGATTGTAATGTACTACCTAAATTTCCTTGCATGGGCCCACCTTCACCTGCCGAAAATACTGACTATCTCTGTCTTCCCACTCATGGACTCTTTACTCCCCTCCCCCTCCCCCCAATACTCGGATGTCTAGTTCGGTGCTCACAAATTACCGGCACCGATATGAGCACCCACGAATATTTATCAGTAAATGTTCCAACCATTGCTTTTTTGTCTGTTTCAGTCATAGGGACTTAAAGCCAGAAAATTTACTACTGGATGAAAAAAATAATATCAGGGTAGCCGACTTTGGAATGGCATCATTACAAGTTGAAGGGTCCATGTTAGAAACAAGTTGTGGGTAAGTCTCTCTGCTGTTAGATGGAGCCACATGCGGTTGCCGTGGTTTTCTCCTACATTATCAGGGTGTTTCTGTGGCATCGAGGTCTAATTTGCAGCAGGTTTTCTGGGCTTGTAAAAATGTAGCTAGACAGTGTAGAAAGTATGATGCTGCTACAGTATCTTTAAAATTACCATGACAACGACCACTCTACGGTCATTGACCTACTAAGCCACAGCAGACCTGGAACATGAGTGATGTCATTGACCTCTAATTCGGTACTTTCTTTTATGAGGTGAGGTAATTACCTATTTTATATCAAATATCAAAATATCAGATACAAACCTAATTGGTTTTTATTGTCGTTAAGTTAACTTCCACACTTCTCTGTTCAGGTCACCGCATTATGCTTGCCCAGAAGTGATACGGGTAAGAAGGCCACCTGGTGGCTGAATTTCGTATTAAAACATCAATTATTTTCACCCTTGCAGTCCTTTTCATCATTTTTAGTTCATTTGTCCACCATCGTTGTTGTTCTTGTTTTTATTTTTGCATGCACTTTTACTCCGTGTGTTTTGTCGCGTTGCTATGGTAACAGTATTTGTTGCCGGTATTTGCATCCAGTAAGTCCATTTGCGGGCCTTGCTTAAGAATATAGGCCTCGCCCACTGAAAAAGTCAATGTATAGGCCACCCTTTGGACTGAAATTTCTCAAGCCAGGGACGGCGAGGCTAGCCGTGCTCGCCTTCTCTGACAGGCAGAGCCAATTACCAGGAGAACAGGCAACCAGTCTGTTGATTATGACGTCCAGGCTTAAGGCAGCTGCAGACGGAGTCTTGATTGCTTAAATTGGCAATGGCGGCTGCGCGTTTCGCTTGCTGAGATGCCTGCAAGCATGATATGTAATGGAGACACAGAAATGAAGTTGTCAGCACCAAATGATGTGGAGGCGGCATGAATGTTCTTTCTTTCGCCAGAGTGAATAATCCTTTTAGGATTTTTATTTGCGTGCATGGAATTTAATTGCTTTTCCCTTTTCCACTGGCCCTGCTAAGCTCGTGACAGACTGCCGTGTACGTGTACAGCAACTGCCATGTACATGTATGTGTACATCTCGGGTGGACCAACATGACCGCGACCTGCATATTGGTAGTCAATTTGACCGATGCTTTAAATTTTCTTTTTGTTAGCTGTAGATATTCGTCATGGTTCCACAAGGAACACGTAAAGTGAAAGTTTCAGAATCTTGAAGTTTCAGATATTTGCCAAAAGGATGGATGTTGCTTGTGAGATTGTTGGGTTTACGTGTTGATTCAGATTGTCAGTGCATGTGGTTCTTCGCCCCTGGATGAAGTGGTCACTAAAAAACTTGTCAATAAGCCCTCTATCCGTCACTGCCGAACTACAACTTGGATAAAACCTGTCCATCTTTGATTAAGCTTGTCATTTTGTGAAATTGCTTGTTGCCATGGCAACACTGCAAATACAGTGGAAGCAATGAATGTGGCTTGAGAATTTCACAATAGATTGGCCTTTTACTATGTTGTCTGTGGTGACCTACGGTTTGTGGCAGACGCAAAAAAATTCCTTCACTACCAACCACCTTTGTTCAATATCTCCACGAGACTGCCTACGATCTCCTGTTTCTTAGTGACAGATGTCAAACAGTCGAGCGCGGAATGTTTTTTCCATGGAAGCAGTTGGGCCAGGATTGTGCTCTTTCTGTGAAAACCTATAAAACCAGACCTGCATGGCAAGCTCCAAGAATAAAACTAACTAAAGATTCAGATAGTGTTTGTGGACCTCTGAGGCTACTACTGGTAAGGCAAAGTGGGGTAATAGTAGCCCCCGGGTAATAGTAGCCCCTAGCCTGGATAAAGCTCAGGACACTGACCTTATCATTGGACCCAAGACCTGGGCTTTGTACAGGAGAATGGGATCCAATGTACAGCTGACTTGTGGGATTTACACCCCATAAATGTATTACCAACAGATAGAAACATGGTGCCTTAATTGCTAGGGGCTACTATTACCCGGGGGCTACTATTACCCCACTTTGCCTTACATGTAGATTCCACGTTGTTTTTTTTGTGTTGGGTGGGCCTGTTACACTTACTGTGGGATCTCTCTGTAGTGGTACAGGTAATCACCGCGCCATCTGGTTTTCTCCTGCAGGCCTTCACGTGAACACATTTGATCGTGTTCGAAATGAAACTTTCCTTTGCAGTGTTTATGAGCTAAATTTGCAAAGGACAAATTCTGAATGCAACCTACCCCCCCCCCTCCCCCACTCACACACAAATAATGGCCTTGAGAATAAACCGGTTTGCTTCTAGCCAATGCCAATGTCGGTCAGAGATGAATTATCGACTGTGGCTCTCACTGTACCAGCTGCTGTCTCTCCTGGGAAGTCACACTGAAATTGACAAATCGATGTATTGATTTGTTGATCAAGTAGGACAGGACAGTTTGATGATGTTATATTTGGGCGTCATTAACATCGGAACGAATTTCTTGCTGATTATAATCGCCAGATATTAGTCACTCAAGGTCACATGCATTTAAAACTTGCCATTTTATAATGAGTACTATAATTCAGAAAAGTCATTTGACTTTTATTGTGTGCTTGTGTTTTGTTTTTGGAGATTTCAGGCCCTTGCATTTTGTCATGCAGTTGAACATAATGCTTTATTTTTTCTAGGGAGACAAGTATGATGGAAGAAAAGCTGATGTCTGGAGCTGTGGCGTCATATTATATGCCCTATTGGTGGTAAGTTTATGTCTGGAACTGTGGTGTCATATTGTATGCCCTATTGGTGGTAAGTTTATGTCTGGAACTGTGGTGTCATATTGTATGCCCTATTGGTGGTAAGTTGATGTCTGGAGCTGTGGTGTGACTGTCATATTTATGCCCTATTGGTGGTACGTTGATGTCTGGAGCTGTGGTGTCATATTATATGCACCTTCTTGTTGTTAAGTTGATGTCTGGAGCTGTGGGTGTCATATTATGTGTCATTTTGGTGGTAAGTTGATGTCTGGAACTGTAGTGTCGTAGGCCCTATTGGTGGTAAGTTGATGTCACCTGGAGCTGTGGTGTCATATTATATGCCATCTTGCTGTTAAGTTGATGTCTGTAAATCCGGAACTGTGGTGTCATGAGAACTGAACCCGTGACACCCTGTATTACTCACCCCTTCAACACAAACTTGACCTCTTGAGTAACATGTTCAAGTAGGCATCATTTGCCTTCATCTGCAGGTTGAAGAAAAAACCCAGCCTGCACTCTGAGTAATAACAATTCTGAATAATTTCCTCTCGAGGGTAAGGAAAAAACTCGAACCTGAATGTCAGCTGTGCCTGTGCATGTTTCGAGATCTTGATTGCTGAATTTACAGGTGATTGGCTGGTATCTGAACGGTTGCCGCGGCAATGCGGCATGCTGCATCTCGCTAATGGATGACTCATCATCCAGCTCGCGGCTAGGGACTAGAGAAGGCAATCAGAAGATGTATTACATGACAAAAGATTGGGTTTGCCTGGTGTTATTTTGCTGTAAATGGTTTTAGGAAATGATCCGGCGACTGTGTCATCATCCATGTGGTACAGCATTAGGGTGATGGTTTAACGAACCCAGAGCTCGTTGCTACAAACAGCATTAGGCTGCTATTTGTTATATTAGACGACTCCAACGCTTCGTTTGTCAGTCTTGTTGCCTGTTGATGTTGGAAGACGGAGGGCATTGAGTGACTCAACAATGCCGTAGCGTTGCTAAGCTTGAGGATCAGGAACTGGGGATCAGACCTCATTGAAAAACATAATGTTTTGGCTGCTAGTGGTAGGCAATACCAATGCTTCGTTCATCTCTCTTATCGCCTGTTGAATCAGTTGATGTCTGAAGATGCTACAGTGGTTGAGTGACTCAACAACGCCATAGCATCGCTGCAGCTAGCAGGACAAGGAGCGTGAAAAATTTGCTTTTGTAGCTCTGCTGTAGCTTTCGGGGGTAGGGTATAGCCCATCCCTACTTTGCTCACAGTTCATTGAGGTTTAACACGATGTACTAGGATGAGAAGCTTGGAATTTTCCCATTGATGTAATTGAAAAACCGTGTCTCATGCAGCTTATGGCTGTGTTGTAGCTCATAGAGACAGGGTCTAGGCCTACTTGGCCCTGAGGCGTGTTTGAAGAATATGGTATTTTCTGCAGCTTTTGGCTTAAAAATAAGTGTTTCCTCCGACAGTTCTCCCCACATGCCCCACCTCGCTGATCCTTGTTGTTCAAGAATGGTACTTACTTGATTTGTTTCATAAAAGGACTATTAAGATTCTATCCTTGTTTTTCAGGGTGCCTTGCCATTTGACGATGACAACCTAAGACAACTATTAGAGAAAGTAAAGAAAGGAGTGTTCCACATACCACACTTCGTGCCGCCCGAGTGTCAAAACTTACTGCGAGGGATGATAGAGGTGGACCCGAAGAAACGACTAAAAGTGAGTGACATCGGATGAGATATTGATGGTACTTTGGGCAGTTCAGGCTCGATCTGCTGTCCATGTTTGTGGTTGGGTGCATGATTTCCAGGTTTTGTCTGCCAACAGCATTTTAAAGCACCGAGGGTAAAAAGGTGATGGCTTTGGTCTGTACTCTCTCTGAGGGGAGCGTGTTTAGGAAGTGAAGTGGAGCGGCCTTGAACCACCAGAGGGCCAAGTTCAAAACTTGCTATTTTCTTTTTGCAGCTTGAAGATATACACAGACACCCCTGGGTATTAGGGTAAGTGAAACCCTCTCCCTCTATTGCCATCTTCCCTTGTCCCCATCGCTCTTCACCATTCTATATCCTGTACTATCAATGGCTGGTGTGCTGTTGTATTATAGGGGGCGCCGTGCCTCAATGTCTAGGCTGCAGTAGAATTGCTTAAGGTCAAGGTCATGTGAAGTGTTTGTTACCCTCGTTACAAGCAGACGTCCGTGAAAAATAATTGTATCACATCAGCACAGCACAATTCAGCTTGTCTGTACCTATTTCAAGATCTTTTCAAGTTGAATATTTTTCTATAGAATGTCAATTTAATCCAATTTTCACCATTTTTAATCGCAATTTTTCTCACTTCTTGATGTCACAAGTTTCCTGCTTCGTGCATTTCCCGTTGCCCTTTTATCTACAGCAATCAGCAATCTCCGCTGAGAGCTATTATTCATGAGCTACTGCTTAAAAAATGTCACTCAGATTTGAAACTGTTTGACTCTTAAAAAATTTATTTGCTCAAGGGGGGCACTCAGAAGATGTTACCCCCTCTTCCGCCAACCATGAGCAAGACTGATCGTGCGATTTATACCAAAGTTCAAGGTAAAAATGCCTTGGGTTGTGCTTTTCAAGATTTCTTCTTGAATTAATGTCTGTGTGGATCTCTTGTACTCAAAAACAATATGACATTCGTATATCCTTGTGGCCTGAGGAATAAACCATTTCATAACATTTTTTTCATGCATGAGTGGTTTTCAGTAAAACATCATCTTGGCTGAATTAACTGATTGAATGTGATCGTCATACTATGTAACATAGGGCCATATCAAAAAGCAATGACGTATAGAGGCTTAGCTTAATTTGTGCAAGTAGAAGCATGAGTGGTATACTATAGCACTTACTGGTCAGGTTCCAGGGGTCATTTGGAAGTGATAATCTTGGAAAATTTGGCCAATTTCCCACAATTTGTAAGCATGACACCAGATGAGCAAAAACTTCCAAATGATCAGTACCCAAGTGCATCTATATAAGACAAGCATGGTGAATATAGTTTCTATCTTTCCCAATAGGTGGCGGACTAATCAGCCTGCGCCATTCTCATCTACCTTGTTCCATAGGTGAGCAGACGATCTTTGATTGGCTCTCCATAATCTGATCTGTATACATTCTCCTCTATTGGTTCTTTGGCTTCAGTTTTCTATGATATAGCTAAGTTACTGTTTTAAAGCCCCACTGTATTGAATGTGAAAAACGCAAATCATCGCCGCGATTCTCACACGACGTCACGACGTCAGCGTAGTGTAAAATGTACTACGCTCTGTCAGAATACATTAGAGCTCTCCCTGCAGTTTTTTCCAATGCGTGCTGAAAACTAGGCCTTGATTCTGTGAAGTGCGTATCAGGCAAGCATATGGGGACTTTCACGAGGCTATGGGACCTCTATGTGCACTCTCCTAACGTTTTGAAAATATCGTAAAATTCAATACTGTGGGGCTTTAAGAGCAGAGGAAACCCAACCAAAGGGTACTACTTGTAGAAGCAATCTAGGGGAGTCCGGCCCCTGCTCTCGGCAACCAAAGATTTTTCGTCAGTATTGGTCAGAATTCGTATTTCAGAGCACGGATTTTAAAATTTATATCCTGAACCCAACCCTCAGCACTGGCACTTTAAACGGCCGCCTGTGGCCTGCCACCATCCTCACACACACACCTGCAAAAAATCCTGGATCCCCCTGAGTTGCTTTGAGCCCTTATTTGAGGTAGGGTCCCAACATTTGAACCATCACCCGTCAGTCAGCATCTTGCAAAAAACGTAGAAGTTAGATATGACTAAGATGTTGTGGAGTCAAATCCAGTCAGCCTGGCACCATTCTGATAGCCACATGACTCTGAATAGATAATACCTTGGTAGAAACATCAGTTATTCAGTGCCTTAGGCTCTCAGAGTGGTGAAGTTAAGACAACAGTGCCTGTCACAGCCTGGGTTCAGTTCCATTTGGATCAGTTCTTCAAGTGATATGCATATTTCCTCTGCAGGTACTCTGGTTTCCTCCTGCTGTACAGGAATGTGCCTAATGTTGCCTTTCAGAGGCAATAATGCTGTTTTTGGTGCTCAGCTCTCAATTCAGGCTGTGGTTGATGGAAATTTAGAGGACAACTGAAACCTTGTGTTGTCAAAGAGAGCCAACCTGATCGGGACCATTCCAAAATTAGAGTTTGCTCTTTGGTTGAAATTCTGCTGCTAACAATTTGTAACTTAGGTATATTTCAACTGTTTTTTCTGTTCTCCTATTGCTTCAGAGACTGATACAGAAACTATCTTAATCTTCTGCAGGCGAACCAAGTCCCTTCATTGCGTCTTACCATTGCTGAATGCTAAGGGCTCCCGAGTGTAAATCTTTAAGAAATATTCCATTTTGTTAACTGCCTAACATGAAAGGAGACAGTGATTGAGGGTTGAGTTGTGTCATTGGAAAGAAATTTACACCGACTTTTACTGTTGCCAGCAAAGAATGCTCCTGGTGTGACTGAATGAACTTAAAATTCAATCTTTATTATTCGATTTCTTTTGGGGGGGGGGGTTATAATCCAAGAAAAGCGAGTGGCCTGATTATTCAGCCCCTGCAGCCTTGTCTTTCTCACTTCAGTGACGACAACTTTTCCCTCTCACAGAATTAGCTCCACGATAACCTCACGAAGTGCAGCTTATCAAGTTTGCAGTGCATTTTCTGCTGAATGACTCAAAATAACTGCCATAACTGTTTTTCCATAGCTTGTAGATTACATGCAATATAAAACATTACCAATAAAATCTTACATTACCTGTTGGTGCAAGTAATGCCTCATGTTTGCGATCCCCTGCATTTTGAAAACCACTAATCTTAATCATTTCAAACAGGGTTTGAGCTCTCATTAATTTTGGAATGCACTTCTTCACAGGACAGTTTTCTTGCATGAGTTGCCTCTCTTGGGTAATTTAGCTACAGAAAGAGTCGTTTCACCATTGGTCTCGTCGTAAGGCCTACAGAGACCAATGATGGTGAATTGCCCATTGACAGCCAACACGCACAAGAAAGCTCCCAGGTTGACAAGTGCAGCCAAAACGGCATAAAATTCCAACTGGAAAGGTGAATCAAATTCTTGGTGTTCATGGTCGATTTGGCTAAAGAAGAAAATTGCTACATGTATCTCAGACCCTGATTCCAACATACTACCACGAACAAGCCTTCACTGTTGTCTCCTCTCTGTCTTTGTTTGATCAAGACAGTTTATGTTGTATCCTATGACACAACCTCTGTCAAGTTAATCTTGTAGCTGTGCTTCCATCATCGTGAGGTAACCATGAGTGGCTTCTTAGCTCGCTCCCCGTGTGTTTGTGTGTGTGGGGAGGGACACTGGGAGTGACTGCTAAGGACCACTGATTACCTCATGTTGTGCTTCCACTGTCACAAAACTCCTGGCGAAGCCATTATTCTTACAGTGCTGCCACCTGTTAAGTGGCATTGACACTCAAGGACTTTACAACATGTAAAAATCTCTAAGGCACTAATATGGATCAAGCTGGGAATCAAACCTCAGATCCTAGGGGTGAGAGGTGCTAGTGTTTCCACTGTGCCAGTCAACCCAAGAAGAGTGGTCTATTCAAAATGCCAACTCTTGCCAGTCGTAATCGTGTAGTAAAGATAAGTAGAGGGTGCTGTCTGTGTCTAAGCCAGGGGTTTTGTGATCCAACCGAAGAAAATATTTTCAACTTTATAGAGTAGAAGCACAGCTGATGAGACACACTGTTGTAAATCTGTGTAGATGCTTAGAGCTTCTTTAGTTCACCCCATAACAGATCACATCATACTCTACTCCTTCAGCCGCACCATGATAACTATTTTGCACTGGAGAACACATCAGATGATTTTTTGTTGCCTGCCCACAATTTTTTCCACCAAACTCAACAGATCAAAAATGTTTGATATAATACATGTATGTACCTGTTGTTGCCAGTCGTCGCCTCGTGTGTGGGGGTCCGGCGACTGGAACAGGCAACAGGTTTTCATGACCAATCGGAAGGGGCTCTCAAATCACATGACAATAAAAGTTGCTCAATATGCCGTCACACTCTGGTTTGCGTTCATCTTGAACCATCAAGAATTAAAATCACTTGTGTTCTCTGCTCTATCACTGTGGAGTTAGTCCGAAGGCATAGTGACCGCAGGCCTTGATATTTCAAGATGGCTCTCCTAGAAGAGTTGCTGTTCTGCCTGGATTTGTCCTGAAGGTTGTCATCAATGAGTTCTCTTTTCAGCGACACAAGAACGGATGTAGAGTTAGAACTTCCAATGACCCAAGTTGTACAGGTAGGTTGATGTATTCATGAAGCGTGAAGCAATGTCAAAAAATTGAGTAACACTTGGCGACATCCTGATTTCATTCATTTTCCCAATGCCAAGTATGTCTATGGCTGGGNTTATCGTTGACGAAGTTTTCCTTGCGCTGCCATGATCTGCATATGTTAGTTATAGTCCCAGAAATCTGGTGAAATGAAGTATGACCTCTTGCTATTCACCCCCAACCTCCAACCTCATGAATTATCCTTTAACCGTCATAAACCGTTCTTTCTCATTCTTGTGTTTAATGCGTTTTCCTTTCAGTTCTGCTTCTTGTTTTGTGTTTAGTAATTCTTGTCCCCTCTCTATGTGACCTTGACAGGCACATCTTCTGTTGCAGTCGACCCGCCAAGAAAGCGCGTAGATTCAGTCCAACTAAATGGATCACCCAGGTAAGTTCAGAAAAGAGAACACATGTTTTTGGGCATGGGTATAACCAGCAGATTTCTGAAGCTTGCTAACTAAGGTTGCGGGATGGTTTACTAACTGTGCATCTTTTCTAGTTGGCTGACTCTTACCAATGATATAACTTACACTGGCAGCACACATACAAATTTATGCCTGTGAGATAGGCTCCTGAAGCTGGCAAATTCATGTCTGCGAGAGTGGAAATCATGTCTTTGAGCCATGTCGTGGACATGAAACATAGGTTTTAGCTCACAGATATGGCTCAAAAAAAGATCTCTCTGACAATTCTGTATGTGTGCTACCAGGTTTTGGCTTGGTCAAGTTGTTATGTACCCACCGTATAAACCCCTTAACCAGGGAAGGTACCTTTTGGGTTTATCCCTTGGAACTCAACAGATGAAGGTCAACAACAGTAGTTACAGCAACCTTTCTACTAACTCCAGTGGTGTTATTCACCCAAGGCTTGAAATCTTCCTCCTCTCTGGAGCAAGTGCTCCAGAAACTTTGCTTCAGGTGGATAATTTTCTGGAGCTGTTCTAAGTCAAATAAGAATGGAAAGGCAGTCTTTTGTTGAACTGCTTCAGAAAATGTCACAGTCCTCCAGAAAATTTCAAAGTACTCCAGAATTGCATGTCTGGAGCTTTTTTGGCTTTCAAGAGCAATACTGCCTTGTTTTTCCTCTCTAACCCCTTGCTTTCTGACCAGCTTTCTTTTTCTGCCTTCCTGCAGCCGGCTTTCACTAGGAAGTATAAGTGAAGGCTCTCCTGTGGCGTCTAGGAGGACTCTCGCCGTGCAACAAGCGTAAGCCTTGGTGTTGTGTGAAATTGGCAAAAAATCAAAGGCAGTTAGACCTCCAGCTAATCAGACCTTCAAGCTGTTTTCCTGGACAGACACCCATGCATGCTACCTCAGGCTTTGGAATATGACAATTATGATATATCATATTATATTGTGTTTGCATGCATTTCACATGCACCACTTGTCAGTTTCTTCCATTTCATCTTCAGGAGAAAGAATAGTTTATCATCAGTGAATAGCACACCGTCAGCATCACCGCTCAATAGTCCCAAGATGCCTGTGCGGGGTCTGAGCACGCCCAGTGACAGCCCACAACAGACGCCGCCTGGCTCGCCGGGAGTCCAGACGCCAACTCCGTGGAAGACGAGACTCAATACAATCAAAAACAGCTTCCTCGGTTCACCAAGGTTTCATAGGAGAAAGATGCAAGGTAGGGTCATAATGTGGTTTGATCAATCGAGTGTCTGTTTGGCCTGATCATGTTCTAGGCCTATTGGTTAAACTTCTGGTTCTAACTGAATCTACCGAGCTGCATGAGAAACTCCTATAGTCTTATTTTCAATATTTTTCAGTTCCTGTAATGGAGGACATCACACTGACACCTGATTCGTCACCAGAGTAAGTATGGAGAGTAGTGCAAGAAAACAACATGGTTGCATGAGAACATTTACATTTGCATAACTCTTTAATTGTAGAAATAAACATCATAGACTCAAGTATTTTCCATTTGAGAAATTTGTCTCTTTTTCAGATTAACTAAGCGTTCCTGGTTTGGTGCTCTCATGGGCACGGATCGTGACGAACATCACTTCATCATGATCAAAGGCAAACCAATTAGTCAGATCAAAGCTGATCTAGTCCATGCATTTTTATCTGTGAGTAGAACCCAAGTGTCTTTTCTTTGGTTTGACTGAGTGGCTGAGTAAAATCGTTGGCATTTCATGTCTCAGTTTGAGTATTACCAGTAGATTTTGTGGTTAGGCCTGGCATATTCTTTGTATGACAGCAGAGACTGCACCTGTCTTTGATTGTTGCAATTTTTTGCCGAGAAGGTACCTGCATACCAAATTTGAAGTTTCTAGACTGAGCTCTTCATGACGATAATTCTGAAGGAAAACAAAAGAGTCAATCTTCTCATTCCTCTTTCCAGACCCCAGACCTTATCCACAGTGTCATATCACCTGCGTCATTTCGGGCGGAGTATCGTCGTGCCGGGGGCACGTCCATGTTCTCGCGAAATGTCAAATTTCAAGTTGACATTATACATGCACATGTGGAACATGGCGACGACCAAGAAGTTCACTGTGTTAACTTTATATTATTATCAGGTGGGTATTGATTCATATTTTTGCCAAGATAAAGTCATTGATCAAGCTGTCAGAGTTTCGCATAGAAAACATTGGGTACTTGCCCATTGAAAGCGAACTCGCATGAGAAAACTCTCACACAGAGCAGCCCTCTAGGAATATTTTGGCAAGTCCACAGATACCGGTACTCATCTTGTAAGCTGTTTCTTCCTTCATTACAAACTAATGCTAACACACCTGCGCACTGGTCTATTTCTCAGGTCCTGTGAGGCGATTCAAGAGAGTCTGTGAACTGATCCAGTCACTCTTAAATGCACGGTCCGTGTCACAGATTAGCCATCGGAAGATCAGTTCAGATCTTAGCACAAGTTCTACTTCCTCTTACGGCTCAGAGCGCTCACCGAGTCTGGCCGGAGACGATGAAGTAAGTCTTTGGATGTTTACGAGCTTGCTTAGCCTGTTCCAATGACCTTGAAGGTCAAGGTTCCATCAGGTGGTGTCCTTGCTTATTCCACCAACCTTGATGGTCGCGGTGCCATCAGGTGATGACCTTGCTTGTTCCATTGACCCCAAAGGTCAATAAGGTCACCACCATCAAATGGTGGTGACCTTGCTAAATCCAATGACCTTGAAGGTCATGCTGCCACCAGATAGCGACATTGCTTGTATCAGCAACATTTAAGGTCAAGGAGCTTTCAGATGGTGATGACCTTACTTGTTCCATTGACCCTAAAGGTCAAGGTGCCACTAGGTGGTGGTGACCTTGGTTGCCCAGCGAACCCTGAAATTCAAGGCGCTATCAGATGATGATGACTTTCTTTGATCCAGTGATTGCAAATGTCAAAGGGCTATCAGGCGGTGACCTTGCTGGTTCACGTGACCTTGAAGGTCAAGGAGTTGATGTTGTGGTGGTAGTTTATAGCGTCGTACCACATTTCTAGGTCAGCTGACTTTATGTACATACAGATATTATCATTACAGGTCTTCGAACGTGAGAAGAAACCACCGGTGTCGCCACGGCGACCCGAACAACAACGAGTGATAGTCAATGGTAGATCGAAACAATCACAGTCACAATCGTCATCGAAGCAGTCATTGACTGAGACAAGCACGCCGACGACTCCTAATGGGGGACACAGTAATGATGTTTGACAATTACCGAACGCTGCATACTCGTATGTGGCATCTAGGCTAAGTTCTATGTATAGTAATGTCAATGTCCCTATGGCGCCTAGACAGGGCACCAGGGGGAAGGGCACGAGAACCAGTGCCAGCTTCACCGGTTATTAAAGTATACTACTGCACCCTACATTTGTATAAACAGTCAATATGTAGTGTCAACCTTCCTGTACAGATGTACGTGCAGTTCTAGTCGGCTGTCGGTGAATTTGGCCACCACAGTCTCATATGTATGCGAAAGGCCTATTTTGGAATATTTCCTGATGATGGCATCAGTCTGCCCTGGTCTGGTCTCCCAATATATATTATGACATGTCCATTTACAAGTGTAGGCATTCTAGTAAATACTCAGTGAATATTGCTGCCCATGGGTTAGATACAAAAAGTCTCATTTATTTTGGACTAAAAATTATTTCAAACCATAAAATGACCAAGTCTTAGCATATCAATGCTGGTCTGACACGTGACCCGTTTGTAATGATATTCATTTGTCCTGGCAATTTTCCCCTCTCTCAGTGAAAACCATTATCTCCATATAAGGCGAGGAACTGCTTAACCTCTTCCCTGCCACGGCAATTTCATTAACACGACTAAACTTATACCAAACCCTGAAATTTTACAGAAAACCCTGTCAAAGCGGTATTCATTGGAAAGCACTCTGAGAGAGCTTTCCTACCAATCTGACGGCTTTCAGCTGCCTGTTGAAATCAACATAGTTTTGATGTCTCATATGGGTGCAAATTTATGGATCAGTTTCCCTTGCTTGATTAAGTTCTCTGCCTTCTCATTTGACCACCTCTTTCTGTCTGTCCTGTTTGTGCCAATCTCAACCTGCAAAGGATTGTAAAAAAGTGTGAAATGTACACTGACTTGACAGAATTTCTCTCATTTCATGAATTTCAGTGACCTTTTCCTCAGAAATTGTAGCTAATCCGATATTTTACTTTTCAGAAACCCATTGATACGCGAAGAGAGCTCTAACACATCCATACACACAGTGAGTCGATGAATACCCATAATTCATTGTAGCAGATGCCTTGTTTACATGTGCGGCTGATTCGCTTGATATTCCTGCCTGTGCTTGAACTAGAAGTCAATGATTTTGGAATAATATCTGTGTCCTCTGGGGACTACGGTTTCCTTCTGCATAACTTTGTAGGTCATTTTGGTCAAGGAACTAAAGGTGGTGGGTCTTTAAATTGACTTTTAGAAAGCTGCATGGCAGTCATAGTAGATAGGTGCAGGTGTCTTCTGGGGTTCACGTCCCCTACATTATTTAACACATCACGCTTGGCACTCTGTATTGCTTTTTGCCAAAAGAGGGTGTCTATTCTGACGAAATATTGGTACAGGTCAACAAGAAGATAAAAAATTTCCCCTACCAAGAAGATAAAAAATTTCCCCTACCTCAAAATGAAATTTGAAAACAAAAAAAGTCAGCATTTTCAGTAGCTTTAAGTGATAATCAATCCAGGGCTTTGAGTGTCCCAGAATACCTGCAATGGCGTTGCATGAAATTCGCTTTTTGCCTAGCACATGTAAACGTGGCCTCAGAATGCAGCCCTGTAGGACCCCATGGTAGCTGCCATGCCCTAGCAAGCATTATGTCACCTCACTCTACAGAGAATGCTCCTGGAGGTTTGGTACTAGAGGCTGTACTGTAGGCACTTTAGCGTGGAGGAGGACATCCTGAAGAAATCAGGTCCATCGCTCCCTCGCCTGCACGCACGAGCCTTGCACGTGCAGGCGAGGGAGCGATGGACCTGATTTCTTCAGGATGGGAGTAGGATGACTTTTGATACACATTTCATGAAAATTTAGAAGGTGGCCATCGTGCATTTGGAATTTAATGTCCATATGTAATGGTACACTAGCGGGAAATTTGTGAAAACTGATCTTTTATTTGTCAGTTTAACACAATGATATTTGGAAAATAAAGGCAAAGTATCAAAAGGCAATTTAGCAAAAAATTGAACCGACAGTTGCAGCAATTTGACATTGACTGCAACACTGTTTCAGCCTACCTGTCTCCATGCATTACAGGCATGCACTGTGTCTACATTACAGGCCCATGAAAAACAGGCACAAACTCCCTCCATGGGTTTATCTTAGCAAAGTCTCACTGAATGATATTTGACCCGAAAAAACAGCGAATTTCTGAATACTGAATAAAAAATTTAGTCGCCAGTTTTTTCTCTATATTTGTCACAAGACGACTTGAACAATTGAAAAATTTGAATTCGCATAAAATAACTCAAATACAAGATACGGTATCAAAAACCCCTGGACGAAGTTTGCTGACCCGAGACAGGGTAGGTCGACGTCAACCTTGAGGACCCTAATTTTGAGGGTACCTTCATGCAAGATGGTAAATGACATGAGGGTACCCTTGATTCTCCAGGGTCTAGTCCAAGTCACCCAGTCCGACAACCCCTGATGTTGTTTCACAAGACCTACTGATAGACTTTGATTTTTTCAGGAAACTGGCGTCTGCTTGTGTGTTGTACCATGTGACCTTGTCCATGTCATGTGACCTAGTGTTGTGTAGCTGCCTGGCATTTTCAGGGCTGTAGAGTACCGGTACACTTGAAATACGTGGCATTTTCAGGGATGTAGAGTACACTTGAAATATTTGATTTTTCGGTAGTTTGATGCATGCATGTTGCATTTTACCAAGATTTGACAGCATCACAAGGACTTGAGATCGTGAATTAATTCTATATGTATAGGATGCAGCCACACCGGTCCATGTCGTCCAATAGAATTCATGTTCAGTGTCGTTACCTTCTTTTTCAGGATCCTGAATAGACAAATACTGTTCAGATATTGACAGTTGCAAAAAATTCAGGAAATGGCATTATGCCATGACATTTGAATCTCAATTTCCTCTCATGTGTGTCATACCTGCAATGATGTTTTCAACTTCCGCAAACCTCACCGTTTCATCTTTTAAAAGATGTTTCTATGTTTAAATAGACTCCTGACTGGCTACTTTTTTCTCATAATGGACATCCCAAATTCGGCCAGTGAATGATTCAGCAGCTCTGGGTGAAGTACAGTTGAACCTCCCTTAGCGGACACAAGGACACCTACAATTGGTCACTTCGGCTCATCTTAACCTCTGTGATGAAGACACCTCTCTATCGAGAACAAGAGAAGCTCATTGTCGCCTCTATGAGGACACCTCTCTATTAAGGACAGCAGAGTTCAGTTCCCAAGTGGTCATTCTGTTCATTTTCACCTCTGTCATGAGGACAGCTCTCAAATAAGGACAACAACTGAGTCCTGCAGGTGACCTTCATAGAGAGGTATCACGTATATTGGCCTGAGAGTTGAACATCTAAGTTGCTCAGAAAAGGACAATTTTCATCTGCAGTTGAAATTCAAAGCCTTTATTTGGGATGTGCCACTAATTTTACATAAATGTTGCATGATCTCACAACTTGGCTTCCTGATTCTTCCCACATAGTGCATAGATACTAACACATCACCCACACTCTTTGTTCCCACTCACCATTTTACTAGCTATATCCATGTTTCCTCAAACTAACACATACATGTATACTCCATGCACACTTATGAATTATAACTTGAATTAGATGCTTTTAGTACAGATATATTCAAAAAGAAGTCTGTTTTTTAGGGTGACCATTTGACCAAACTTGAGCTCAGTGGATGGTTGGTCACATGTTCATGTACTGTTCTCAGATACAATGGGAAGACAGTATCTCCCCCCTAAGTGATTTGGCGAATTTTTTGCAGGGTGGTGTCTGAGGATGATGGCTTGAAGCTGCCGAGGAAGGTTTGGGGGTTCTCCCCAGAAAATTTCAGAATCTAAATACTCTGAGTTGCAATTTCAGGTCCTGACCTCTCCACTCTGCTTCTCTGAGTGCCCAGTTCATGACTTCGTTCACAGCAACATATTTATCTCTCATTAAAAAAATTGAGGGAGGGTGGGTTGAAAGAACTGCCTCTTTCTCAAGTTTGGTCGAATCTTGGAGGAATTATACTGTCAGTATAATTCCTCCAAGGTCGAATGGACTATCATCTGTGTTGAGGTAGAAATTTTTTTTACAAAGCAAGAAACACTACCATACACCTGATTTTAATGAATGCAGATTAGTATCGGTATTTGTATTAATGATCGAGTGCATCACACGTTTTTCATAATGCCAAGTTTTGCATACACAATGACGACATGAATGTTCATTTGCCAAGTTCGTCAGGTCATGTGACGTTTTTGTAAAATTATTTTGCAGAAACTTAACCGTGAATTGGAGCGGATTACCATCAACTCCAAACAGCTTAAGAAAGATGCCAGCTTTCTTAGACGGGCTATGAACGAATATTTTTCAGACACTGATTAATGACTTTTGCCTGATGCACCCATATTGTTAGTGTCACCAATATGCAATGTAGGCCTACACAAAGAACTACAAAGGCCAAACTTGCTTTGTGCAAACATGCATGTGTTAAATTTTATAAGTGTTCTGAAAGTTTTGTGGTTGTGCTCAGATTTAGTAAAGGTTTCCTTGACATTTCATCTACAGCGACGACAGCCTCAAAACTAAGCCAAGGTCAAGGTCACCTTTATGAGTCAAGGTCATCTATAGGATTAAAGGTCACTTGTATGAGTCAAGGTCACCCATACGAGTCAAGGTCACCTGTATGAATCAAGGTCACCAAGTCTGTATGGCACTCAAGATTGCGTTCTGTGTTTGAATATGCAGCTTGTGATTTCATCTTCCGGTATATCAGTGTATTCACCAGATATTTTTGATACTGTTTCAAATTCATGTGTGTGATATTTATTAGCTTTGAAAAATCCTCAGTTTGGCGTCCTAAAATTCGTTTCAGTCCAAGTTTCCATGCCTACACCAATTTCCTATTCATTTCTATCCTTTTAGTTCTTTATTTCTTTGCGTTGACCCTTTCCAGGTGAACCAGGAGGATCAGGCCCTTCTCAGATTAATCACCCAGAATGTGGATCAGCTAATGTCATGGAGTCAAGCGTCAATTTGTGGCTGATGTAGCCCCACTATCGACAACCAGGGTAAATGTAGGATAAATACGACAACTTTCTTAGAAAAAGTTGCTCAGAATCTTGAAAATTTTCAGACCGTCATGAATTTTTGTAGTCAGACCATCATTATGCAACGTCTCTCTTTGTGGACACCTCTGCAAGGAGGACACTTCTCTATTACGGACTCCAAATTCAGTCCTGAATTTACAACTTCAATTACTGAATTTACAACTTCAGTTACTGAATTTACAACTTCAGTTAATTGTGACCTCTGTAATCAGGACACCTCTAAATCAAGGACAGTTTTTGCCAGCCCCAAAAGTGTCCTTAATAGAGAGGGTCTATGAGAATGTCTATGTACCAGCAGGTATTCTACTTGAAATTGACAAGGTCGTAAATCTTATAGTAAACATTGTCTGGTTATCTTACTTTTTTTTGAAAGAAATGTGACAGTAAAGACAGTGTACCTTTCCCTGAGACAGACCTGAAATCTTAAGGTTCATGCTGAAATCGACTTAGTGTATATTCGTGTAGGAACTATTTCTATGGTTATTTGTTTAGTCAGCTTTGCTAGCTCGTTGCCTACTTGATTTTCTGCACAGAATTGTCTCCAGATATTGTAGAATGAACTGTGAGGGGGATTTTGTAAACCAAATTTTTTATGATTTGATAGACGAAATTTTTACACATATTTCAAAGAGAGAATCCTCATTTGTATAAGTTACAATTGCAGTTATTAAAATCTTACACTCAGATGTCGCTTGCCTCGAGAGGGCGTCACATTGGGAGATATCCAGACATGACCCTATGCACTACAGACTGGGGACTTTGTTTCCTGTTGGTCTACTCTACATTCAGTGTGTACTAAGGTCTTGAGCTAGGCCTAAATGGTACACACATTATTTGAGAGTGGTTTCTAGAGCTTTCTCTTGGATTCCAGTATCCACGTTTTGTTTCCACTACAAATCTCAAACAATTTGTGCATCCGCCAGCAAAAATGATCCACAATTCTAGATTCTACTTTCGCTAGTCCCAAAACAGCTTTCGATTTGAAATGTACCGGTACATGTACAATGAACATTTACAAGTGATGCTTGCCCCCTCCCTTGTTCAACCGAGTATCTTCTTTCTTACCCCATTGGTTCATCCCCAATACTGTAACCAATCCTGAACAATACACCAACCCGGTTTGCATTTTCTAGTCAAAATTACCATATTATATCTAGTCAATCAGTGCATTTAATTGCTAGCTACATTCTTGTTTACATTGAGAGAGAACCGAAACAGGTGCAATATTTATCTGAATGAAATGCAAGGCAGTTGTCTGACCATTTACAGGTCAGTCATATCTCATTCACAATGGTTGACCTGTGGAGATAATGTGAAAACATTGTAGTGGGCGTGGTTGAAATTATGCAAAATAAAGAACAGGAAACAATAAAAATACACAAAAGCAATGGTATTTACAAAAGGTAAGATACTTAACTGATAGTTTTTTGTGAAATTTTTATACACACTTCTGAAATTAAAACTACCCATGGTGGAATATGTTCAAAACGTTACATCTGGAGAATTTATCCTGCAATTCAAATGTTTTTGAAATTTGACCCCACAGTATGTAATATTGCTATGTGTCTTTGAGTGTATGCAGATGTCGATGTGTACTTGTATATGAATACCATCCCAAATGTAGATATTCTTTGTAATAATATTATGGGATGTTCGGATACACGTATGAGAACAGTGGTTTAACCATGGTCATTGTTCACCCCTAGGACTTCGACTTGGGGGAAAATGTCACGAAATGGCCACTTTTTGGAAATTCATATGAATCTCAAAAACCATTAGTACCATCTGAAAGGTCTTTTGAAACTCTTTCAGATGAATTCCCATATATGGGGTTTGGGTATGGGATATTTGAAAATTTCATCCTCCCTTTGACGATTTTGATGTGCCGAGGATCAAGATATAAATTTATCTCGTGTAATTATTCATTGATAATGGCTTGTGAATACGATGGATGTTTAATATTAATATTTATTAGAAAAAAATAAGAATAATGTGATCAAATCATTATGATATGAAAAGTGTGTATTATTGCCCCGACTCATGTACATGTTGGGGACATCCACAATCCAGGGTACTGGAATAACCTGCTTCAAATTTTGTGATTTAGTACACTGGAATTTCGTATTTATATACTCTTGTGGTACAGGTCACTGGAATTTCATTGTGTTTAACACCCTGCTTGAGTGTACGTGTTGGGGAACCTATGATCCAGTGTACTGAAATTTCATTTTGTGGAGTTTTGGAAACTCTTGATTACTTACCCTGGAATTTCATGTTGGGATGATTTCTTGGTAAATATACTGGAATCTTGCACCACATACATGTAGGAAACATCCTGATTGTATATCACAATTTTTGGTCCAATTCCAGTATAATACTGATTTAGTGTTCAAAACTCACTGATCCAGTGTATGGGTAATTTATGCATTCCAGTATATATGTAGCCTGCCCTTGCTCAAATACCAGCTGTGTACTGGAATTTCACCAATGCTTGTAAACACGAAACTTTGAGGAGAATTCCTACAAGCAGGAGGTCTCTCCTGATGTTGGATCTTTGGACCTGGTACAATATTCAGTTACAAGTATTTATCTCCTACCCCGAAGTATGCTACCAACACTTTGTTGATCATACTGGAATTTTGCATTAGGAAGTCCTTAATCCAATAAGAATACATTTGCCATTGAAGTGTATTAATTTCACTGTTGGGACCAGATGCTGTAAATCTCTGATCTCTCTCCTTGTGGCTGAGTTCAGATTGTTACGGTACCAACTACGTTCAGCGAGTTTTGGAGACATCTATGTAAATCATCCACATAATTTTACGATGATCATACTGAGTGAGATGGGCCTAGTGACATGCAATGTAATGTAGGTATGCCATTGGCCTGATGCAAAAAGAAGAAATCAGAATCTTTCTAGGAGCAAGCCTTGCACCGATGGCGGTGCCAAGATTGCAGTGGTCCTATCTGGATCATTGCTGGGTTGAGAGGGAGATACAGTTAAAGGCGTGGATGCCAGTTTTCTTGTGCAGTTTAACTCTCTATGGGCAACTCGGCCATAGAAAACCGTGGGTTGTCATTTGTGTAAAAGGTTGACCGTCAATGGAGAATCACTCATTGAGAGCCAACTCGCCCAAGAAAACTCTCCTGTTGAGGTGTGCCTTTAAGGTCACATAGGATTTTTCTGCAAATAATGGTAACTTCCTCAGCGGATGCCAGGAGGACAAGTGTCTGGCACTAAAGTTAAGTCCCAAGTTGAACTTTTTATTCAGTTTGACCTCTGTTAGCTGGAACCTCTCAATTAAGGACAGTAATCTGTCAGTCTTAAAGATGTCCTCAATAAAGAGGTTCCAGTACCGGGTACTATATGAAATCACTAATCCAAAGATAACTCTGTAAAGAAACCTTGATAGTGTAGGTATTCTTGATTGGAAAATCATGATTGGCAATTGTATTCAAACAGTTTCAAAGGTACAATTTGACTTGTGGCCACTGGTCATAATTTCTACCATTGCTCTACTTGACTAGTTTGTTGTTTTACGAGGCAGGATAAAATCAAGGGCAATATTTAGGAAAACTATTGATTACCACAATGTCACAATTTCCAAGATATTGTAATCTTGGGCATGTTACTTGACCATTATGTGTTCATATGTGGCTGGCATCAGTTGCTCTATAACTATCTGTTTCTGTGGTTAAATGTGATGCTATTTGTCATTTTGTTTACTCCTATGTATGTTTATTTTCATCACAGATGGACCTACAGTTGGGTGCTCCCTCGCAGGGTTGTAGAATTGTAATTCAAATACTGTATGGGCCTATCGTATTGTCAGGGGAGTACAACTGCAATTCAAATATTGTATTGTATTGTATTGTAAATGAGTACAATTGCAATTCAAATATTGTATTGTATTGTAAAGGGAGTACAATTACAATTCAAATATTGTATTGTATTGTATTGTAAAGGGAAGTACAATTGCAATTCAAAAGGGAGTAGAATTTCGATTCAAATTCTGTAGTGTATTGTAGGGGGATTACATTTGGAATTAAGTACTGCATTGTTTTTGAGGGGGATTACTACAATGAAATTCAAATACTGCAGTGTTCTGTAATGGGGTTACTACAGTTGCAATTCAATCACTCTTACTGCATTAAGGGGATTACAGTTGGAATTCTGTGTCTGTATTGTTTTGTAAGGAGATTATTACAGTTGGAATTCAATTACAGTTTGTAGGGGAGTACAATTGCTATTCAAATGCTGTATTGTTTTGTGAGGGCTGTAGAAAATCAGTGTAAGTGATGAATTGCAATTTTGTATTATAAGAGATTAGGCCTACTAGTATGAGTGTGGAAGGCTGCAGTTTGACTGCATTGTATTCAAGGGCAGTAGAATTTGCTTGTCAGGGCAGTTGAAATGAAAATTGAATGGAATCATGCCATATTAATTGGAGGAGAGTTACGAGCTGTGAAATTGATGACTGTAAAAGAAGGGTGAATTTTGTGATTCTTTGTCATGGCCTGGGTTTCTGACCACAGCTCATAGCTTGGTTGGAACCTTGGTTAAATCGTAGACCTATTCTTGTCACAAGTAGGTACCTCCTACACCTACATGTCATCCAAACTGTATGGCCAGGACAACTCCACCTCCTTGCGGGTTGCACCCTCTCCTTCTTACTGTGCAAACTATCTTTGGTTTGGTGCTGTTGATATGAGGATGGCACTTGATCAATGTTTCTGTGCTCCAGTATCTAATCTTTGTTCTGTATGATCTCTTAGAGGTGTTTCTGTTGTGTAGGCTTGTCTTCATCTGAGGTAGAAATGGTCACCGGGGATGCATTCATCAAACATGCTACTGTACTCTATCATCTGTCATGTACAAAATTATTTTGTGAACGGTTGAACTTTATTTACTACTGGAATCATTTTATGTGATATATGGCTCATGAAATGTGAATGTGGGCCTTTGAAATGATGACCAGGATCACTCAATTGTGAATGGGATTCTTGAAATGTGACCGAGGATCACTCAGTTGTGAATGGGGTCCTTGAAATGATGACCTTGTCCTGATCAGTGAATTGTGAATGGATCCTTGAAATGAGGGCCTTGATCACTGAATCGTGACTCAAGAACAGGTGACCCGATATTCAGCGTGATGCACCAGAGCGGGGGCATACTTGCAATCGCCCCGATTGCGTTACATCTAGTTACAGTTGGAATTCAATTACAGTTTTGTAGGGGAGTACAATTGCTCTTCAAATGCTGTATTGTTTTGTGAGGGCTGTAGAAAATCAGTGTAAGTGATGAATTGCAATTTTGTATTACCGGTATAAGAGATTAGGCCTACTAGTATGAGTGTGGAAGGCTGCAGTTTGACTGCATTGTATTCAAGGGCAGTAGAATTTGCTTGTCAGAGCAGTTGAAATGAAAATTGAATGGAATCATGCCGTGTTAATTGGAGGAGAGTTACATGTACGAGCTGTGAAATTGATGACTGTAAAAGAAGGGTGAATTTTGTGATTCTTTGTCATGGCCTGGGTTTCTGACCACAGCTCATAGCTTGGTTGGAATCTTGGTTAAATTGTAGACCTATTCTTGTCACAAGTATAAGGTACCGCCTACACCTACATGTACATCCAAACTGTATGGCCAGGACAACTCCACCTCCTTGCGGGTTGCACCCTCTCCTTCTTACTGTGCAAACTATCTTTGGTTTGGTGCTGTTGATATGAGGATGGCACTTGATCAATGTTTCTGTGCTCCAGTATCTAATCTTTGTTCTGTATGATCTCCTAGAGGTGTTTCTGTTGTGTAGGCTTGTCTTCATCTGAGGTAGAAATGGTCACCGGGGATGCATTCATCAAACATGCTACTGTACTGTGTCATCTGTCATGTACAAAATTATTTTGTGAACGGTTGAACTTTATTTACGACTAGAATCATTTTATGTGATATATGGCTTATGAAATGTGAATATATTGTGGGCCTTTGTGTTGAAATGATGACCAGGATCACTCAATTGTGAATGGGATTCTTGAAATGTGACCGAGGATCACTCAGTTGTGAATGGGATCCTTGAAATGATGGCCTTAATGATCACTGAATTGTGAATGGGATCCTTTGAAATGATGATCTGGATCACTGAATTGTGAATGGGATCCTTTAAAATGATAACTTTGTTCACTGAATTGTGAAAGGGCTCCTTGAAATGATGACTTGGATCAGTGAATTGTGAATGGGATCCTTGAAATGATGACCTGGATCAGTGAATTGTGAATGGGATCCTTGAAATGATGACTTGGATCAGTGAATTGTGAATGGGATCCTTGAAATGATGA
>NMRB01000060.1:540549-553092 GCA_002633025.1 Notospermus geniculatus
AAAATGAGCAATTTTTCCTAAAATGAGATTCAGCTGGGCTCAATAAAAAGTAACTTTTTGGACGCTTGAAATGCTACTTGAATCCTTGGATGGTGTATCGGCACAGCCATGAAGATCAGATGGAACAGTCTACTGACATATTTGGTGATTGTATCCCCATATCTTGTCATGATGCACACTGCACTGCCCTACATAACTAGCCTAATGGTCTAAAACAGTAGATTATGGACTATTTCAGTGAAAATAAATATGTAACATGAATTTAGATGAGCCTTGTCTTTCTCTTTTGCCGCAGGGGCATAGCGGACCATACATATGTGCAATATTATTGCAGAATATGAGGATCAAAATGGGCAATATCATTGCCAATCTTTCTTCTACCCATGACCCTATTTTGGGCCCCATTGTGCAATAGTATTGCACGTGTGTGGGCTATCTGGACGCCCTACTGGTTAGTGAGACCTAACCACATTGTCTTCCCAACTGTGTTGAAAATTATTCTCGCGCAGCCAGCTGGGTGACCGAGACTATACCAAGGCGGGACCTCCACAACCAAGGCACAATTGGTTTTATCTGGCGGCACCGGCCATTTCCACCCGAATAATTCTTGATTTTAACGACAAAATCCAATAAAAATGCACCCACCTTGTATTTGTAAGTATCATGCACATATTGGATCACTTTGGATCACTCTTAAATAAATGTAGACCGAGACGTGCAAATCGTTGATCAATTATAAAACGAAAAGTCGTCGACGTCGACGTCTGCCATGCATGCCATGCCGGCGGCCGAACCCGGTTGGTTTCCGACCTGAGTCGAAATCGAAAGTTGACGATATCGTTTATGTTTTGCCAATTTTTGTAAGAAAGCCATGCTAGATCACAAAAATCTGAGTAATATAAATCCCCATGCTGGTGTGCAGGCAAACGTTAGGCCCTAAAATAAAATCAGAAATCGTGAGATTTATCGTGGAATGAAACACAATCGCACTCGTCATCATCACCATAGCTTTCATGATCATCATCGTCATCAGGAGGGATTTTTCGATAGTTTTTATTGGCTCTGGGGTAAATCCTCACTTTTTGCCATTTTTTCTGCCGAAATCTGCATGAAAAAAAGTTATTCGGTGACGTCTGGGCAGGTGATTTGTTATGATTATACGGTCATGTCGGCCTTTCACGTCCAGTTAAGCGGCCATACACGTTTAATATCATTGCACAATATGATGATCAAAATGGGCAATATTGCCAATCCTTCTTCTACTCATCATGCCAGAAGCGCGACCCCGCCCCCCCCCCATTTTATTGACGGTGGCAGTAGTTTTAGATTTGTTTCCACTTTAATACGTAGATCGAAGACTAACGGTTGATATTCCGGTGGGTTGGCCTACATGTATCATCTGATTCAGTGAAAGTAAGTTGGGCCATCTCCCAAAGGAAAGAACATGCGTGATACCCTTGGAAATGTTGTAGGCCTATGAGCTCAGGCCTGTATAGCCAGGGATGAATTATTCTCAACGTTCACAAAAGTCACCGTTTGTGGTTGCAAACATGTCAATGGTGAGTTGGACTGTCGATTGCATAGGCAATGTTAAACAGATTGCGTCACATTCTAAGGACCATTGGTGGCGTTTAAAGGGGCCTATCCACGTGCAATATTATTGTACAATATGAGGATCAAAATGGGCAATATTATTGCCAATCTTTCTCCCATCCATTATGCCAGAAGCACAAGACACCCAGTTTGGACACCATATTGTGCAATAATATTGTACCGTGGAAAAACCGCTTAATACATGTACATGTACGTCTGTCAATTATCTAGGCCTATACAAATCTATTCAACTGTTCAACGATGATCGAATCTTGTGTGGAGTACGTATTTTGTGATCTAATCCATGGGTCGCCTCATGACCGCCTGAAATTCCCTTGCTGGGATGGACACATGTAACGTTTTTCAGTGTGGCCATTTTTCTGTGTGATTCCCATTGTTCGGAACACTCTGGAAAACAGACCCACTGTTTCTCTCTGTGTCACTCATTGTCAAATCGTCGCTTATTCCGTCAATCTGTCACACTGGCACACGGGCCTCACCGAAAAACGTTACAGGTGCCTCTGAAACTCCTCCGCAGTGCCGTGTCGTTCCGCATTTTATGACACGCTTTGTGATGGATCATGACTTTTTCAGACGAGAGCAGTGGAAGTGGGTGACACAAGCAGTTTTATGGAAAAGAAGATTTCAACGAACTGAAATGTGGGTTTGGTTATTGAATACACTGGAAGATGGCAGCACTCCTCCTGCGACGCCAAAGAAGCATGTGGTGTGTGGCATGCCCAGAAGGTAATGAATATCTCAGTACGGCATTCGTCTCCCGTATCGATAAAGATACCTTCGAAATGTCCGCCGAAGTTTTTTCGTTCGTTTCTCAACGTTATAACCAGAATAGAATCAATATCAAAAATAAACAATCCATACAGTCACATCTGACATGTACATATGTGTGGCTCTTAGTTTTTTATTTTTTAGAAAAGTACATCTAGGCCTATAATCTTACATTTATTTTTTTCATGTGAAAATGGCCGAGACCTGGAAGGTGTTAGCCTTGGTATGCCATTGTAGGCATACACTAATCACTTGGCCTATTACGTCCGATAATTATAGGAGCAGGCCTCGGCATGCCGTCCATTTTTCGGTTGTTATTAACGCCTAGGGCCTATGTTAGGTAGTCATCTGATATGAATCCATCACCATCTGTGTCGTCATCCGTGTGTCCGTCCCCCGAATCCACTGCAGGTGGATGGAGTTTGTATTCGTACAGAATCACTGCCTGCAGGAGAGCGCGAATATCAAAATCGTCCACCAATCTTTCTAGAACGACACAGTGTTGACTTGCTTCCTTAAAAGTCAGACATGGCGGGTCGAATTTCAGTTGTGAGCAGAACAGCTCTTCGATTATTTTCAAAAATTCCAACATGGTAGGCGTCAGGCCGCAGGCTGCTGCGACGCTATCGCAAACCGTCTGCAAGTAGGCGTCATGCGCCCGGTGATTTAGCAAATGTTTCAGAGTGAGATACCGCACCGCCTCTGTTTCGCATTTTTCCTGCACTCTGTCCAGATATTGCCAAATAAAGGTTTGAGAATATACCACCCAGGTTCTTAGGAAAAACCTGTTTTCAGCGAAAATATCCATGACCCGCTGCACCATTTTCTTTTCTCGCATCTGATCCTCGAATTCACCGAAAGCTCCCGCCAAAGCGTTCGTCTGTTCGTAAATTTTTTCAAAGCTCTTTTCCACAGCTGCAGCGCGGTGTTCCAGATCAGTCAGACGATTCCTCAAACTCATCGTCTTCCCTCGAACAGTCAACTCTGCCTCACGATTCATGTTTTACGTACCCCAGCACAATCCTTAGACTACGGCCAGCTCTCACAAATCCGATCAAATCGCTTCCCTGTCTCCGATCCGGCGCACACCTTGAAAGTGACGTAGGTTCTGTCCATTTCATATCCGGTACGTTGTTGTTGACGTCATGATCAAATACGTCATTTGAAGCCACTCTGTAACATATCAAGAATCACAGTAACCAAAGTTGCCTTACTTTTTGTGATGTTCTTGATCTGAAATATGCAACGTCACACACTCGGCCGAAAGAAGTGAAGGCCTTATCCTATAAACGCACAAGTCCACGAATAGACGTTTTCTCCAATCTGTAGGCCCTAAATTAGGGGGACAGATTAACATAACCATTTATGGGGGATCTTATAAACGTTCTACAGAAAAGTAGTAATTACGATAGCTATACAAATATTACACAGGCCTATACTTGTGTACCCTTGTCTTTAAACTCCCTACGCAGTTGTGAGTCGCGCCCCTTCGATTTACTCGCTCTCCACAACTGCTTAACTTGGATGTGTTCGCCGCGGTTGGTCAACAGATGGCGTCAGGGCATGGCGCGAATTTTACAGCCTATCAGCACGCTGCTTTCAGAACTCTTTGACCCGTTGGCAACGGATATTCTTGTGCTACCATGGCTACGAACCGCTCGGCCAATGAAAAAGTGTCTCAGGCCAGCTTGGTTACCGGTTGCTCGGTGCTCTCATTGGTCGACTCGCTCAGCGCCATCTGTTGACCAACCGCGGCGAACACATCCAAGTTGAGCAGTTGTGGAGAGCGGTAAACCGAACGGGGCGCGATACACAACTGCGTAGGGAGTTTACCTTGTCTTTGGCAGACGTTCGCACTATTTATATAACACCCCATGTGGAGAAAAGAAGGGCATAGCAACCGTACAAAATAAAGTACATGTAGGCCAAATATAATGCCATTGGTTATCAAAGGAAAGTTAATATGCAATTACATGGCGCTCACTAGGCCTACCCTTTTTGAAAAAATACATTCGAATTCAGGAGTTTCAACTCGAGATTTGGTCTATTCAGATGTAGGCCCTACAATATCTAGACTACTTGGTAGGTGTTAATATTGCAATCACCCAGAGACTGATTAGGCCTATTGCTTTTACAGATGCTGTACAGAGGGCAGCACATGTACTATTAGTGACGTTCAGAACTCGAACGCTAACGTTATTATCTTGCTTTATGTTTTTTTACGACGATGTTAATTAACTACTATAATTAAGATTCTGAGATCATGCCAGCAAACACTAAGAATTTCAATAAGTCGAACTGAGCCGGTTAATTGTCACCGACTTCGTCAACGAGTTGTTGACAATGGCCAGTTACCATGTTGACCCAGTCATCATGTCAACCTCTCGCGAGATCACTTCACGTGGTATCCTAGCGACGAGACCAGCAACCATCAAGTGCATCCAAACAAAAACGACGAAAAATACCGACCTGTCAATGTAAGCCGAAACAATGGCTGAGAATGCAGCAGGTGGTAGTAACTGATGAAAGATCGATGGTGACTAATTAGCCTCGTGATCGATCATAAGCCGTTCATTCGAGGGCTAGTTTCGCATTCGAGGGCACTCTCTTTCCAATTGGATGCGAGTTGCTAATATATCGCGAGCTAAGGAACCGCGGCTGCGAATCAATTCCTATAAATATTTTATGCGGCTCCGTGTGTTTGCTTTGCCACTGTTCTGTTGACACAGCATTTCAAAATGAACTTGCTATAAAGTAAATTTAGCTCGCATTGTTTACTTGATTTTCCTAAACGGAGATAATGAGATTCGATAAGGTTTGAAAAAAATCGCTTATCCCAGAGACGTGGGGTGGGAGTCACCTGGTGGGTTCACAAAAATGCTCGAGGGTCTTAAAGTCCTTCGAATATTCTTTGGTTTTGAAAAGGAAAGGGGATAAAAAAAATCGACGACATCGTCATTCTTTTAGTTAGCTTTCAAAATGAGCCATCTCATAACCAAAGTGTACGTTTGGTTATTCGAGCGACTCTTTTGTACGCAACATTCATTTTTTCCTGCTCGTGCGGATCCCTGCAAACCAAAATATTCAAAATATTCAATTATGGTATTTGGCTGTTTGTGCGGTTCTCTACCGCAACATTCAATATTTTGTTGTTCGTGCGGTTCCGTGGCCGCAATGTTTTTGTTGTTGGAGCGGTTGTTGTGGTTCCCTGACCGCAATATTCAGTTCTTTTTCAGCGCGGTTCTCTGGCCACAAAGTTGAATTCTTTGGTTTGTTGCTCGTGCGGTTCTCTGACCGCAACATTCAATATTTTGTTGTTCGTGCAGGTGGCCGCAATTTTTAATTCTTTTGTTGTTCACGCGGTTGACCGCAATGTGCAATTCTGTTGTACCGTAGTTTGCACAACTCTCTCACCGTATTTCAATTCAAGCCTAATTGTTTGTATCCAGTCTTGTCATTGGCTCTCTCCCCTAACTCGAGAATATCTGAGAAACCTAGGGCTGTTTCGGCTTGATGGCAAAAATCATAAGTTCTCGCCCGAGAGTTTGGCCTACCTCACGCCATATTTTCGATTATTGGTCAAGAAGCTCATGTCGAGGAGCGGTTGTTGTGGTTCCCTGACCGCAATATTCAGTTCTTTTTCAGCGCGGTTCTCTGGCCACAAAGTTGAATTCTTTGGTTTGTTGCTTGTGCGGTTCTCTGACCGCAACATTCAATATTTTGTTGTTCGTGCAGGTGGCCGCAATTTTTAATTCTTTTGTTGTTTACGCGGTTGACCGCAATGTGCAATTCTGTTGTATACCGTAGTTTGCACAACTCTCTCACCGTATTTCAATTCAAGCCTTGTTTGTATCCAGTCTTGTCATTGGCTCTCTCCCCTAACTCGAGAATATCTGAGAAACCTAGGGCTGGTTCGGCTTGATGGCAAAAATCATAAGTTCTCGCCCGAGAGTTTGGCCTACCTCACGCCATATTTTCGATTATTGGTCAAGAAGCTCATGTCGACCACCACACCACGCAATTATCTGGTCACTAATTAAGAACAGAGGTGTCCCTGGATCATTAAGGGGCGGAGAAACCTTAAAACACACAACGGTTGACGAGGAATCGGCCCTCTATTAATTGATAATCATTCGTGTGTTAATTACAGCCTGATTCAACCGCATCGAGTCAGAAGTGGAGGGGATAATTTATCGGGAAAATCGATTATCTTATAAGAACAACCATCAAACCTGCCGAATTCCGCGGTTCATATCCTTTGGTTGCTTGGGGCAATTTTTGTATATAGATTTTTCAAGGAATCACCTTAATTTTCTGAATCTTAAGTGACAAAGACATACAGGTTCATTGAATTTTGCGGTTATGATAAAGAGACATTGGTTTTTCGATAGCATGCTCGAGGGGGGAGCGGTTGGCCAACCGCGAGGTCCACTACTTGGTGCAATCTGCAGAAGAACAAGAGGACAAGTGAGCGATGTCAATGGTTCTCGCGTAGGCCTACTTTGTGAGTTTGTTCCTTCAAAGGTTTTGATCCAACAGATCTTTCATGACGTCACCAGTTTCGACCTTCAGCTCGTCACCAGAGGTAGTTCGCTCCACATCCTCGATGGTCGCTCAATCGGCGGTGTGGACCGACCTACCCCTGGGGACAGGGTTGTTTGACCTTGTCCTAGGAGGTCGAGGTCGAGGTGAAGGTCAAGGTCAAGACACGCTCCAATCGGGGACCAAAATAACTCGAGTTAGTTATCATTTGGAGACTCTGGCTTGAGCTACCCTGGATACCAAACTTTGTTGTCCCCAAAGGGCTCGATATTTTTCACCAGAATGATTGATTATGCACTCTAGTGCGCAGAAAAACTATGCTACATCCGCTGTTTGATGCAGAAAAAATACCTCAGCACTTGCCGGGTATGAATAAGTTCAAACTTGTTTTATTAATAATACAAGTGTGTTGGAAAGTTCCACCTTACGACCATTGATCCCCTAACTCCCCTAAATTGATCCTGCCTGGAGAGTTTTTAATGGTATACACTGCAAACTGAAGTTCTTCGCACTTCATTATTTATTCAAGTCACCTGTGTCACTGAAAAATCAATGGGTGGTTGTGAAATGTGGATCGCGAGGCGTCGCGCACAAAATATAAGTTACAAACTGGATTAGTCTAGGATTCACAAAACTGATCAATGAGACGCCGCATCATTTCGTTGTTTTTTTTCATGAAGAATACTCATGATGCTGCATCTGTGATATCCTGCAGGGAATATTTCCATGTCCCGGAGTCACGAAATATCGGGAATCATGTGTACAAAACAGGTGTTTGCATTTACACAAACCCAGGATGTCATTGACCAACGATTCAGCGGTATCTATCGTAACCAAATGATGCGAACAAATTATGAAAAAAAATGTAACACAAATGTTTATTTCATATCTTTATATATTTGATAATGGTGCTGCAAATATTGCTTTGTGATGGCATAATAACAAGCCGCGCAAGGCGTGACCGAACGCAGACGACACAATTCATTCATGGTATCAATCTCTGGTGTTATTTTCCCGGCAGCGTTGCTCAACAGGGGGCGGTTTTGTTTCGCGCCACTTGGTGTCTTCCCAGCCCCGGGGTGCATGTAAAGAAAGGAACCACAAGAACACGAGATCAATATTTGGTGGCTTACCGAAACAACTATTCATGATATTGTCACATATGATGATTATACTTGTTTTGTAATGATTGTGTGTTTTCGGAAGGCACCGCCTTCCCTGCTGGGGTGGCCAAAGGGACGTGGTCCTGCGGTGGTCAGACGTAGTAATTTTACTATGCGCCGTGGGTGCCCCATAACAGCTGTATGACAGGCGAAATGACCCTCATACGTTCTCACGAGATTTGAGAGGCATGTATCGGTCGTGGGTCATTGGTGATTTACTTTTTCCTTTGATGACGTGGAATAGACCTATATCACCCCAAAATACGTAGTGATGTTGAATGTTTGCTAAGGAAGAAAATTTCTTTTTGACTCAGTTTAATACGGAAACAAGTGATTTAGCCTGGGTCCCCGGGACACAGGTGGACGTATTGATAGTCAAATCAACTAGATGAGAGATAATGGAGGGACGGTACGGAGGTGTCACGCAAGAATCTCGATTGCAAGAGACCCGGGTGACCACACAGATAAATCCCAACGAACTTCTTTTCCATGGTCGGTAATCATTTACCTGCCTTTTTAGAGCTTGAGTTTTTTGTCACTACTGAGGCGAAGTAGAACAATCTTCCCAAAAATCTTCTCTATCATCAGGTATCATTCCTATAACTTTAACTCCGCGGACTTGCATTCCTAGGAGTACCCTTCCTTTCTCGCCTGTTGAACCCACTTGTGGTTCTTATATCGTTGGTTTTCTCGGTCCTCCTGTTTCCCCCTGCATTAGAACCTACATTAAATGGTAAATATGAACCAGCAATGCTCTGTATTTGGCGCAGGAGGAGTCTCGGGGAACCACGACCAAATCATCTGAACTACAAACACTAGGACTGCCTCACTTCGTCTTATCCTCTTAACTCTAAAACTTGTTCGTAATTCGCTCCATGACTTCGATCACTTTTCAAGGAGACCATTTACATCTCGCGATAGTTCGATCTCGCCGTTTAACACGAGAGTGCACTTCCACATCCGGCCCAAGAGCGCATGTCAAGAGCTCTTGGCAACACTTGACTGGCCCGGTTCGCATTTTCAGTGATGATATCTGGGCGGAGGCTGTTCTAATAAATACCTGTCCGCCACAGCACAATTTGTGAATAACCATTCCTGTTTTGAAGGAAATGAAACTAAGTCGAAAATGTACCACTATAGTATATATTGAAAGGGTACTTCTAACTATCATTTCGGTTCTTTCCGATTTAAATTTCATTTATTCAGTACATTTTAAAATGGTAGGTGATTACAGAGGGAGCGAACTCGATAAAAGTCACAGCCACCACAAGCTGGGTGTTCCCAGGATTCAGCCTGCCTCTCTGCCGTCTTTTATGGATCAGCCTCTTCTCACTGGAATCCTTCTCCCAAATCGATGGCCTCAAAATTTGCGAAATGTTCAAACGGTGTTGAATTTCAGAAGTTTACTTATTGGCCAAACCTAATTCCTCCTTAACGTGATATTCAACCATTGTTTTGTAAAATTAACCCAATAAGAAGCTCCAATTCTCCAGATCAATCATAAATGTACTAACCGTTGGGAGAGGAAAGGTTGGCTCCGAAGAAAACCACATCTACGCGTTCGATGTGTACGCCAAGGGCACCCTTTCTCCCCATAACTGAGCACTATCAAAATATGCAGCTTGCGGCGGAGTGCGCTCTGCTTTCAAAGGCGGGATATATCACAAGATGGTGATGTCTCTTTGAGCCACATGCCTGACCGTGTTATCAAGAACCACTTGATATGAGAAAGGCAGTTATAATTAAGTTAATTAGAAGTTGCCATCTTGTGTCAAGTTCCTTGACATTCCCATATTCCAGCCCATTGACTGGACTGAGCAACGAAGCACTTCACCCCGTTCTGGAAAGATCGGTGATAAGGGATGCTATTTTTCACAAGCCTTTCTGCGAGATCTCGCGATATTTCAGCGAGATAACATACTGGCTCTTTTGTTTGGCGGAGCTGGAGGATGACCCTTGGAACGAGGTTGGAGAACGAACCTCGAATTCATAACCTAGCTCAGGTACATGTACATGTATGACTGTCATTCGCTGTTTCAGTGGCAACGGCCGTTACGTCATCACAATGAACCTGTAGCATTGAGGTGTAGATATGATGTAGGAAAAAGCGACATTCAAATCGAAGGAGTCTTTGTCTTTGCCTCGATATAAGCCACTCAAATGTGCCTCTAAGAAAAATGTAGATCTATCCTTTTTCCCGTCGGCTAGGCTACTGGTCGCCAAACTGGTCAGGACTCGTCTGGACGTCCACCGACAGCCTTCTTGGAACGTTGGCGGGAATTCTCCAAAATCGGCGGATGCACCATCTCATCCCCCTCGTTCTCTCATTCAGAGATACTCACACAAATCATCTTCACCTCAAGCACGTCTTGACGACTCCACGTCATATCACCAACAGTGTAGATGTCAGAAAACACAGTAATTCACACCGTAAAGGGTAAACAAACCGGGGGAATCTTCCTTCTCGAGCATCATCGACGATCGATGTTTGAGATGGAAGAACAGACCTGTGTGAGATATCGTCAAGGAGGAGCAGACCGCAGAATCGTCCCGAGATGAAACTTGGGTGCTCAACTCTCTAAGCTTCCACATACTATGAACTGTCCAAAACTAGACCGAACAGTGGGTTCTCAACTCCCCAGGCCTCTGTGCTATTGGCTGTCGAAAACCAGGCCCAAGAATCTGGGATGCGACTCCGGGCAACCCTTCAGTTTTCATCCTATTGGAAACTGCCCAAAACAGACCGATGAGTTCAGGACTGAACTGCCTGAATGTAAATGCTATCTGTGTATTGGCAGGTTGGCAGTGGGATGGCAGGAGGGCAGTTGCCTGCCAGATATTAAGCGAAAAAGAATTGACAAATTGTCATTTTGTAGCCTTGTCGGTGATACGCATCCTGGGATAAACAAAATACAGTCTGAATTGAATTCTGTTGGATCAACGTGCATCATTTACATGTATAATCTCGTCCCCAGAGAACTTATGCCTGGTAATCATACTTTTTTTACCAAGGTGATACGGGCTGATGTTGACAACTGTGAGTGATAGGCCGTTGTAGTTGGGAGTCTGAAAAGTAGGACTTTATTTTAGAACCGCCCATAATGCCATCGTCCCAATCCGAGCTCACACGGATCGATGTTCTCGAGTCGTTGTGTAAACCTCAGCATCTCTCCGACAAACACCGAGTGGGCTCGAGGAGGGAGCACGGGTCCCGGCAAGTATCAAGTTAGCCAAGAACTTCAGGTGAATAGCTTTTCTATCGGCTTCTCCTGTGACTGCCACCAGCTGGCCTACTCAACCGAAGCCAGAGTGATAGAACAAGAGTTTGTAAGGTTCCTGAGGAGACATTGTCACGGCAGAGAGCGTCTTATTCCTGGGACTCTCCGTCGTTTTGGCTTCAAGTTGGTGCAGTTATGACGGCACTGAAGAAAGGCGCTTGGCGACAACGGCTGGAAGAAACTCGGGAACCTCGTTTTCCTGTGAGGTCGAAAAACGAGATTTCGATGATACCAGAAATACACAATCATGGCACTGGGTCAATTCAGTTCATTCTAAAGCAGGGGAGATTNCTATTGGAAACTGCCCAAAACAGACCGATGAGTTCAGGACTGAACTGCCTGAATGTAAATGCTATCTGTGTATTGGCAGGTTGGCAGTGGGATGGCAGGAGGGCAGTTGCCTGCCAGATATTAAGTGAAAAAGAACTGACAAATTGTCATTTTTCTAGCCTTGTCGGTGATGCACATCCTGGGATAGAGAAAATACAGTCTAAATTGAATTCTGTTATCCAGTGTGCATCATTGACATAATCTCTTTCCCAGAGAAAGTATGTATATGCCAGGTAATCATCCTTTTTTGACCAAGGTGATACGGGCTGATGTTGACACTGTGAGTGATAGGCCATTGTAGTTGGGAGTCTGAAAAGTAGGACTTTATTTTAGAACCGCCCATAATGCCATCGTCCCAATCCGAGCTCACACGGATTGATGTTCTCGAGTCGTTGTGTAAACCTCAGCATCTCTCCGACAAACACCGAGTGGGCTCGAGGAGGGAGCACGGGTCCCGGCAAGTATCAAGTTAGCCAAGAACTTCAGGTGAATAGCTTTTCTATCGGCTTCTCCTGTGACTGCCACCAGCTGGCCTACTCAACCGAAGCCAGAGTGATAGAACAAGAGTTTGTAAGGTTCCTGAGGAGACATTGTCACGGCAGAGAGCGTCTTATTCCTGGGACTCTCCGTCGTTTTGGCTTCAAGTTGGTGCAGTTATGACGGCACTGAAGAAAGGCGCTTGGCGACAACGGCTGGAAGAAACTCGGGAACCTCGTTTTCCTGTGAGGTCGAAAAACGAGATTTCGATGATACCAGAAATACACAATCATGGCACTGGGTCAATTCAGTTCATTCTAAAGCAGGGGAGATTCACGGTTTTTGCGGGGGAGGGGGGGGGGGTCTGAGGA
>NMRB01000060.1:554540-585639 GCA_002633025.1 Notospermus geniculatus
AACCTCGGGGCGGTTCGTAGGCTGTCAATGGTACCACACGCAGCTATACGGGCTTATCGGTTGATGCTCCAAGCAATTGGTTGAAAATATTCAAATGTACACCACTCGAAAATGATCCAACCAAATCGAGAAGTCCTTTTGAATTTCTTTTTTCTGTTCTAATTTTGGCAATGCAAAGTGGTTTCAGCAGCAATTAAGGCTTTGCTGATGCAGATACTGACTGAGGATCGACGAAGAGAGGCAGGATCCCCGCACGGTTGCTATCCCGAAGGGTCGACGTCTTGTGCACCGACCAGCGTCCCGGGCCGTTCGGATTGGCCGTCGCTTACCGCAGGGTGCCACGGGTTCTGACCCTTGCTACTCGCCCGTCATTCCGTCCATCCGCTCGGCAAGCGGCCCGTCTTCCAAGGGTATCGTTCAAACCAGGTCCGGCGGGCAACCACTTAATTCATCGTAGCGTTCAAGTGCGACAAATTGGCGCGGAGATTGCGCAGGTGAGGAGTGAACGATTATTGGAATTTCAATTGGTTTTGTTTATTAAATCAAAATTAATGGGATCCACTTTAGACAAATTATCAGCAATACGGGATGAAGTCGTGAGGCCGAATCACGATCGATCATGGACCCTGTGGGTGTCAACATCAAAGTGAGGCCGGCATAGGGGGCGTTCTGTCGACTCTAAGCACGGTCCTTTCATTTGGGCTGTGGTACTGGAACCACAACTCGACGAGACTATATCGTTTGTGGTATTTTCACAGGGTATCTTCATTGTATCTTCACAGATCCGAATCGTTGGCGATATATACCAAATTCAATTAAGGAACGTGACATACCGCTCAAGGCCAGAGGGCTGATATAAGGCTTCGTGCGTACAGGGATTTATGCCTGAGGGAAGACCCTTGTCTCATCCATCTACCCTGGAGAAATAGCCACGAGGCTGGCACTGTCCGTTGTGGCCAAGCCAAGCCCGCGGCATGACGAGTGTCCCGTTTGTATGTTGACCAATAAATCGGTTTTAATGAAGTCTTTAATTGTTTTCTTGAAAAAGGAGATCATCTGCCATGGTCGAGACTCAAAGGATCAGATGGATTGAAAGAGGCTCCCTCGCCTTACAACTCCGAGGAGTCCAGTACAGAGAAAGGATGTAACACGTTTTGTTCATGGGTTGCAGGAGTTTCAAAGAAGTTTTAATTTTTACATACATGCACTCCAAAAAGTTGTATTTGTAAAGAAATAGGTCCTAATTAAATAATGGGATGTTGTTTATCAAGCACTTTTTTAATGAAAAGTGTTACATCTTTATATAACATCCACGTTTTTAGAGGGCCGTTTTAAATTATATTTCTTAAGGCGAAAATCCGATGTGTGAGTTATGAACTTCGCAGGGAAATAGACATAAACCGTGGAACATTGGTTTCCAAGGTGTTCTGACTAAAGATTTACTCATTGACCTGTGGCCAGGGAGGATATCCCGTTCAGAAAATCCTATTATGGGCTTGTGTTACGACAAAATCATGCAATTATCGTATCGAATACAGCGTGAGACGATTAGAGGCTGCAGACAATTCTGCCTGCGTCCTGCCAGCGTCCCAAGCAGTTTCAGTGACCTGCGGTTGCAAAATGCGTGGAGCTTGTGATCATGAGGTTGCATGATCAGATGATTTTTCAAACTCAAAAATCTGAATCTCGTCATTTCGGAGTTGAGGATCCAGCTTAATACTTTGGTGCATTAGGAATGAGGAGGCCTGGTGGCTCCAGCGAAGCAACATTGTGTGGTTCAAATCTCACAAAACCATGGTTGCGGAGTAAAATCCCGATTATGAGAGTTCAACGACAACGGTTATTGGGTTTCCGCCTCCCCGTCACAAACCCGGTAATTACAATATCGAGTTGGAGAGCATAGAGCTCTCTCAATGGTTATTCAATGGTTATCAGGTTAAATGACCGCCCATTTGTCGAGCACAGAGGAAGGGGCGGGGAAGAGAAACAGATTGAATGATGATGTTACAAATTAAATTCGTTCTTTTGTGGTATTTCCGTTTCTGCTGCGAACTGTATAGTGTTGTTGCAAAAGTGGTGAAAGAGAACTCCATACCGGCCCATACACGCGCAATAATATTGCACAATATGAGGATCAAAATGGGCAATATTATTGCCAATCTTTCTTCTACCATCGTACCAGAAGCACGACCCCATTTGGGCCCCATATTGTGCAATAATATTGTGCATGTAAAGCTTATGCTTGCGAGAATACAAGAAGTGCTTCAGAACTTATTCGATTGTCCTTAGATTAAATCAATATTTTTGATTAAATGCAAATTGTATTTCATAGAATCGTATACTGAACATTCTCCTTTTGTAATTTGTCATTGGTCATGTGTATTTTTTATCATTGTTTTTTTTTGGGGGGGGGGGGTTACAAGGCCACCGGGTCAACCAGCGGTGCTCGCTGTTCTATTCCTGGGGTAAATTTGCGGGTAGGTTCAACTCTATGTTGTAACGTTGGCAACCAGAAATAATATTTATCACATTTTCTCTAAGTGAATATCTTACATGTTAGTGCGAAAAGCATCCCCTGGGTAGGCTTATATCAGTTTTTCACGTGTTATAAATATTTTTAAAAAATAAAATAGGTTCAGTGGAGGTTAGATAAGTTACATGTAAATAAGTTGCAGCGTTGGCAAAATTTCAGGGCCGAACACATTGGCCGAAAGCACCCACCCGGATCCATAGTTTGCAATTGGATGTTCAAATCAACGGTCGGGCAATGGCAATAGTAAATTGCCCGGTAATCGATGCCCGATGATGTTGCGGTTTTGATACCCCGGCTTTTGTCGAATGGCTATTGTTCAACCTGTGCGCTGCGCTGGTTCAATCATGGCAAGAAATCGCCATGAATTCTTAAACATCCTTACTTCAGCGGCACTTGGGCTGTGCATTTATCCATCCGGCCCGATTGTTAAGGACCTCTTGAGTTCGCTGTTCACAAAACACGGCAACGCCACTCTCCGTTGCCGAAGACTGCACGTCAACACTCTGAAATCGTCTGCTTGTCAAGTGAATAGCCAATCAGAAAGCGCGTTGGTTCGCGGGTCCAGCTGTCCGTTCACACGTTTATCTCGGCCCTAGGATATCTGATATTTAGTGTAAATAGGTGAAACAAAACAATTACTGCTGGAAACCACACCTACAGAAGACTCCACTCTTGAAACAATTCATTCGGCGTAATAATCACTACTTATTTGATGAAAAATTTCTGTTCCGTCCGCAACAGCGACGATTCTATAAACCGGACCTTGTCAATTTCACACCTGGGCACGAGGTTGTGATACGCGACGACTTATTGGCAGTTCTCGGTCGGACCCGTCACTTTTCCAACTCGTGTTGCCGCGTCAAAACGACAGACCGCGACTGATCAGATCTCGACAAAAGGGTCAAAGGGCACGTGGAAAGGATACAAAGAAATTCAAGTTGCACCTTATTTTTTGACGTCGAAGCTCGCTTCCAATCTGGAGTTCTGCCGTGGACCGTTTAAAATGTTGAGTCCAACTACCTCCCAGGATGTGTTGGGTAAGTAAACACCATGAAACTTTTAAACTGTTTTTGAAATAGGGAAAACTCTCAAAATTAGGTCCAGTTGCGTTCGGACGTCTTCATCGTCACCTTTTCATTGCAATTCTGCACTAGTTTCCGTAGGCCGTTATCGGGATACGTGAATAAACACTTCCTTATAAAAAAAATCTGCACCATTTGAAGACCTACCGGTACACTTTAATTTCTTCAAAATGAAGAAACGAAGTTTTTTGTATTTTCCCCCGAGTGAAAGCTTGATACAACCTTTTTCCATATTTTTCCCCTTTATCCCTTTGATGGTCGATAAGGTTGACATTTGGTAGTATGAATAAAAACTAGTAAATGCTTTTACACGTACTTCAGTTTTTGTGCAGCACCCATTTATGCATTTGTACAGCAGGAATGAAGTAAAAGCATTCACTAGTTTTTATTCATGCTATAAACAGTTCTGCTACAATGCAACAGTTCTTGTGACGGGAACATCAAAAGTAGAGTTCATGATGTTCTACCAGGTGTTGTCGACAACTTGCGAAACTTGACACATATGATGAACCTTTAAACTCTAACAAATTCATTAATTCGGCGCCATCTGGTTAACTTTCATCCCGTTATTACGTTTTTATATAACACCTTGACGTACGTTGAAATCACCATAGCGACAATAGATAAAGGAAATAATAAAGAGGTAGATCGTCTTCAATTTCAAAGGCTCTTTCGCCTTAAAAACTCCGAGTCCAATATGGATATAACACTTTTTTCATGGGTTTAGGAGTTTCGAAACACATGTTTTGTTAGTTATTTTACTGTTTAAGCCTAAGTCCTCCTTCATCAAGATTATTAAAAACTGGATGCAAAGGAATATTAAAGCCGTTATGAATGGGATGCTGTTTATCAAACACTTTCTGTTACATCTTTGTACAACATCCAGATTTTTAGAGGGACATTTTCAATTGCAGCTCGTGAGGCGAGAAAGCCTCTTTAAATGCCTACTTTTTCTTACATCTAAACGTGAAAAATCAAAGGCTAGCCCCAAACCGCTTTTAATATTGTTATGTAACGATTTTTGCGTATGACGTCATCACATTCTGCCACAGGGTGTTCCCGCTTCGGTTTTCGATCACACCCCCAGCATTTTGTAGGTGTGAGAAAAGATTGAAGAATGCATCGCTCTACTGATTTCCGATTGGAGGTGCAGTTCTACGATATTGGGCGCTCCACGTGGCAAATTTTATAAATCATTTAATTCCTATGTGAACAAAACCTTTAAATCTCGTTAAGACGATTTCAAATCGCTACGAAAGCGGAACTGCCGTCAGATCCAGAAAAATTTGCATATATCCAGCATCAAAACGAAGATTCTCTCCTTGCTAATGAGCAACTCTGGTTTAAACAAAGCCCGCAGGTGGCCACGCCCCGGGTAAACCGCATCCAGCCTCGAGTGTCTTCCGTATATCAAAAGATCGCGTTCGTCACCACGATGGCTGCCCGGGGCTACGCCAATAGCCCAAGGCGATGATTTAATTGTGGTTTATTCGTTAAACAACAGAAAAAGAAATATATTTAAAAGCAAAGCTGAGATAGCATTGCAATGTTTTCATGATTCAGGTGTATTCAATAATCTAGTTCGAAATACCGGTATACCACACAATCATATACATGTAATGACTTTTAATCAGTTCTCGCTGCCATATCGCTGGAAACCGATAACGCGACATCAACGATCAACTCTTATGGTTTGCTTTCTGATCCATGTGCAACTTGTGGCAGATTCCCACAATCTAGGCCACCGACGCATGCGTACTAGTCAAAACAATCATTAACGCACGCGCAGTGCGTATTTGCGCCACTTGGCGCATGCCCAGTGGCTAATTAATCAACCCAGAGCCTATGGTTACCAAGGTTACGAAGTCGAGTGGGTGGGAGTAGGGGAATCTTGACCTCTCTCTCTCGCATGATCGTGGGAGCGGGACCACGGTCCACAGTTGGTTATCAGAAATTTGGTGTCTGAGCTTGATAAGAGGGTCTCTCTTTAAAGGATATTCAACTCCAGTGCTGAAAATTTGTCTGAGAGTGTTGAAATTTGTCTGTTTAACGTTTGAAATAATTAGAATATTTACGGTTGTGGTTACACTTAAAAATTACAGTTCATTATGGTACGCTCTTATTCTTAGAAAAAAGGTCCATCGAAAAACTCCTCACAGCGCAATTATAATGTAACCCGTTCCCCTGCAGCTTAGGAACCAGTATTCACATGTATTTTCCTGGCCTTTTTTTCATTTGAAAGAATAATCGCTTAACTCTGTACCGATCTGTAACCTTCCCAATAATTGAACATCTTGATGCCAACATATTGTAAACAGTCCCGCACTCGACGTAACGAGTCAAGAGCCATCCCGATATATCCAGCCACCAATTACCCCTGGTCCGCCCAATTAGCTCTTTATCCATTATTAATGTATCTCCTTAACATTATTTTTTACATACATTTGTGTTATTTGACGAATTTTTCCCGTACTGCGTTTCCGCGTGAATTTTGTTTGAGGTGACCGAACGAGAACCGACCTCGTGTAGCCAATGAAAGAAGACTAGTTGTTGAGCGTTGCGATCGAGATGAAGAGGAAACGCTCTATATTTGATCTACTTCCTCTAATTGGCTTCTGCCTAATGTTGAAAACGTTGTTATTTTGTATTCTAAAGAAAGTTATACATTATTCATTGAGGTATACACTGGATTGAGTAGTCTCGCGCAGCACCCGTTTATTCCGCGGTGTTGCTTGGCGATTCCTCAGATTCGCAAAAGTGGCTGGGTGGCTGAGACTAACATGGTGCGATTCCCCAGATTCGAAAACTGCGGCTGGGTGATCGAGACTATGGATTGAGTGGCTGGGAAATTAACCCATTTGTGACACATTAAAAAAATCAGTCCTTTGGCTACATTAAAGAATCTCGCCGCATAGATTGAAATTTTCATCCTCCAGTGTGACGTCACACCTGCGAGCCCCGGCCCCACGCGACAGAAAAGCCTAAAATCTCCGACAGGAAGATCAGCCTTCGCCATCTTCGAAATGATTCTTCAAACAAAATAACGCCCTGCGAACAACACAAATATTAAATAAAGACCTTGCAGAAATAGGAAGATAATTCAAAACAATGCTTTACTTGTTAATATTTGCAAAGACCTGTCGTAGCCTTTTAACAGGTGACTCTATTAACGAAGCTCCGCTAATCCGTCCTTCGTTTAAGCGACTAAGCCACTTATGGGCGGTGTTATAATCGACACGTTAAGTAACTGTTAAAATCACAGCATGTCAGCACTGAGGAACTGAAAGTCATTAGCTTTCTCGCCCCGTCAGGGGTCGTGTTTTGATATGAATTCTGTGGGGGTATTGTCTACACGGATACGGCATGCTCAGACCTTTAGGTCATGATTTCTTGAACTTTTCTGTTTGTATTTCGTTTTGAAGAACAACCGTAGTTGTAGAAATATAAATGTATGAGCTTAAGCTTTTTTGCAACTCACACACGGCTGAAAAGCAATGTATTGAGTCGCACTCGTGAAAATGGACGACAAACGGTTTTGATTCAATTAGTCACACTTCATCAATGTTCAGCAGACAGTCCGGACTGGGGTTGGAATTTGACAACTATGTGACGTCATGGTCGTACCGTTTATGTTTATCGTTCGTTTTCCAACCTCACTAGGGAGGTTAAGAAATCAAACGATAAACGTAAACGTTACCGATAACGTTATTTCCGTCCCGAAAATGTAATAAAAAATCTGGTTAATGTGTAATATGAAAAATAACGTTGTCGTAAAGATTACGTTTATCGTTCAGTTTCTTAACCTCACTAATAAGACAGGGTTAACGTGCCCAGAAATTAAGTCGACCTGACATGTAAGACACAAGATTCGTGGTTACAAATTACAGCCAAAGCATTTTTGTTAGAATGGATGAAAACATCAACATTCATGTTGAAAATTCATTCCAGAATCATTCCATTTCTGGATTAGTTTGGTTCTGTTCCAAAGTTTGATATTAATCACGGATTATTAATTATAATCCTGTAAGTTTTTATAGCATTAATGAATTATAAATCTATACCAGGAAATTAATAAACGGATTAATAAATCGTAACAAACAGAAGTTAAACGGATCAAAACTGTAAGGAAGAAAAACTTCCACAAACCCAAGGTCTTAGCCAGCGGTAGGTTAATCCGTATTCTACGATTAAACTGTTCACTTCGGCTGAGGGACAGCTTCAAAACAAACCGACAAGGGGTTTTAAAGGGTCTACAACGTCATGAATGGCGAGGGGTCGCATTGACCCCCTCATCTGCCCACCAAAGAGACTTGCTGCCATGGTGTCGAGAAAAACAAACAATTTTTTTATCAAATCTATCAAAACTGATACCAATAGATTAAATCGAATCAAATTTAAATTGACGTGATTCTTGGTACCGGTATACCATATACCATGACTCATGTTATCCAATATATCATGGTATAATCTCACATGATTTTTTACAATAATCTCGGTAATACCTTAAAAACGTTTTGAGATATTCCCGAGATTACTGTAGAAAATCATGTCAGATTTAACCATGATATATTGGATACCTGCAGAGTCATGGTATATATGGTATACCGGTACTTTAAAAAGTTGATTTTTTTCAACGACCACACGTTGTACATGTACATACGTGTACATTGGCCTATGAAATGTACATGGACTATAAGATGCACATACACTTATACAGTGCCTGGCTCACACATCCCTTAGCTGGACTTGTAATACCGCAACATTTACAACTATTACCATTGCAAGAATCGGACAATTAAATAGAGTATAAACTTGATCAGTAATTGTTATTAGAAAAACTCCATCAAAACTTTAATCAGTACTCAGTACGAATATAGCTTTATTTATTTTTTAAAATTTTGTTTGAGGCGTGTGGTAGACAAATAACCAAAATATTTCGGAGGTCGAGTACTTAACCACAATCAACTTAATGTGCTTAAAGTGGTAAAACGAAGTTTGGCAAAAATAATCCACTTGTTTGATTAGCCGTGAGTAGTAGAAGAAAGATACCCCAAACTTCTTCTTAATCGGTGTCATTGATGGGACCTTGCCCCCAAGCTGGGATGTTTTCAAGGTGTTGTACACACGGTAACAATACCGGCGCCTATATGCTGGGGAAGAAGTTCTCACTTTTTGATGGAAGTTTGCGGAGCGTGTTTTCTTCATTTTTACGGGTAAACAACATCAAAATTCAATTATTGAGCAAAAACTCTTTTACCAGACTTCGTTACCATACGCGGTAATAATGGAGCGAGGACTGAAAACTTGATCTGTACTCAAGATGAATTTAAACTAGAATTTGTAAACAATCAAACCTTCAGATATTGCCGATTTTCAGATATTGCCAATTTTTTCAAATTTTGGGACTGACGATATGAATTTGTTTTGTTTATTTTCTGTATGAAATATGCTTCCCTTTCCATTGTCGTCTGCCTTAATCGGAGAAAACATATCAATTCATCAAAGCAGAAAATAATACGAATTTATGTTGACATGATACTAATTCCGTATCATCGGACTTGAACAGAACACGAAATCGTTGAGTCGAAAAATACACCACGAGTACTTCGCCTTCTTGCTTCGGATTTGCGGATAAAAGGAACAGTATTGTTTTGCTGTTCTTTTTTCGTCCACATGCGTTGCGCCTGTTGTGGAAGTCTCCTAATCTTTAGTTTGGCCAGGTTCCCTGGAACCGTTCCGATCCGACCTGATTATTAATAAAATAAAGATCTGTCTATTTTTGCTTTAACAAATCATTCATAAGATGATATATGTACCTTGGCAATATTTTTCATTTTCATTCATAACGTGAAAATAAAGAATTAAAGACCTTGCCGTACTTCATGTACTTGTTAACTGCTGATAGAATGTCACACAATGAAAATCGCTTGAAAATGGGAAAACAAAGTCTTACCATACTTACTCTAAAATCATATTTAAACGGTCACTTCATAATCTTGGGAGTCACGGTTATCGGCCTATCATGTGTTCTTACCAACACATAAAGGTTAAGCACCAAGGGGCAGCTTCATTCAAAATCGTTCATATCATTACAGCTACAACTGAGTGGAATTCTACAGCTAATTATCACCAGTAATTAAAGCTACTAATTACCAGAAATATCTTTAAATTAGCTGAACTCTCGTTCAAATGTAATTAGCTGTAATTTAATTGATTGTATTAAATTGTTCCTGAATGGCGTCGCAATCAATCTTTGATTGAATAGTATTCATGTTAGATTGACAGTCACCAAAATAGCTGAAGAGAATTTCATGAAAAGCTGTAATATTTTTACCGGTATATATTTCTACTCGATATTTTCCCGAAAATGGCGTCAGATATTTTTGATCGATGCATATTTCAGGATTATTCTCGACTTCAGGATGATAAGAAAAACAAATTTAGAATTTAAATAATTCTAGAATTATTTCCTATTTCAAGCACTCGTATTCAAGAAATAGATCTATAAAATCTATTCAAGAAATAGATTATTCAAGAAATAATTTTCATACTGTGAAAGTGAAAAATGGCACGAATAAATCTAAACATATTCAACATATTCCTTTTGAAACTGCATGTTTCTTCTGTCAACAAAAATGGATGATAAACATGGGGGGACGAGGTCGGTCATATGGGGGACAATATTTGAGTGTCGCTAGTGTGATCCGAAACAACCGATTTATTCTTTAAAAAAACTGGAATGCAATTTTTTTAAAAACCAAAATCACGATGTATTGGGCTTGGCAAAGCGCATGCGCCGAACCCGGCGCTCCGCTTGTGTTTGAGCAATTAACGTACATGTATGGCCGAGCTTCTTTGAGTTCAATCACATGGCGAACGATCTCAGGGGTGTTAATTTGCAATTGAAAGTTTGCAGTTCTACGTCATCCATGGTTGACCACTGAGAGGTATTCACACTAATTACCCCCTGCTTGTGGTGGGGATATAGGCCCTCCGATCGCCGGGGTTTGAGCAGTTCAACTTTTGTGTTCATACTGATCAGATCATGATGCAAGTCCAAACTTCACCCGGCTCGGATTGGAATCTTAACGTGTTGTACAACGGGACACAGTGTAGAACTAGCGGTGTAACACGGGAACTAAGATATTCTAACAGCATGGAAAACTCAGGTAGGAAAGAAACTTTCCTGTTAATACAGTTTTGCTCTGAATTTATTTGACAGAATTTTTTCAATGATTTTTACTTTCGAAGGCAAAAATTACAAAATGGATTTTTTTCCTCTTCCGCTGCGTTTTGCTGTGAAATTTCCACGTGAAATAGTTTGCTAAACCATCGAATGATTCTTCAATCCAGTTCAGAAAATAATCATCATACCTATACATTTTATCTCCGGCGAAGAATCACCAGTAACAGAATTTATAGTGATACTCATCTTTCGAGTTATTTCGAATGGAAATGTCTAGAAAAACCCATTCCAACAGATAATGGTGGTTCACGTCCTTTTCCCCAATTAACAAGTCCAAAATCTGTTTTTTCTAAAATCATAATAGGTCACATAAACGCCTTTAAATGTTTGTCGACTTCATAAACCGCGGATCTTTCAGTGGGTATTTATGCAATTTGCGCCCCATTCCTACAGATATGGTGGTTTATGTCCTTTTCCCCAAATAACAAGTCCAAAATCTGTTTTTTTTGTAAAGTCATTATAGGTCACATAAACGCCTTTAAATATTTCGTCGAGTTCAAATAGCGGATCTTTCACTGGGTATTATGCAATTTGCGCCTCACAAAATGACGTCACCATACTCACTTTTATGGTGCAAACAGCATTTCCCAGCGAAAATCTCTGTAAATTCTTTTTAGCACGTTTTGAACTGATCGGTGAACTCATCGATAACCCTTTCAAAAAAGAAATAATAGTTATCAGTGCTGGTATCCGGGGCGAAGCGACTCCCGGTTACGGTAACGCGTGCCGCATTGGCACCATGTGATCAACTTCACATAAGCGCCACTCGCCGCACGTGCCGCGCGCTCTCGAACGAACGAGAGTACACTCCGAGAGTACACTCGGTTTCATTGATCAACACTTCGCCATCAAACCACCAGTAAACTTGGCGAGAGCGGCGAAAGTTTGTGTTTGTCGACACAAATTTGATGAGTTTACTCTCTTGACTTCTCGCATGCACCGGTAGAATCAGATGGCGCATTCCCGCGGAATCCTCGTTGCGGCTCGCGCTGGTCGCGCGTCGCCGGGGTAACCGTTTGGTCATACTTCCACGGGTCGTAGAAATTATCAAAACCGCTTCAAACAGCTGTTTGTATTTCAAAATACTGGACCTTCGCTCTCCTAACGTCCGCCGTAGAGTTGTCGTGCATGTGCGGATAGGGGGACCACGGCAGAGACATTCAATTCTAGACCTACATGTGGGCCTATACTTCACCTGTAGTACAACCGGACCTCCGCTCTCCAAACGTCCGAATCTTTTCACACTGTTTTCACTACGTACATCCACAGTGTGAAAAGATTCGGACGTTTGGAGAGCGGAGGTCCTGACCAGCATATCGCTAAATATTCCACCTCTGCCAACTTCTTTTACTTCCGAGCGATGTTTCAGTTCTTGTTAAAATTTTGTTGGCGTTTCTGTCTGAAATTATTTTATTAACCTATGTTTATTCTTTTTTTCCTCAGACTCACATCCCTCACCGCGGAAACCCGATGCGCTGTGCCTGGTGTGCGGTGACAAAGCCAGCGGGAAGCATTACGGCGTCCAGAGTTGCGACGGCTGCCGGGGATTCTTCAAGCGCTCCATCAGACGTAACCTGGAATACGTCTGCAAAGAGAATGGTAACTGCATCGTGGATGTAGCCAGACGGAATCAGTGCCAAGCCTGCAGGTTCAAGAAGTGCCTGGAAGTCAAAATGAATAAGGATGGTGAGTTGTTTTGAATACTGTCACTAGGTGGGTCTAAAGGTTACGTAACTGAATTCCCGCGTCGACTTTTTACAGGTCCCCCAGATCAAAAGTGCGGGGGGGGGCTGTTTGTTGTCTGTGCAATCTTCGTGTTGGGCTTACGTTCTTGTGATGTACATGTTGTCTACGCCCCAGGGGAACCAGACGGTAAGAAAAAAACGCTAAATAATTCATATTTTTGTTATTCGGAGAGACTTTAAGTTGTCATCGAGTATTTTAGACAAATTCGGGAAAAACCTGTCGCAGTACTTGAGCTCAAAACATTAATAATTTTGTGACTATTGCCGAACGCCAAACACTAAGTAGAGACCAAGCCCGTCCATAAATACTGTATCAACCGGTTTGTCGCAGACAGGGGTCGATCGCGAATACTAGAACCTGCCAAAAGTATTGTATTTTATGTGTCATCCGCCATTGTACACGTTCCTGGGCCACCAGAAATTTTTCTCTTGGCTCTTGTACACTATGTGCATGCTCGTCCGGTCGAAATTCCAAGCAGACTGCACACCTCCTCAAAATTGTGTCCCCTATCGATGTCTGCAGAGCTAGTACAGCAGGGTGGTTGGAAACCGAGCATGCCAGTCCAATCCTGGCGTTAAATCTAAAGCGTTTAGCTTGAAGGAGATAACGACAAGATTATACTTGTGTACATCAGTAAACGCCAAGATGGCCGAATGGCTGGACAAGCGTGGCCGCGTCCAATCTCCGTGTCAGCGTCAGGCGGCCTCCCAAACTCCTCAGCAGTGCCGTAATGCTCCATTGGAGCATCATAAAATGCGGAATGCGACGGCACTGCGGAGGAGTTTGGCGGCCTCCATTTTTCCAGCCGTTGGAGCATCGTAAAATGCGGAACGGTATGGCGATGAGAAGGAGATTGGGCCAGGTTGTCTGCAGAGCGAGGCCATGGCAGCCGGTGGTCGATCAGCAACTCTTAGGTCGGAGTCCATTACCGTGCGATGATTTATCAACCCCGGAGCTAATGATGAAATGCCCAATTAAATAATTAATGCGATAGATATTGGCCAGTGTTTGTTCTCGCCTCTTGAGCGTGGTAACCCGGCGTGGTGTTGATACCAGGATCGAGAATCGATTCGATATGATAGTCCCTGAGCCGGGTCGGCACATCGAATCTTTGGAATCGCACGATGATCATCCGCGCAGTATCAAAAAAAACCCACAGCAACGGACTTGTGTCCTGAAGCGTCCGGCCTGGCGGTGAACACGTCTTGTGTTCTTAGCCCCAGACAGTCGCAGCCCGAGTTTTCACTGTTGACAAGTGGCCCATATCAAAGTTGACTTGCCAATAAAGTTGTTGTGAAACTGACAGATGGTTGTAACTGGTGAACGATCGGAGTGTACATCTAATTACCCTCGTGATCGATCACGTGATATCAATATCATCTCGTCCCCAGGTATCGGGTCTCCCTCATCGAGACACGATACGATTTCATCATTGAACACATCGTTCTGGCCAATCAAAATTGATCTACACAGCCGACGAATGAATGAATGCTTGTGGGCAGTGGGGGTAGTCGCATTCAACCGGGTGAAATGGCCTGTGGTATTTTTTTTCGGGCAGAAACTGACAACGTAAAAATGGTGCATTTATTTTGCGAAGTTATCTTCTGTCCCCAGATTGAGTAGAAATGATGCGGGACTTGTCACCAGAACATATTTTAAAATCGCAATCAATATTTGTAAATGATGGAAAATATTGAAAAAAAATGCACGCCCAGTCTGATTCTCACTCATCAAAAACCAGAGTTAATAAGCGCAGATCCGTTGCCACAAAGGGAAAAGGGAGTTTGGGTCTGATACAATGGCTACGTAACATTAAGTTATAAAAGTTTAATTTCTGTAAAATTCGAAAATCTGCATATCCGATACGAAAACAATGTCTTTTCGGTTCACATTACACTTAACTTCGAGTTGTCAAAAGAAGTTAAACCTCTCCGAAAATGTATGGAAAAAAGTCGTGTCAAACGCCAGACTCCAGTAACAATGGTCTCCATCGAGTTGCATGAATAAGTAAGATGGGTTTTTGTACCGAAAGCCCACTTGGGCGGGCTGCCTCAAAAACTGTGAACATAAGATAATAGAAAGTGAACTTAAAACTTTGAAATGGAGTTGTAACAATCCGAACGCTTCAAACAAGTACGCCGCTACCTGATCATTGTGTAACCCGACACTGTTTAGATCGAGAAACAAGCGGGCTATCCTTCTTTTGCAATATTTTGAGAGAAGTTCCCTTGCATAATTTATGCTGATCTTTTGTCTCCGGAACTTGTAGAAATCAATATCTGTCAAGACTATCAAAAGAGATCCTCATGAAAATCGCATGAATTCGCGAAAACGCCGAGTCTTTGCAAAAGATACGTCATTGTCCGAAAACAGACAAAAGGTGGCGCACTACAAAAACAAAGATAATGGCCGCTTCAATTATTCAAGCTTTCGTCGCTTGCATCAACAACAATGCGGCCCCTTGCATCAACAATAATCAGTGCTCTCTACCAGACTCTCAAATAGGGCTAATTCTCTCATAAGCAATTGTATTCCCATATTGATAAAGAATATTTATATGACCATAATAACAATACGAATGGACGGACTTTTAATTCCGTCCTTTTATTTTGGAGATATATATATTTGAGATATAGGCCAAAGTTAGAGATTAAAGACGATAAATTCCCCAAATAATAGTGACTGGGCAGAATGATGTTTGGTGTATCCTCAAGATGTACGGCCGTTTCCAAATCGCCATCTTTCAATCTCCGGGCACGAGGTCTCATGTCAAATTACCGAATATGATTACTTTGAATAGTGTTGAATTACCAGAAGTAAAATAGCGTACCTCGTCCCCTGGATCAATAGTCATGAATATTTGATATCGAGGCGCCCACCTCCTGATGGTAACCCCACTCACGTCACGGACAATGGGAGACTTGTCAATAGTGAATTAACCTGTCATAGAGTCAATTCACGGGCCCAGAGATCGCTAATAGAGCGGTCTGGTCGATTACCAAGGCAGGCCGTGCAACGGAGTCAATTCTCAGGAAAAGAGGGTCCTCAGATATTTCCGTGGAAGTATTCGTCCGAAACTTGAGACTGTACGGCCCGAAACTCGACACTGTACGACCCGATCATGACTAAGAACTTCCTCTTTGGTGCAACCTTTTGGAGTGAGACGTTGTCTTGCATTCGCCACTGTAGCGCCCTTCGGCGTCAGCTTTTGTCTTCTGATACGGAGTGATCCAACATGGGCGTTTCCCATTCGTACGTTACCCACTTCCTTCACGATGTTGTTGGAGAGGGTACCTCAGATGTAATCGGTATGATACCTCAGATTTGTGCTTGCATTTTTGTGGCAACACTGTATTGCTAAATATCTATAGCCGTATGCCAGGTCAGACGTGAAAATGTATTAAAAACCTCCCAGAAATCTGCCTACTTTCCGATATGTCACTTTGCCTTGATTAGTGACAAAAAATATAATGTAGTTTGACGACTAAAACACTGCTATCAACCGTTTTGTTCTTATTTGAACATAATGTGAACTCGCCACGTTGACTCCAGACCAAATAATCATTACCGACTTATGATCCTTTTAATTGAAGAGTGTTTAAAGTTTTTCATATTGGGTTTGGCTGCTGTCAAAAGATAGGAATATTTGCCGACGGAATCAGTGATGGGATGTCGCTACCATTTGTTACCTTTCGCACGCCGTGTTGGTCAACTTGGCGCCGAGTGGTGAGCTAGAAAGTGGACGATTCTCTGTCTGCTTACGAAAGTTCCACATAAAAACCTCCTTCACAAATACTCCAAAGAAGTGGCAAAAGCCTAAGCGAATTGACGTTTTTTGAAGAAGTCCTTTCTTATTTCGTGATGCATTTTACCAACGGGTGACCAAAAATCGACAAAATCGCCGGTTCGCCTTTTATCGACAGCCGTGTAACTCCTGACACTTCGGTGCGATCTTTGATTTTACGCCGGGTCAGCTTTTAGCACCACCCGGCCAGCCCGCTCGTCTGCTGCGTGACTGGTCCAAGAATCCAATATGGGTGTGTGACCCTGGACAGCTTTCGCCTCATTTTCTTGACGCTTAATCAAATATGCTTACACGAGTGATTAGCTTTCGATCGCGTCCGGGGTTGTTGGCTATTTAATCTCAGATCAGATGTAAATGGCTCGCGTTAAACATATAAGGAACTAAAACCATTAGGGAAACCTCGTCCCTACGATCAATTTCGCATCTTGGGTCAACTGCTTTTCTCCGACGCTGCTGTTCAAATGGCAAGTTGTTCTTCTTTCTTTTTATTTCCGACCCTTTTCTCATCTTTTCTTCGACCCTTTTTTCTTTCAGCTGTTCAACACGAACGGGCACCGCGGTGTTACCAGTACAAACGCGACAGTCCAAAATTGGAGAGTCCACTCCCAACAAATATACAAGGATTTCCCCATCCGGGCTTCATCGACAGAACAAGGTAAGCATCATTTTCACGATGCAACACTGAGCAGTGGTCAAAAATAGAAAATATTAAACGACGCTGATTACATTTTTGTTCTTCCGCATGAGGGGAGACTACAGTTTGTAGCAAAAATCGTGTTTTTTCTTCGAGGATGGCACATCGTTGTTCGTTTATCTCCTAGATTTTGGTTACATAATGTTCAATGACGGCTAAAATGTGGATCTATACGTGTACTTCTCTGGGCATTGTCACCGTTTTTCCTGTTTCAAATGATTTTAAAATTGTCTCCTTCTAGGTTAGATTACACGCCGTTCCATCAATACAGCCCTCCAGTTGGGCTGACTCCTGATTTTGGCTACCCGACCAGTCACGTTTTTCACTCACCCCTCTTTGCTCACGATCCTCGTCACAATGGCATGGCAAGACTGGAAAACGACATCAGAAATGTTGAATCCCAGCGTGGTGACAGGACACCACCCAGCAGCAAATCATCCGATATGAGGAGTCCTATGTCAGAGGGAACGCCAGAAAATCGGTCGTCTATAAAATGTGAAATTCAGGAGACGCCGGACCGTCGGAGCACAAGTTACTCACCACCGTCGTCTGCATCGTCGTCGAACACATCATCTCCGATAGAGTCGGGAGAGAGGAAGTCTCCAAAATCACCGAGGTCACCTTGTAAGTAACTCAATATCGTTCACCACAAATCAACTCATACAGCTTCATGATTTAATCCTCCATGCAGTTGACAATGGTAAAGAATTCACGTTGTGTGTCTTGATACAAGTAAGGCCCTCGATACGGTGTGGCACCGTATGTTATTACACAAATTATCAGCCTCGTTCGGCCATTCATGCTGGCTAATTTTCACTAAGATTATGTTAACTTTTTTCAGCTGAACATCAAATAAGTCCAATTATTACATCATCAGTGCCGTCCCCTCCCCAGACGTCATTACCTGTCTTCACCCTACCCCCATCTAATGGAGAGGACACCCTCAGATCAACGGCACTTCATCCAAGCGTGCCCATACCGACACACCTACCCAATCACGGCCTTTACGTATCGGCGGCTGCGGAAAGCATTTACGAAACTGCAGCTAGATTATTGTTCATGTCCGTCAAATGGGCGAGGAATATCCCATCGTTCTTACAACTTCCCTTCCGGGATCAGGCGATACTTCTTGAAGAATCTTGGAGTGAACTGTTCATTCTGAGCGCTGCCCAATGGTCGCTGCCAATCGATATTGGTAAGTTCTCAACTCAGATCAGATACATTATGTCACGTTTTCTAGTCAACCACTTCCGCAAGGTGGAAGTATCTCTCATGACGTCACTTCCTCTGGTACCACTTCCTTTAACAGAACAGCCCATCCTGATTTAATTAGTGATTTCTGGCAATCGGTCCCTACGGCCGTGAGCGAGCGCTAAAAAACACTGATTACCTTAGGATTGAGCAGCCAAAAATATTGGTATAAAGCAGCTACTATGAAAACCGGAGTTTCAAATAATGACTCCGGATCGGAACGTCGATGAAAAAAGCCAGAACGCTGCTTGATCTTGATGTCAATTTTAAACATGCATCTATCACGCCATCTTTCCAGGAACACTCGTCTCGGCAAGCAGCATGATGAGCCCCCAGTCACGGGTGAACGATGACAGGCAGTCAGACCTTGTTGCCCAGATCAAAGCACTTCAGGATGTCCTCTCACGATTCAGCAAGCTGAGGGTGGACGCTACCGAATATGCCTGCCTCAAGGCGTTAGTTCTGTTCAAAACAGGTAGGTCTGAAGCACTTTGCTTGACAAGTACACTTCGATCGAGCCGCGTCGCTTCGCCATCAGCCACCGTCGTCGAGCAATCTTAGAGTCGACGTGCGACCGGTCCCATCAGCAATAGATTTTCCATTCAAAGTCTTTCCCCGAATGTCTTTCTCACCATCATTTTCTCATTCATTACAGAAACACGTGGTTTAAAAGATTCCCGCCAGGTGGAAACGCTACAGGACCAGGCGCAGCTCATGTTGAACGAATACACGTACACGCATCACATCAGCAACAAAGTCAGATTTGGCCGTCTGCTGTTACTGCTTCCCGCCTTGAGGACCGTCAGTCCCAAAGTTATTGAAGAAATCTTCTTCAGGAAAACAATTGGCAGCGTCCCAATTGAGAGACTTTTGTCAGATATGTTCAAGTCGAGCTGAAGAGATGCCTCCTGTCTGTGACATTATCGCAACATCGCACGAGAGAAACGAGACTAGTGTAAGAATCCCACGTGCCAACGACGCCGCTTTGGGGCCCGGTCGCCCGTCAGTGGAAGCCCGGTTTAGAGAGACTTCTCCTGTACTCGTCAATCCGAAGTCATATTATGGTGCTATTCTCATAGAGATTTGTCTCGCGAGAAGAATGTCGGCTGAGAGAAGATGCGGGATTTGATCGGGCACATTGAAGTTGTTGTCAATTCATGACTGCGACTGACTTGCAACGGAAACAGAAGATTTGCCCTACTAGTGAAGAAATTCGGCAAAGGGGGCGCTGTGTGGCTGTAGGTGGCGACAGTATCGTTTTGGTAACGTTGCCCACTGCCTTCTTGCAATAGGTAGGCCTACTGGTGCGGAGAAACCGTGCAATATGAAGCCGAGGTCAGGTGGCCGTTTTTTTGTGAATTGCATTTCAAAAGTTACACCATTACACATTGATGGTGTGTATGGAACTCAAAATGTTGATGAATTCAATTGACCCGACAATGTATTTGAAGTAAGACAAGTTTTCCATCTGTCGGTATTTTAATGAATCACCCACCTACCTAGTTACCCAGCCATCGATTCGTACCTGAATCCGATAGATATGCTAAATAATGTCGTCTATGGCAATGTATAATTTCACCAGAGATATCACTGTGTTATATACATGTAATTCTGTTACCATAGACATCAAACATTTGTCTTTATTTATTTGTTGTGGAGACTGTATAGTTCGATAAATAGTGTAAAATAAATAAAACTCCCTACATTGTACATGTATTTCAAATGCTATAGACAAGCTTCAACAATATAGTTGTAATGTCCCCCTAGCGAGTGAGGGGGTTAGATATAGCTGAAACATGCCCTTTGGGCGATGTACATGGCATGCACATGTATGTACATTTCTACTTCGAGCTACAGTACATTAGTTACGCAGGTGTATATATTCAGAGCAATGCATTTGTAAAATATCATCTTATTTGTCGAACAAAACGTGTCCTTTTTGTAAATAAATGTCAGACACAGCCAGTTAAAGTAACTTGAGTTCGTTTCTTTGGATATGTTTTTGCACAGCATCCCCGTGTTTGTCAAAATATACGCTTATGGATATTTGGGTGCAAAGTTTTTTAGTTTACCCGTGACGGAGAGGGCCGGATCAGACCATCCTGAGGCAGCAGGAATTCTTGATGTCGCTCCCTCCGTCACCGACTTGGTGACGAAAGGAGCGAGTGTTGAGAATCTCTGATATTCTTATGATGGATCAGACAGATCAGCGTCAGATGCGATTTCTTTGAATCAGTGGCCCGATACTATTGAAACAGATGAGATGACAAGAAAACAGCGATCATCTCGTTTTCAAACTTTTCTCAGATCAGATGATACACGATATAGTCTTTCGCACATTTACCTGCCTACGCTGTATTAGTGGTGCAATGGGGTAGTGAAGGTGAACAAGGCATGATATGCGCAAGACTGGTGTTCGGTAACTGAATCTTGTCGAAGGTATCGTCTGCTTATCGGTCGCAATGCGCATGCGCTTCGCAGGTAGCGCGGAGCGAAAATAGCCCAAGTGCATCCCGGGGCATATCCATCGACTTGAAGAAGGTCAAGAAAAGGAACTTTCTGTTTTGCAAAATCAAAAAGCCTGGAATTAATAACGAAATAAGACTTTCATCATGTCGACCGTAGCCTTGACGATGCAGAAGCATGACGTCCAACAACCATGGGGATTTCGGATGCAGGGAGGCACGGATTTTAGTTCGCAACTTTCTATAAAGAAGGTAAGTGGGTGACGCTGGTTTCCTACTGAGAAGAGCATGAATGCATGCGTATGGAGTAATAGGTAACACGTGTTTCATAGTCAAGTTGACTTGGAGCCGAAAGTATTTCTGGTGCGCATTACCATTTATATACCTACAGATGAGAAGCTGGCATTCTTTCCTGGTTGGTTTGCGCATTTTGCTCTTGTAAATATTGGCAAACCGCTAACAAAGAGCCAAGGAATTATGGGGGATACGTCGAGAAGAGAAATGGGGCGAGAGTACCATTTCATTAGTTTTGTAAAGTAGATTATGACTGTTTTTTTTTGTTCCTGCATGTGTGTGTCACAGGCCAATCAGCGACTTCCTTATATCTTTCTGATACGTGACAGTGCAACAGTGGACAGTGTCTTCGATGCTGAAATATGATTCGATGTCGAGGAATTTTAGTATCTTCCAAAAATGCATATATGTATACCGAAAATGCAATATTTTAGGGATAACTGTCTTCAGAAGTAGGACCTAGCCTAATGTTATGGCGAAACGTAGCCTATGATCAGAACTGTTCTTTCTCTGTGTTTATATTCTACATTCTCTATCAATCCTCGTAAAACACTAAAGGGGAAAATTCTTCGTTCCTGTGACGTAGCAACCACTGACTTCTAATCAATATTCACTTACATCGTTACCTATCACGCACAAAGAGGCAAAGCTGCGCTTGAAATCTGATTAAATAAAGTTGGTGAGACTGAATTGGTTGGTTCACCTTCGCCAGGTGTGAGTTGTTAAACCTATAGCCAACAGGGAATGTGTTGGCTTATATCATATTGAAAGCAACGAAGCCAGGTCTGTCTGGTTCATAAACGGCAACATCGCCCAGTTACGGGTTTTGGACTTTAGGCCCGGGTTACACATGGGACCGATTTTTTAAACGATAGGTAAGGTAAACCTCGGTTTAACCATCGGCTTTTTATGACAAATCGTGAATTAACCAAAGTAAACATTTTGACTTTTAGAATGTTTGGCTATCAACGATTCATAAAATCGAAAAATTTACTTCAATTAACAAAACAGTTTGTCAACTGAGGGTTAATGAAACCCGATGATTATCTTAGCCATCGTTTAAAAAATCGGCCTTTGTAGTGATTTGCAGTGAAAAGGTCTGACTGTACCTTAGGTCTGATTGTTATGCAACCAAAGCAGATATCTTTCTTCTTATACCAATAACTAGATTTTTTTGACTCGAGTTTCTAATAACCCATGGTGGGCGGGGTGGCGATAGAACTGTCGAAGTCGGGAGAGGTGACGTTCGGCAAAGTAACATCCTGTACGCAGGTCAGGAGCATTGAATGGCCGTGAAGCTTGCCTTCAACGTCACCATCCTCATCCTTGGAGGCAATGTATTTACGGTAGAAAGCGTTAACAGGTGGGAGGGAAGGTATGCGCCTGCCTGAATCTTCCATCGTGTTCTCAACAGGTTCTACCACGGTGGCGATATCTATATCGGTGTCTGATCAGGACTACCTGCCTGGCATTCTACAAACGTAACCCACAATGCAAACTAGTAGGCCTAGTCCTAGTCAGTGGCTTGTCTGTACGAACGCCCATGAGAAGGCTGTTCAACCTTCACGCCTGAATCCGGACTTCAAGCTTTAAACTTCAAGCTTCAACCCGGATTCAATCTTCAAGCGTGAACTTACTAGTATATCGTGGTCTAGGCTACAGCCTGAATTCAATTTGCAAGCAACGGCCCTATTTTCATGGATTTTTCTGATTCCCTTCCAGGTTTTCCCAAATACTCCATCCGACGGCTATCTGCACCCCGGAGACGCCATAGTCGGCATCAACCAGCAAGACTCAACCAGAATGACACACACGCAAGCCCAACAGGCGATCAAACATAGCGGAACTGTGCTTCACCTGACCATTAGGAAGTAAGTTAATTCAATTGGCGACAAAAAGCTTTGTTCGTCCCTTGTTGCGCTGCGGTAGATTCTTTTTCACGCTAGCCCACATCTTAATAGGTTTTCATAGGACTATAACCCTGCTTCTGCCTCCGTTTGCTGATTGTTTCCGTAGATCGCTGCTGAGGCAAGGGTCATTAGCCCTGTTACTACATCCCGGACTTTTTGAGACCCGTCAAGCCCGGTGTGAGACACGGGTTTTTATGTATTGGTTCCACTAATCACAAATCGTTTATCTTGTTAATTTCAGGGGTTTCGCAGGCGGTCACGAGAGCTTCAAACATCTACAGCCGAAAGGGCAGGTCAAATTCTCACCGTACAACGCGTCAAAAATATTAAAGTATTAAACACCGACGGGATTTTAACGGAGGGTGTTGGACTTACAAACTGTCTCCTTACGCCATGTGTAAATAGTTCTGTAAAGAAGATTACGCAGTATGGTTTCATAATGTGATTCGGATGAACGGATGAGATTCAGATACGATAGTATATTCTCGCGAACTTTGGTCTCGGTCACCCAGTCGCTGTTGTGAATAGGGGGAATCGCGAAGTTTATGTAGAAACAAACCGACTGGCTGCGCGAGACTAGGCGAACGAATGCTGTCGACAGAGCTGCCATCTACTATAGGCAATGGAAATCGTCCCTCCCTGGGCCTTCACTTCCACATTTATATGGGATTCTTTTCAATTCTAGATTGAATCATACAAAATGTTCTTATAGTTTAGTCACTTCTTCACATTGTATTATTTGCAAAAAGTGTAAACTTGGCATTAGCTAGCTTATTTATTTGTACAAATCTATATATCATGTAAATAGGCCTACCAATTTTTTTCGATTCTGGCGATTTTTTGGACCCGATGAGGGCCTACGCCTTGAATAGGTGAGGCAATGACTCTTGACTCTTCTGTTTGATCTATCCTTAAAACTAAGTCAAATGTAGGCCTTCATTACTTCTTTTTGCGTCTCGGCTTCAGAAGAAACATGTCCTAGAAGGTGCTGGAGTGAGCCAATCTTCCAGTTCATGACATCATGTAGCAAAAATTTATAAAGCGAGCTTATGAATTTTTTGCATGTAGGCTATATATATAGTAGCCGCCTGACTTCCTTGCCGACATGAGAGATGTACATTTTTCAGTGTTAAGAGCAACGTTGGGTGTCTGAGCGCCAAATCGGTAGTGTCCGGGCAGTTTTTGTCTTGGGTGTCACGAGAACTAATTTGAGTTACCTTTGGTACAACCATGGAAGTAGGCCTACATGGAATAATATTTCCATGGTCCAAAGATGTCGACGCTATCTTCTTCGATACATTTTGTGTTTGTATAATTACAATATATTTATGAATGAGGTCGTGAAAAAGATCAAAATCATTATTGGCAGAAGAGTTCATGTCTGATGCATCATTGCAATTAAATTAATTTTTGACTGACGAACTGCGTTGTTCTTTTTCACATTCCCAGTATCTAGGACACGAAAAATTCCAAAAAAGATTTCTATTATACTAGTATTATAAGGACATAAGATTGTGTAGGACTATTATATAAGAGCCCGTGGTTAGGTAAATGAAGGCTGGCCTCCTGGTTGAAGCGCCCAACGAAGTGGCTGGTGTAGTTCGTACTATGAAAAAAGATGGCAGTGCGATCGCATAGCGAACTTCATTAAAGGCACAATGCCATGATCACAAGTCGTGATTATGTAAATCACGACCACCAGGATGGCTATGGCTATGGTAATGGCCGTGACCTTTCCGATTGTAGTCCGATCTCCCGGAGCTGACGTAAGACGACGTCAGGTCCATACGGACTCTCATGTTGACACGAAATATGAACATCAGTTCTTAGAAATTAAAAATTTTATGATTTATGAACAAAACCAAAATGAAACAAATGACGTGCCTATGACGTAGATGAGGTAGTTTGGTATACCGTGTGACAATGAAATAAAAAAGCCTTCTATTCTCCACGAAGGAGAATATACGTGTAATTGATGCAACGAATCAACCTTATATGTATTTATGAAATTATTAGCCGGTTGCTGCAGCTTGACATTGCCCCGTATGCTTATATAGACAAAACCCGTCAGGTGCTTGGATTGGTTGATATTTCTGGTATCTCGACATGGAGACTATCGTGACGTCAGCACGGCGATGAATAATTGAGAGAGAATCGCCAGGAAATTGAGCTCGTCGGAAATGATAATAAAAATGCGATAGTTACCACTCGGCGGAGGATTTCAAATAAAAATCACATTTTCGATCTTTCAACTGATTAATTTCTCAAGGAATGATAAACTGTGCAACGTTAATTTCTCCGAAATTGGTCCGAGACAAACAAGTTGATTGTCAGTTCCGAATCTCCCGCCGGTTCTTCAATTAAGGCCATAGTCGATTCCCAGCAAAACTAGGGAATGCTTGGTTGAATGCGATGGGCTCTTAAAAGAGCCTTAATTTCGGGGGATTAGTGTGAAAGACAAATACAACCTATCAAAAGGAACGAAGGGGAAGTAACGAGGAACACTTTACAAGCAAGTCACGAAACTAAACGGCAAGAGGAACGACTATTCCATGGTTTTATTGAAGGAATTTTCACTGGAGACGGCGCCATAACTGAGTCCATTGTTCGAAACATTCAGCATGGTTGCTGCATAGATCAGACAGCGAGGTAAACAAACACTCCAAACACAGATTTTCTAGCCATTTTTCCCCCGATTCATTTCCCTATTTTCTGGTCCTTCGTCTTTATATCATATTTTAGACACAACTGGCTTAATTCAGTGTATATTTAGCCAGCAATTTGTTCCTAATGGTATGTTTATTGCTTGTAAAATTTGACCTATAAACATTGCGAAATGTGTGTGCGTAAGCGTATACATTGTATAGCGTCGTAGTATGTCCGTACCGTATACTTGCGTGTACAGCGTTCTGTGTTCGTTTGCGTGTGCGCGTTCCCTATTCTGGGTTTTTTTTACACTATTTTAGGCTATTTTTCTACATGTATTTGGGCCTATGTACGATGGTACCGGTACGGCGGTATGCCACATAGACTGATAACCCCCCATAAGTTTCTGATGGATGCCCAGTGTAACATCTGCTAGTGTTTCTGAGTGTCAGTGTTTCCCTGTGACCCTGATAATGTTTGGGAAACACTACATGTAGCAGATAGTTCAACATGTTTCACTGTGTGTCCCCTATTTTCAAGTCGCAGGGGGAACACACACAGATGGGGAACATTCAGAAACATTACACCAGGTCTACCTATCATGGCAGACCGAGAGGTCGTACTGAAAGAAAAACGTCCAGGCCAACTTTGGAAATGTTGGGGTTACTCGTGTTAATTTTTTTCTTACATGTACATTTTTCTCACTTCCTGAATTAATGGATTGCAGATCTTGATGATAGAGCTCCCAGACACCTAATTATTGTGTTGATTTTGTGATAGATATTGCCCTAGATAGAGTCACACCACTGCAAATACATGATGTGATTGTGACGAAAGGACTTATCCAAATGTTATTCTGAATGCTGGGTAACCCATTTAACCTTTAGGCCTATGATTCTAAGGTGAATACATGTAGTTGATCCATACCTGATTTGGGTGGAGTAAGAACCTAGCGTAAGAAAACATTAAGATATTTTGGGCATACTGATGACTAATAGCCTGACATGTATTACCGGTATTTTGTATTAGAAGAGCATTTCCTTTCTGACATTCTGATTTGGGCTGTCAGAATGGTACTGGGAACATCTAGCGCCTGTCACCTCTGAAATATTGGGTTCGATTCCCAGTCATACCTGGTGCGTGTGTGATAGAGAAGGCTCTGATCTGAGGCATGGGTGTCTCATAGTTACCAGAATGTTGGTAAACTATTACCGTAGTGCGAAGGAATCTGGACCTGTGTGTAATAATGGTCAAAGATCAATAAATCATTGATGGCCTGTCAGATCATATACTTTGCTTCATTTGCTGAAATGTAATCGATCTTAGGTCTATATTCAGAACTCGTTCTGCTGTGTCATGCACATGTAATGAGGAAAAAACACTGATTGAGCGGGATAGGGCTGAGTTGACCTTACTCTTCTAAAGGTCATCGCTGCATGGTAGCCGGACTTTTAGCTCTTAGGTCTACTATAGTTGCCCACATTTCCTCATTAAAGTTCTTTTCTCCCTTTGCAGACCAAGCAACACCAATGCAAGCTGACCCTCGAAACTTTTACTCCCACACGAGTGCATTCAGCAGCTTCAAGAAACTGAAACTCGACACGTATGCGTCATGCCATAATGTAGCTCCGTTTTCGACGGCTTATGATTACCACACGGAGTATCCATTAAACAGTTTCACATTCACAAATAACAGGAATGTTCAGAATAACATTGACGGTATGCCACAGAACTATATTCGTGCATCAACCGTCAAACTTTTAGACACGTACCAAAGATGTGGATTAAAAAGAAAAAGCGAAGATATAGAACATTCGTTACACTTTCCTGAGCAACACACGATATCTTCCGAGGAAGAGAATACTGCAACCACGACGGCCGCAAACACCAACACGAATAATACGTCGAAGAACACAAGTTCCTCAAACAATGAGGGGGACTATACTCTGGTTCAGCACGAGGTACTGTACTCAATGACAAGTGCCTATGAGGTGCTTGAGTTCTTAGGACGAGGCACCTTTGGGCAAGTGGTGAAGTGCTGGAAGAAAGGGACAAATGAGATTGTCGCCATCAAAATTCTGAAAAATCACCCGTCGTACGCTCGACAGGGTCAGATCGAGGTTTCAATTCTTGCGCGGTTAAGTCAAGAAAATGCTGACGAATTCAACTTTGTGCGTGCGTACGAGTGCTTCCAACATAAGAACCACACATGTTTGGTGTTTGAGATGCTCGAACAGAACCTGTATGACTTCCTCAAACAAAATAAGTTTCAGCCACTCCCGCTCAAGTACATCCGTCCAATAACGCAGCAGGTCCTCACCGCGCTGTTGAAGCTGAAAAACCTTGGACTCATTCATGCTGATCTAAAGCCCGAGAACATTATGCTGGTAGATCCTGTGCGCTTCCCCTACCGGGTCAAGGTCATTGATTTTGGTTCCGCAAGCCACGTGTCCAAGGCGGTGTGTTCGACGTACCTACAGTCAAGATATTACAGGTGAGGAATTAGAGTATATTTTTGTTGTGCAGGCTTCTTATAGCCACTTACAGCAGGAGCTGAATATTTTGTTTTTGACCATTTCTGTGGAAGTTTGTTGTTGTGATGACTAGTGCACCAGTCAGAGTTGATGATGTTGCATGTAGCTATTCCTAATCGTACCTGCATTGGAAGGAAAACAAGTGCATTCATGGTACATGCAGGCCTATGAATCATTAGGGTTGGCTTACACCTGAGTAAGCCAACATGAATAACTTATTATACCTTGTCATTGTTTACTGATTTGGGTTAATTTGTGTTGATCATGTCTTGTCGGGTGTCTTGTACATAACTTCATCTTCCTTGGTGGCGAGCATTTTGAATAATGAACTGCTGAAACTTGCCACCAGTGAAGTTGGACCTAATTTCTCATGCATTTGTTCAAGTTATAGCCTATTATTTTGCCATCCTAGTACAAATTCATTTGATATTGATCAGTGCTGTCGAAATGCATGAAGTGAAATGAGCTGAAGTGGCGTATTTCATTTTCATGCATTGTTCAGCATTTGCTTACCTCAGCTAAATTTCCATATCAGCTGTTGTGAATCCTATCACTCCCCATCATCTGGACGTAACATGCGAGATTGTGTTGGCCCTGTTAATCTCCTGTATTCTTGTCATTCACACATTGTTGCATATTGTCCTGTTGTTGTTATTGCAGTTATAAATATTCTTTATGAAAGGGGTACCTGCATTGACCTGGTGTTAGTTCACGCTCTGAGGGAAACCCTACTACATGTACATGTACGACTTTCGTAGGTGCGTGTGTGTGTGGGGGGGGAGGGGGACACTTGCCGGAGTAGCCACCTTGACTTTGTCATGACAAGAATTGCTGGCAGGCTTAAAGATGGTTTTGTTCCTTGATGATGGAGGACCCACAAATCACTATCACAAGTATCAGTGCAATTGCAGGTGTCAGGAGAGACGCCGGCACATGATGGACTTCAGTAATTTGAAAGCCCTGGGTACAGGGTCTGTATTTTCACATTTTCCACAAGTCACGTAGTCATGGGTTTTGCTGCCTCATCAGTGACTCATGCTTTCTGCAGTCTGGCAGTTCGTGCTTCTATAAATGATGTAGAGATTGCTAGAATGTGTCTGCAGTCTAGTGGTAAATAGCACTTCAACATGTTCAAGGAAATGATACAATATGCATAATACATGTAATGTACATGTCTGTTGAAATTGCCCGATGTTCCATTGAGTGGAAATGTCTGCAGGGTTCTGCTGTGTTTGTATCCAGAAAATGGTACATGTACATGTTGAAATACTGTAAAGCAAGATAATTTCGCGGCTGGCAATTTTCGCGAATCAAGAATTATACATGTAAAAGACATATTCACGGCAGGATATTTTCGCGAGTCTGCCATTTTTTTCAGTTTTTTTTCACGGACCGTACTTATCACTTGCGTGTACTCATATTCGCGACAGGAAATTTTCGCGACTCATACACTCTCGCGAAATTCGCGAAAATTTCCTGCACGCGAAATTTTCCTGCTTTACAGTAGTCTAGAATTTGTGCTCCAAGTGCAAGTGCTGTAGTGCCAATTTCAATGGAACCTCCCTTAGCAGATGCCTACTAGTACTACCAGAAGGACAACACACTGAGGAAGTTTAGTCCCAAATTGATCATGTCTATCAATTTTGACACCCTCTCTCTAATAAGGATATCTCTGCATGAATGACAGAATCATACAGTCCCATTAATAGAGAGGTCCACTGTATTCCTCAACATTATTACATGTATTACCAGCAGCCTATACATACATGTACCTTCTGTTAAAGAGTGATGTCATCATCATTGACATAATGTACTAAAATAATTTGACTACCAAAACTGTTCAGACGAGAGATTACGAACTATCGTCTTGTCCCCAGAGATTTTCACCAACCATTTGCAAAATTCTGTCTTTCCTTGAACATGGTAATTTACATAAAATGTTAAAATGGATAATATCATTATGTTTCGGTTCAGATGAAGCAATTCCATCAGCGGTATGACTCAGCATGATGGGCTCGTTTCAGTTCATGCTGACAGATTGGCAACACTTCATCTGCAACCAGCTTATAATGTCGATTATAAAACGAACAAATTGTGCACTTAATACACTGATAGATCCACTTGGTAACCAGTGGAACTGGCGCTAAACCGCCAATACAGTAACGAACCGTTTACAATGCAATATATTGGTCATGAATGAAATGGCGTGTATTGTTCAGATGTGTATTGTACATAGGATACGGAGAGCAGCTGGTGCCGTTCAGACAGTAAAGGATTGGCTCCTCCCGTTCATATAACGAATGGATGTCGATTCATAAATTGCACTCATTCAAACGCTGTGCGGGCATGTTGTTAAATTGCAGCGGTCTGTGAAATATTTCAAATTGGGTGGCGGCAATACCGCAGCTGATGCAGACACCAAGGATTGAAACCCTTTTTTTCTGGGGCAGCGTTTTTCTAACGTCATAATAGAAACTGTACACTGAGCGTATTGAAAACAAAAATTGTGAAGATCTGTCGGCATATGATGTATAGACACTATATAGACTGTTCGGTGTCAGACGTACATAAGCATGTTAAAATTGTCGAAGACAGTCATTGTCTCACATGAAGATCTTTCCAATTGGAGATCGAATCCAGAACCTAGGCCTACATTGTAGAACAACCTAATCCCCCTTTATTTTCAGAAAAATTGAATAGTGACTCTCTCAGACTGATGCTCCTCTCTGGAGCTTGACATTGTTGGTAGTTCTGAATCCAGACAGACAATGTACATGTAATCAGTTATACTCTAGTTTTTAAAGGCCTGTGTGTTGATAACCTGGTTTCATAATAATTGTGTCCCATGAATTTCATGTATTGTTTAGTCATTGTCTAGATGGAAAGGTCAGGC